>CM029023.1:23725761-24023261 GCA_016801055.1 Panax notoginseng | reverse complement strand
ACTTAAAAAATTAGAAGGGAGGTGATGATTATTATGATTATCTAGAGAGGGTGTCACTGTATTTTACTCTTTTAAAAATCAAAATATTTGAAAATTCTGTTTTGGAAGGTTGTTCAGTCATATCCGTTGGACAATGTCTTAATGGTGAAACTATGTACTATTTCAACCATGTTTTGGGCATTATTGATAACAATATTTTTATAGTCGTTGGTTCATATATATATATGAGTCCGGATCTTAAGCTCACCCCTTATCCAACTCACCCGAGCTCATCCCCCTTTAGCGACGGACCTGACGACGGTTTGGTCATACAACCGTCCTCTATACTTTTAGCGACGGACAACATATAGCGTCGCTAAAAGTACAGACGACGGTTGTATGACTGAACCGTAGCTAAAAGGGGGTGAGCTCGGGTGAGTTGAATAAGGGGTGAGCTTAAGATCCGGACCGTATATATATATATATATATATATATATATATATATATATATATATATATATATATATATATATATTCATCTCTCTCAGCAAAAGAAAAAGGCAAAACTTTTCAAGCAATACACTTTCAAACTTTAAAAAGCGTTCAACGAAAAACTTCCATCAATCACTTGTGTCTTGTTCTTAATATCTTTTGTCTGGAAAATCATAGCTTATTGTAATCATATTTCTCCTTATTAAAATCTGATTTCAAGTCTCGTTTGGCTTGGTTAATCCATTAGTGGATAGGATCTGTTCAAAAGAAATCTTTGACGGTTGTAGAGGTGCAAAGGTTGCAGATGTGCAAGGGGGCATTCGTGTCCAACTCAGTGCAAAGTTACTTTGAATAGGGAGTTCTTGTATTTTATTTGAATAATTTATTTAATAAAAAGAGTTTCCAATACCAATTGGTATTGGACGTGAATTAAGCCACTAAATTAGATGATAGGGGCTAAACCACATAAAAATCTTTGTGTCTGTGGTTTGCTATTTTGTGTGGTTTGATCATTTAAGTTTTCATTCTACATTTAAACAGTTAGTACACATATGCATAATAGTGTTCTGCTGATATACTAAGTGAACTAATCCACACTAAATCGTACAAGTTTTTTCATGTATGTATTATAACTAAAGTATAATTTATTCTAAAGTAGACACCAAAAGTCATTGTTCTCACATGTCTGTTTTAAATCTGCAGTAGAAAATTAAAATTGAGTCAGTGTCGATCACTTCTAACTTAGACACCTATTCACCCCCTCTATGTGTGCACATATACAAAATTACATTTGGTATCAGAATATGGCTCTGCTAATATTGGTATTTGCAGACCGTAGAGTAAGATCCTATGGCACACCTCAACTTGTTATTCTACTAGCAGGCCACCTCGCTATTGAGCGAGAACTTCAATTTTTTAAAATCTAGAATGAAAATTTATCCCATTATACCCATGGAAATGGTGGGTAATTGAAAATGGACCCTTCATCCCAAGGCATGATGATGGCAAACCCAAGATCCTCATGGAAATGGATGTTAATGAATCATACGTAGTATAGTACGACTCTAAAGACATGAACATGCTGTTGAGTGGTATGATATAATGTGACGCCCCCAAAATAAGTATACATCACTCATTCTGAGTCGTCAAATACATGGTACAGAAACAAATACAACTTCATTAAAATAATTGTCGTGCAAAATACGACAACACAAATACTGTGAGTTTAAATATAAATATTGTCTTCTAGACAATATCCACACTCAAATAAGTCCTCATTACAATTATTGAAATACTATTTTATAAAATAGTGAGGACTGCTAACACAACTGACTGGAAATATCACTCCACACCCCGACTAGTTCCCGCTATATTCTCGCCTCCTGAGAAAAATGGAATAAAAAAGAAAAGGGTGAGCTCAACTAGCCCAGTAAAAAATATTATGACTAAGATAATATACAACAACTTATCATTAGTCTTCAACAGGAAAAAATCTAATAAAATATAATAGACAATAGATCAACAACTACAGCGAAAACAACAAACCATTAGAAGAGTCAAGTAGAGAATGAATTCTACTATCTTCTAAGATTTAAAAGCCCATCAACGATATTTTATCCCTGTAACATCAATCAATATACATCTTGAATCAAATATTCATATTTACACTACAGGCCAAAGATATTCATTTGTATCACCAGTTGGTCATGTTCATCTCAACACATGTTCATCTTTACACTACGGGCCAAAGATATTCATCAGTTAATCATTTATCTTTGTACTACAGGCCAAAGATATTCAGTAATATCATCATTTAGGACTGAGGATGATGAAAAATATTTTAAAAAAAATGAATCCAGTGGGACAGAAGGACAAATATTAAGAATTCGTATTACAGTTTATCCGAGTGCAATAATACTCCATAACAACCAATTTTGAAGTAGAATTCAAAAATAAAGATCAAAACATGGATACAATCAAAGATAGTAACCATAATAGACATCTTAGACAAAAAGAAAAAATTTTATTTTTTGGTGAATAGTGTCGTATTTATGAATAGTGCCGTATACGTAAATAGTAATTCCGACACAAAAAGTTCCAAATTTGATAAAAGTTCAAACTAATATTTCGGCATAATGATATTGAAGAAAATAATATCATTTAAGAAGAAAATAACATCCCTTACCTCAAGATAACAGTACTTCTGTTCAGAATATCGGTATAAGGCTGAAGAAAACTTGCACTGATAAATAAAAACTCACAAAGTATCTAAATACTCACAAAATACGCTCGATAATATAAAGAGAGAAAGAGAGAAAGCTTATGTTTCTGGTGTGATTTTGAATTCTAACTTAGCCCTCTATTTATAGGAAAATGTTAGCACGTCGAAGCAGACTTGACCTGCTACCTGATGGCTTTACCTGCTACTGTTGCCACCCACCACATTTGAAATAAAATTCAGCACATTTTTTTACCAACCACAAGTGGGGCCCACTCAATTCTAGAATTTTTCACCAAAATTATTTATAAACATAATTTTCGAATCAGTCACCTCTTAAAATTCATAACAAATTATACGTTTATTTTTAACGGTTCAAAATTTGTGGACATATACTCAACTTATATATGTATAACATATCCAAAAATTTCAACGATCCAACGGTCAGATTAAAAATTATAACTCACGCAATATATCTCAAGAATAGTGATTTAATTTTTAATACCTCCGTTCCGACAAAACCACCTCAACATTAATTCCTTCATAGAAAATAAATATATCCATCAATTATATCCACATAAAATAAATATTTTCTTATCATATAAATTAATAATTAATTATTCACAAATAATATTACAGGATCACAATTATGACAACTAGGCCGTTCCCAGGAAAGATGGGGCTTTCTAATAAGGATTTCTCCTTATTGGCGCGCAATTAGATGACCAACCCTCTCCTTAGACAGAACTTTCTAGACATTGCCAATAATGCTATCTAATAATATTATTCAAATAATATGAATTATTGATCTGATAATGGGAAATACTGTGCAGTGATAATTATTGAAACAACAATAATATAAAATATCAACGTAGCAATTATTGAATCAATAAAATAAAATATTAAACAGTAATTTCTGTAACAATTATTGAGTAGTGTCTTCTTACGTAAGAATCAATAATTGGTGCAATACTGTGTGCTACTGTGCTTTAACCACCAGGTATTCCAACAATATTAACGGTAACAACTACGCCATTATTTATAAATAACTTATACTTGTCGTTTTTTTCATCCAATCGATTTCTGTTATGGGGCCCACACAAGGCTGCGCCGTCGTACTTATATTCCCTGACAGCAAGAATATTTCACGACCAAACGAATATTCACCGACAAAAATGAATATTTTATAACCACTTGCTTATTTAAAATATTTGCGCATTTTACCCATAACTAACCACATTAATCAAATCAACCCTTACTATTTCAAAATAATAAATAGAGAAAATTTAATTGCATTTAATAATAAGTTGGGGTCTTACAACCTCCCCTCCTTATGAAATTTCGTCCTCGAAATTGACGTACGTACCTGATGTTTCGAAACGGTGAGGGTACCTCGCTTTCATTTTCGATTCCAAATCCCAGGTCATTTCTTTAATAGCATGGTTTCTCCACAAAACCTTTACTTGTGGTATAACCTTTATGCGTAGGACATGCTCTTTCCTATCCAAGATCTTAACAGGTACCTCCTCGTACGTTAAATCTTCGGCTATCTCGTCCGGTTCTAACTCAATAATGTGGTTGGGGTCCTTCACATATTTACGAAGCATAGATATGTGAAAAATATTATGAACACGAGACATGCTTGGAGGTAATGCGAGTCTTTAGGCCACATTTCCTATTCAGTCAAGAATTTCAAATGGACCAACAAATCTTGGATTGAGCTTTTCTCTCTTTCCAAATCTTGTAACTCCCTTCCATGGTGCAACACGTAACAATACATGCTCCCCAATATTAAATTCCACGTCCTTTCGATGAAGATCCGCATAACTCTTTTGTCGATCCTGTGCCATTTGTATACGTTGTCGAATCGTTTGGATCTTTTCTGTAGTTATGCGTACCAATTCTAGTCCCAACAACGTTGCTTCACCCACCTCGTCCCAGCATACTGGAGAACGACACTTTCGTCCATACAAGGCTTCAAATGGAGCCATACCTATACTTGCCTGATAACTGTTGTTGTAGGAGAATTCCACCAGTGGCAAGTACTTATCCCAATTTCCTTTAAAATCTAGAACACAGAGTCTTAATAGATCTTCAAGGGTTTGAATAGTTATTTCTGATTGTCCGTCCGTTTGAGGATGGTATGTCGAACTGAATCGTAAATTCGTGCCCATAGCTTTCTGTAAGCTAACCCAAAATCGTGAAGTGAATCTTGGGTCACGATCCGAAACTATAGATATTGGCATTCCATGCAATCTCACAATCTCATTCACATACATACGAGCAAGACATTCAAGGGAATAAGTCTCCCGTGTAGGCAAGAAATGAGCAGACTTGGTTAATCTATCAACAATAACCCAAATCGCATCTATGCCTTGAGAAACTTTGGAAAGACCTGTAACGAAATCCATGGTAATGTGTTCACACTTCCATTTCGGGATCTCAAGTGGTTGCAATGGACCCTTTGGCACTTGATGCTCCTCCTTTACACGTGGACAAGTTAAACACCTTGAGATAAACTCCGCAATCTCTCTCTTCATATTGCTCCACCAAAATGTATGTCGAAGATCATGATACATTTTGGTACTTCCAGGATGGATTGGAAACGATGTGTTGTGTGCCTCCATCATGATTCTATGCTTCAAGTCAGAATCGTTAGGAACGCAAAGTCTGGAGTTGACTCGAAGTATTCCTTCTTCATCGATTCTTGCTTCTGGAATAGCACATTCTTGCACTTTCTTCTTCATACGCATCAGCTCCATGTCCGTAGCTTGAGTGGCTTTAACTTTATCGATTAAAGTCGGTTCTACTCATATATTTGATATCATCACATGGGTACTTGGAGCCTTTACCTCTATCTCCATCCTTTGCAAGTCATACAAAATGGGCTTTTGTGTTAACAACATTGCACTCGTACCCGCATATGATCTTCTACTCAATGCGTCAGCTACTTTGTTCGTTTTTCCAGGATGATATTGGGTGGTATGATCGTAATCTTTCAACAGCTCGAGCCAACGTCATAGCCGCATGTTGAGTTCCTTTTGGGTGAAGAAATATTTTAGGCTTTTATGATCCATATAGATCTCCACTTTCTTCCCATACAGGTAGTGTCTCCAAATCTTCAACGCGAAAATGACTACTGTTAACTCCAAATCATGAGTAGGATAATTCCTCTCATATTCTTTGAGTTGTCGCAAGGCATAGGCTATAACTTTTCCATATTGCATGAGAACACATCCTAACCCTTTGCCTGAAGCATCGCTGTAGATAACAAATCCATCTGAACTAGATGGTATTGTCAGAACAGGTGCCAAAATGAGTCTCCTCTTTAGCTCTTGGAAACTCTTCTCGCATTCCTCACTCCATACGAATTTTGTATCTTTCTGAGTCAGCTTAGTTAACAGAGTAGTGATTCGAGAAAATCCTTCCACAAATCTCTGATAATAACCAGCTAAGCCCAGAAAGCTACGTACTTCGGTCACCGACTTCGTTTGCTCCCAACTTTGTATGGCTTTAATCTTCGCCGGGTCGATAGATACTCCATGTTTTGACACCATGTGCCCAAGGAATGCTACTTCCTCAAGCCAGAACTCACATTTCTTCAGCTTGGCATATAGCTTATTTTCACGAAGCCTTTGTAGTACCAGCTTCAAATGGCGCTCATGATCTTCACGGCTTTTGGAATAGATGAGGATGCCATCAATGAAGACAACAACGAACTGATCTAAATATTCTTTGAACACACGGTTCATCATATCCATAAAAGTAGCAGGAGCATTAGTCAATCCAAAAGACATGACTAAGAATTCATAATGCCCGTATCGAGTTCTGAAGGCAGTCTTTGGAATATCCTCAGTTTTAATCTTCAGCTGATGATATCTAGAACGAAGATCGATCTTTAAAAAAAATTATGCTCCTTGCAACTGGTCGCACAGGTCATCAATATGAGGTAGCGGATACCTATTCTTGATGGTGACATGGTTCAATTCTCGATAGTCAATACAAAGTCGCATACTCCCGCCTTTTCTTCTTTACGAACAAAATAGGAGCACCCCAAGGAGACGTACTAGGACGAATGAAACCGATGTCTAATAACTCCTGTAATTAGACTTTTAACTCCTGAAGTTCAATAGGAGCTATTCGATATGGGGTTTTAGAAATGGGCTTTGTACCGGGTTCAAGGTCAATAAAGAATTCAACTTCACGTTCTGGGGGTAGACCAGAAAGTTCTTCAGGAAATACGTCAGGAAATTCACTAACAACAGAAATATTATTCAAATTTGACGTGTTTTTGTTCAAGTCCATAACATGGGCTAAGAAAGCTTGACATCCATTTTTCAATAAACAAATGGCTTTATGGCTTGATATGACAACGATTGATTTTAGTGGTTTGGTTGCTTGAATTCGCATAACAGGTTGGTTAGGAATATGAAAACTAACAACCTTACGAAAATAATCAATTTTGGCATGATGAGTAGTTAACCAATCAATTCCTAAAATCACATCAAAAGCAAGTATCTTTAAAGAGATAAGGTCAACAGGTAATGTGATTGTACCAACTTGGATTAAGCAAGATTTATAAACTGTAGATGTAATAAAAGTTTCCCCTAACGTAGTCTCCACAGATAGGTCAAAGTCTAATTTCTCCGGAGTCAAGTTTAAACGTTGAGCACAAGCAGGAGAGATAAAAGAATGGGTAGAACCGGTATTTAGTAAAGTATAAACTTCGCAAGAATTCAAGATTAGCTTACCCGTGATCACCTCGTTCGGGTTTCTCGTATTTTGGCCAGTCACGACAAACGCTCTTCCAGGAACCGCTGATTTTGACTTATCCGGGACAGCTTTTGGAGTCACCATCCCCGCTGAACTTGGTTTTGTTACAGAACACTCTCGAGCTATATGACCCTCCTTTCTACAGTTATAACATACCTTGGATTGTTGTGGGTAGTTTAGGTTGATATGTCCCTCTTTCCCGCATTTGTAACATACGACCGGTGGTCGTTCTCCTCCCCTAGAAACAGTTGATGTTGTCCTGACGTCTTCACGTTATCATTGTTGTACCTTCTCTTCTTGAAATCTCCTCCCGACTCGCTTTTTTTATTTTCACGGCCACGATTACCACCAGAGTGATTACCGCTTTTGTCTGTATTCCTTCCTCCCCGCTGGTTATCATTGCTCCGATGACTGCTATCACCGGTCTGACCCTGATTGTTGTCCCTCGGTTGAACATACTCATTATCTCGCTCTAATAATTGAGCCATGTTTACAACATCTGAATATAAAGAAAATTTATGAGAGATAAGATATTGCCGAATCTCGGGTTTTAGACCTCTCAAAAACATCCTCGTCATACGTTCTTCATTCTCCACCAAATGAGGTGCAAACCTGGATAACTCCGCGAAGTTCGCCTCGTACTGGGACACCGTCATATTATTTTGTTCCAGTCTAATAAACTCTACCTCCTTCATATGACGAATACTTTCAGGAAAGTACTTGTCATTAAACAGTTTTTGAAACGTTTCTCAAGACATGCTAAGTGCAGTTGGATGGGTACGTTTCACAGATTTCCACCAGTAATCTGCCTCATTACGGAACATAAAAGTGGCGAATGGAACCTTCTGTTCCTCCGTGCATCCCAGGACATCAAATATCTTGGTAATTTGCTTGACCCACGTTTTCGCCTTAATCGGATCTGGCTTTCCCCATAATTCTGGTGGTCCCAACTCTTTGAACTGCTTGGCCGTGACAAATCGCGCGTTGTTATCATTTCCACCCGTATTCTGCACACGAGTCTCCCTCGTCTGATTTTGCATGAACTGCAAAAAGCTCATAAACATTCCGTCATTCATCATTTGCTCGGTAACGTTGTTTACATGAGGAATATTGTCTTCTTGTTGCACGTTCTCCTGGTTTGTGACTAAAGGTTGTTCCACAGTCTTATATACTCCATTGTTAATGTTTTTGACTGTCATTCTCAAATACTGTCATAAAACAAGGGTTAATTAAATAAATTAACATATCACATAATGTAAGACCCCGAATTTTATGAAATAAAAGTATTCAATTTTTCTTATAATTACAATTTAGTAAATGGTTAAATTGATAAATGTTAAAGTTAAGGGTGATATATGAATTTTTTTTGAAATACACAAGTGGTTATAAAATATTCATTGTTGTCGGGGAATATTCGCTTGGTCGTGGAATATTCTTACTGTCGGAGAATATTCGTACGACGGCGCAGTCTTTTGTGGGCCCAATAACGGAAAGCGATTGGATGAAGAAAACGACAAGAGTAAGTTGTTTATAAATAACGGCGTAGTTGTTACCGTTAACACTGTTGGAATACCCGGTGGTTAAAACACAGTAATACGCGTTGTTGCACAGTAGCACACGGTATTGCACCAATTATTGATTTTTACGTAAGAAGGCATTACTCAATAATTGTTACAGTAATTACTGTTCAGTATTTTATTTTATTGATTCAATAATTGCTGCGTTGATATTTTATATTACTGTTGTTTTAATAATTGTCACTACACAGTATTTTCTATTATCGGAACAATAATTCATATTATCTGAATAATATTATTAGATAACATTATTGGTAATGTCTAGAAAGTTCTGTCTAAGGAGAGGTTTGGTCATCTAATTGTGCGCCAGTAAGGAAGAAATCCTTATTGGAAAGCCCCCTCTTTCCTGGGAACGGCCTGGTTGCCAGTACTGTGATTCTATAATATTATTTGTGTATAATTAATTATTGATTTATATGATGAGGAAAATATTGATTTTATGTGGATATAGATGGAAAAAATTTTAATGTGACAATTGTTGAAAATTAATATTTTATCTTTTTCTGATAAAATAATTCATTTAAATATATTATTTTAATAATATATTAATGGTGATATTTTTACAATGAATGTGGGATATATGAGTATATGAGGAGGAAGAGTATTTTTGTTGGATTAAATGTTTAACACATGTTTTGTGTGTTGGTGGACACAATTCTTGACCGAAAATTTATTATAGACTGTAAAATCGTCCGTTTGTGGATTTCGATCAATTTCTGTTTGGAATTTGGAAAAACTTTCTTCTGCAAAGTTGTAGAGAATTGAATTTCCTATAAAAACACGCGAGATTTGAATTTTCTGATGAAAGGGCTATTTATTATGAATTATTGAAGTTCTGAAGCTCCGAAATTATTGATTTTTGGAAGTTTTAATTATTTTTATTAAGAAAAATGTTTTTTCTTACTTTTTCTAGAAGGTTAGCATGTGTTTATGGCTGAATTTAAGTATATAGAGGTGGGCTTGAATATTTTGTAATTATATTATTATTATATTCAATTTTCTGCTTTGGTGTTCTAAGCATTTTCCTATAAATAGGGTGCTTAGGTTAGAATTGAAAAACACACCAGAAACTGAAGTTTTCTCTCTATTTCTCTCTTTATATATCGAGCGTATTCTTGTGAGTATTTTGATATCTTGAGTGTTGCTATACGGTGCAAGTTCGTTCAGCGTTATTTTAGTCAGAAGTACTGCTCTTTTCAGGTAAGGGATAGTAAAGGATTGTAAGGGATAGTAAGGGATTGTAAGGGATAGTAAGGAATAGTAAGGGATGTTATTTTTTTTTTATCAATGATATTATTTCTTTCAATATCATTATACCGGAATATTGGTAAGATTTTTTCTTGTAAAAGTCATATCTTTTCATGTCGGGGTTACTATTTATGAGTTACTATTCATGAGTTACTATTCATGAGTTACTATTCACGAGTTATTATTCATGAGTTAGTATTCACGAGTTACTATTCATGAGTTAGTATTCATGAGTTACTATTCACGAGTTACTATTCACGAGTTACTATTCATGAGTTACTATTCACGAGTTACTATTCATGGGTTACTATTCACGAGTTACTATTCATGACAAAATTGGTTTCTTTTTCTAACCAAATTATAGTTGATTTATGAATATTACTCTTGAGATTAAAACTATATGTTGACCATATTATTTTTTTATCATATATAACATTTTTATAACCCTAATGATGATATTTCTCTTTGACTTGAGTGTAAAGATGGGTAGATTATTGGTATGATCATGACTAGGGTTCTCTTTGTCCAGTAGTGAAAAATTGAATTGTGACTGGTATGATCATGACCATTGAATTTATAATTGAATATCTTTAGCTTAAGTGCAAAGGTGAAATGATCAACATGGTTATAATTATTGGTTATATAAATTCTGAAATGATTATATATTTCTTTGAGATAATAATATATTTGGCCTGTAGTGCAAATATGAACTATTGAGGAATATCTTTGGCCTGTAGTGCAAAGATGAGTTGTTGATTAATATCTTTGGCCCGTAGTGCAAAGATGACTTGTTGTGAATATCTTCGGCATGTAGTGTAAAGATGAACTGTTGATGAATATCTTTGGCCTGTAGTGCAAAGATGACTTGTTGTGAATATCTTTAGCATGTAGTGTAAAGATGAACTGTT
Organism: Panax notoginseng; assembly: GCA_016801055.1. Lineage (NCBI taxonomy): Eukaryota > Viridiplantae > Streptophyta > Magnoliopsida > Apiales > Araliaceae > Panax > Panax notoginseng. The sequence goes on along the minus strand of CM029023.1, from coordinate 24,012,065 downwards.
GATGAATATCTTTGGCCCGTGGTGCAAAGATGAATTTATTAGTATGATTATGAACAGGAACTGTGATTTGGTATAACCATGATCTTTGATGTTTCAGGTAAAGACAGGTGATGAAAATTATCTTCGTCTTGGATGCGAAATTTAGAATCACAATTATAATTATGAATTATTCATATGATTGTGGAAAGGAACTGTTGATTGATGTTACAGGGATAAAATATTGTTGGTAGACTTTTAACGTGGAGAAGATAATAGACTTTATAGTCTATTTGACTCTTCTAATGGATTGCTCGTTCCGCTGCAACTATGGTTGAAAAGTTTTATCATCTACCATATGTTCTAAATCTCTGATTTATTACTTTTGAAGACTATTGATAATTTATCTTTAGTCATGATATTCTTTACTGAGCTAGTTGTGCTCACCCTTTTGCTTCACAATTCCTTTCAGGTAATAAAAGTGTAGCTGGGTCGAGCAAGGGATAACAAGGGAATAGAACGGTGGTCTATAGATATTGAGGGTGAGGTGAATTTAACTTGAAAGGGTGTTTTGCCACTATCTTACAGGATGTATAATGACATACAACCTCGTGTCATCATAAGACATGGTTGTGCACATCCACTTATCGAGTATATCTACGAGCACTACCTATATAATCTTGGTGTTTGTTTGAAGTATAATTCTCAGTTAGAGACAGTGGAGATAATGATATGTCAAGAGAAGACTCACCATTGGAAATGATATGATAGTAAAATTCTCATTTTTCTTTGGGGTCTATTGGGTCAACCAAGGATAATTCTGTGGCCATATGATATCTATCATAACCTAGAAGCATGGTCTCCCATGTACGAGGGTTTCCTTGAGCACTTCCCAAAGATTCTAATTTCTAAAACAGTTTTTGACTATACCTTTATGTAAGGTGTCATTGTGACGTGCTATCCAAGGTTGGGACATGAGTCACAGTTGGTATATATTTGTATCCAAACTCACAGTATATGTGCTGTTGTATTTCGCACGACAATTGTTGTAATAAAGTTATAGTTGTTATCTGTACCATGTATTTGGCGACTCAGAATAGGTTGGGTGGAATGGACCTATTTTGGGGGCGTCACATTTGGTATCAGAGCTTAGGGATATGATCTCTGGCGGAGATCGGGGAATAGAACTAGGAGGGAAGAGACGAGTAAATCCTTCGCTAGTGTGTCCTACCTAAGCTTATTTGTTGGTCAGTCATAATATCGGGGTATTATGTGATATGTTAATTTGTTCAATTAACCTTTGTTTTGAAGCTGTATTCTAGAATGATATCTGAAATACAGGAGATGAGCAATGAAGAAATTATGATGACAGGAAAGAAGGAATCTAAAATGAATGCAAGGTATTCTCAACTCTTTGAAATACCAGGTACGTAAATTTCGAGGACGAAATTTCATAAGGAGGGGAGATTGTAAGACCCTGAATTTTATGAAATAAAAGTATTCAATTTTTCTTATAATTACAATTTAGTAAATGGTTAAATTGATAAATGTTAAAGTTAAGGGTGATATATAAATTTTTTTTGAAATACACAAGTGGTTATAAAATATTCATTGTTGTCGGGGAATATTTGCTTGGTCGTGGAATATTCTTACTGTCGGAGAATATTCGTACGACAGCGCAGTCTTTTGTGGGCCCAATAAAGGAAAGCGATTGGATGAAGAAAACGACAAGAGTAAGTTGTTTATAAATAACGGCGTAGTTGTTACCGTTAACACTGTTGGAATACCCGGTGGTTAAAACACAGTAATACGCGTTGTTGCACAGTAGCACACGGTATTGCACCAATTATTAATTTTTACGTAAGAAGGCATTACTCAATAATTGTTACAGTAATTACTGTTCAGTATTTTATTTTATTGATTCAATAATTGCTGTGTTGATATTTTATATTACTGTTGTTTTAATAATTGTCACTACACAGTATTTTCTATTATCGGAACAATAATTCATATTATCTGAATAATATTATTAGATAACATTATTGGCAATGTCTAGAAAGTTCTGTCTAAGGAGAGGTTTGGTCATCTAATTGTGCGCCAGTAAGGAAGAGATCTTTATTGGAAAGCCCCCTCTTTCTTGGGAACGGCCTGGTTGCCAGTACTGTGATTCTGTAATATTATTTGTGTATAATTAATTATTGATTTATATGATGAGGAAAATATTGATTTTATGTGGATATAGATGGAGAAAATTTTAATGTGACAATTGTTGAAAATTAATATTTTATCTTTTTCTGATAAAATAATTCATTTAAATATATTATTTTAATAATATATTAATGGTGATATTTTTACAATGAATGTGGGATATATGAGTATATGAGGAGGAAGAGTATTTTTGTTGGATTAAATGTTTAACACATGTTTTGTGTGTTGGTGGACACAATTCTTGACCGAAAATTTATTATAGACTGTAAAATCGTCCGTTTGTGGATTTCGATCAATTTCTGTTTGGAATTTGGAAAAACTTTCTTCTGCAAAGTTGTAGAGAATTGAATTTCTTATAAAAACTCTTGAGATTCGAATTTTCTGATGAAAGGGCTATTTATTATGAATTATTGAAGTTCTGAAGTTTCGAAATTATTGATTTTTGGAAGTTTTAATTATTTTTATTAAGAAAAACGTTTTTTCTTACTTTTTCTAGAAGGTTAGCATGTGTTTATGGCTGAATTCAAGTATATAGAGGTGGGCTTAAATATTTTGTAATTATATTATTATTATATTCAATTTTCTGCTTTGGTGTTCTAAGCATTTTCCTATAAATAGGGTGCTTAGGTTAGAATTGAAAAACACACCAGAAACTGAAGTTTTCTCTCTATTTCTCTCTCTATATATCGAGCGTATTCTTGTGAGTATTTTGATATCTTGAGTGTTGCTATACGGTGCAAGTTCGTTCAGCGTTATTCCAGTCAGAAGTACTGCTCTTTTCAGGTAAGGGATAGTAAGGGATTGTAAGGGATAGTAATGGATTGTAAGGGATAGTAAGGAATAGTAAGGGATGTTATTTTTTTTTTATCAATGATATTATTTCTTTCAATATCATTATACCGGAATATTGGTAAGATTTTTTCTTGTAAAATTCATATCTTTTCATGTCGGGGTTACTATTTATGAGTTACTATTCATGAGTTACTATTCACGAGTTATTATTCATGAGTTAGTATTCACGAGTTACTATTCATGAGTTACTATTCACGAGTTACTATTCACGAGTTACTATTCATGAGTTACTATTCACGAGTTACTATTCATGGGTTACTATTCACGAGTTACTATTCATGACAAAATTGGTTTCTTTTTCTAACCAAATTATAGTTGATTTATGAATATTACTCTTGAGATTAAAACTATATGTTGACCATATTATTTTTTTATCATATATAACATTTTTATAACCCTAATGATGATATTTCTCTTTGACTTGAGTGTAAAGATGGGTAGATTATTGGTATGATCATGACTAGGGTTCTCTTTGTCCAGTAGTGAAAAATTGAATTGTGACTGGTATGATCATGACCATTGAATTTATAATTGAATGTCTTTAGCTTAAGTGCAAAGGTGAAATGATCAACATGGTTATAATTATTGGTTATATAAATTCTGAAATGATTATATATTTCTTTGAGATAATAATATATTTGGCCTGTAGTGCAAATATGAACTATTGAGGAATATCTTTGGCCTGTAGTGCAAAGATGAGTTGTTGATGAATATCTTTGGCCCGTAGTGCAAAGATGACTTGTTGTGAATATCTTTGGCATGTAGTGTAAAGATGAACTGTTGATGAATATCTTTGGCCCGTAGTGCAAAGATGACTTGTTGTGAATATCTTTAGCATGTAGTGTAAAGATGAACTGTTGATGAATATCTTTGGCCCGTGGTGCAAAGATGAATTTATTAGTATGATTATGAACAGGAACTGTGATTTGGTATAACCATGATCTTTGATGTTTCAGGTAAAGACAGGTGATGAAAATTATCTTCGTCTTGGATGCGAAATTTAGAATCACAATTATAATTATGAATTATTCATATGATTGTGGAAAGGAACTGTTGATTGATGTTACAGGGATAAAATATTGTTGGTAGACTTTTAACGTGGAGAAGATAATAGACTTTATAGTCTATTTGACTCTTCTAATGGATTGCTCGTTCCGCTGCAACTATGGTTGAAAAGTTTTATCATCTACCATATGTTCTAAATCTCTGATTTATTACTTTTGAAGACTATTGATAATTTATCTTTAGTCATGATATTCTTTACTGAGCTAGTTGTGCTCACCCTTTTGCTTCACAATTCCTTTCAGGTAATAAAAGTGTAGCTGGGTCGAGCGAGGGATAACAAGGGAATAGAACGGTGGTCTATAGATATTGAGGGTGAGGTGAATTTAACTTGGAAGGGTGTTTTGCCACTATCTTACAGGATGTATAATGACATACAACCTCGTGTCATCATAAGACATGGTTGTGCACATCCACTTATCGAGTATATCTACGAGCACTACCTATATAATCTTGGTGTTTGTTTGAAGTATAATTCTCAGTTAGAGACAGTGGAGATAATGATATGTCAAGAGAAGACTCACCATTGGAAATGATATGATAGTAAACTTCTCATTTTTCTTTGGGGTCTATTGGGTCAACCAAGGATAATTCTGTGGCCATATGATATCTATCATAACCTAGAAGCATGGTCTCCCATGTACGAGGGTTTCCTTGAGCACTTCCCAAAGATTCTAATTTCTAAAACAGTTTTTGACTATACCTTTATGTAAGGTGTCATTGTGACGTGCTATCCAAGGTTGGGACATGAGTCACAGTTGGTATATATTTGTATCCAAACTCACAGTATATGTGCTGTTGTATTTCGCACGACAATTGTTGTAATAAAGTTATAGTTGTTATCTGTACCATGTATTTGGCGACTCAGAATAGGTTGGGTGGAATGGACCTATTTTGGGGGCGTCACATTTGGTATCAGGGCTTAGGGATATGATCTCTGGCGGAGATCGGGGAATAGAACTAGGAGGGAAGAGACGAGTAAATCCTTCGCTAGTGTGTCCTACCTAAGCTTATTTGTTGGTCAGTCATAATATCGGGGTATTATGTGATATGTTAATTTGTTCAATTAACCTTTGTTTTGAAGCTGTATTCTAAAATGATATCTGAAATACAGGAGATGAGCAATGAAGAAATTATGATGACAGGAAAGAAGGAATCTAAAATGAATGCAAGGTATTCTCAACTCTTTGAAATACCAGGTACGTAAATTTCGAGGACGAAATTTCATAAGGAGGGGAGATTGTAAGACCTTGAATTTTATGAAATAAATGTATTCAATTTTTCTTATAATTACAATTTAGTAAATGGTTAAATTGATAAATGTTAAAGTTAAGGGTGATATATAAATTTTTTTTGAAATACACAAGTGGTTATAAAATATTCATTGTTGTCGGGGAATATTTGCTTGGTCGTGGAATATTCTTACTGTCGGAGAATATTCGTACGACAGCGCAGTCTTTTGTGGGCCCAATAAAGGAAAGCGATTGGATGAAGAAAACGACAAGAGTAAGTTGTTTATAAATAACGGCGTAGTTGTTACCGTTAACACTGTTGGAATACCCGGTGGTTAAAACACAGTAATACGCGTTGTTGCACAGTAGCACACGGTATTGCACTAATTATTAATTTTTACGTAAGAAGGCATTACTCAATAATTGTTACAGTAATTAATGTTCAGTATTTTATTTTATTGATTCAATAATTGCTGTGTTGATATTTTATATTACTGTTGTTTTAATAATTGTCACTACACAGTATTTTCTATTATCGGAACAATAATTCATATTATCTGAATAATATTATTAGATAACATTATTGGCAATGTCTAGAAAGTTCTCTCTAAGGGGAGGTTTGGTCATCTAATTGTGCGCCAGTAAGGAAGAGATCCTTATTGGAAAGCCCCCTCTTTCCTGGGAACGGCCTGGTTGCCAGTACTGTGATTCTGTAATATTATTTGTGTATAATTAATTATTGATTTATATGATGAGGAAAATATTGATTTTATGTGGATATAGATGGAAAAAATTTTAATGTGACAATTGTTGAAAATTAATATTTTATCTTTTTCTGATAAAATAATTCATTTAAATATATTATTTTAATAATATATTAATGGTGATATTTTTACAATGAATGTAGGATATATAAGTATATGAGGAGGAAGAGTATTTTTATTGGATTAAATGTTTAACACATGTTTTGTGTGTTGGTAGACACAATTCTTGACCGAAAATTTATTATAGACTGTAAAATCGTCCGTTTGTGGATTTCGATCAATTTCTGTTTGGAATTTGGAAAAACTTTCTTCTGCAAAGTTGTAGAGAATTGAATTTCTTATAAAAACTCGTGGGATTCGAATTTTCTGATGAAAGGGCTATTTATTATGAATTATTGAAGTTCTGAAGTTCTGAAATTATTGATTTTTGGAAGTTTTAATTATTTTTATTAAGAAAAACGTTTTTTCTTACTTTTTCTAGAAGGTTAGCATGTGTTTATGGCTGAATTCAAGTATATAGAGGTGGGCTTGAATATTTTGTAATTATATTATTATTATATTCAATTTTCTGCTTTGGTGTTCTAAGCATTTTCCTATAAATAGGGTGCTTAGGTTAGAATTGAAAAACACACCAGAAACTGAAGTTTTCTCTCTATTTCTCTCTCTATATATCGAGCGTATTCTTGTGAGTATTTTGATATCTTGAGTGTTGCTATACGGTGCAAGTTCGTTCAGCGTTATTCCAGTCAGAAGTACTGCTCTTTTCAGGTAAGGGATAGTAAGGGATTGTAAGGGATAGTAAGGGATTGTAAGGGATAGTAAGGAATAGTAAGGGATGTTATTTTTTTTTTATCAATGATATTATTTCTTTCAATATCATTATACCGGAATATTTGTAAGATTTTTTCTTGTAAAATTCATATCTTTTCATGTCGGGGTTACTATTTATGAGTTACTATTCATGAGTTACTATTCACGAGTTATTATTCATGAGTTAGTATTCACGAGTTACTATTCATGAGTTAGTATTCATGAGTTACTATTCACGAGTTACTATTCACGAGTTACTATTCATGAGTTACTATTCACGAGTTACTATTCATGGGTTACTATTCACGAGTTACTATTCATGACAAAATTGGTTTCTTTTTCTAACCAAATTATAGTTGATTTATGAATATTACTCTTGAGATTAAAACTATATGTTGACCATATTATTTTTTTATCATATATAACATTTTTATAACCCTAATGATGATATTTCTCTTTGACTTGAGTGTAAAGATGGGTAGATTATTGGTATGATCATGACTAGGGTTCTCTTTGTCCAGTAGTGAAAAATTGAATTGTGACTGGTATGATCATGACCATTGAATTTATAATTGAATGTCTTTAGCTTAAGTGCAAAGGTGAAATGATCAACATGGTTATAATTATTGGTTATATAAATTCTGAAATGATTATATATTTCTTTGAGATAATAATATATTTGGCCTGTAGTGCAAATATGAACTATTGAGGAATATCTTTGGCCTGTAGTGCAAAGATGAGTTGTTGATGAATATCTTTGGCCCGTAGTGCAAAGATGACTTGTTGTGAATATCTTTGGCATGTAGTGTAAAGATGAACTGTTGATGAATATCTTTGGCCCGTAGTGCAAAGATGACTTGTTGTGAATATCTTTAGCATGTAGTGTAAAGATGAACTGTTGATGAATATCTTTGGCCCGTGGTGCAAAGATGAATTTATTAGTATGATTATGAACAGGAACTGTGATTTGGTATAACCATGATCTTTGATGTTTCAGGTAAAGACAGGTGATGAAAATTATCTTCGTCTTGGATGCGAAATTTAGAATCACAATTATAATTATGAATTATTCATATGATTGTGGAAAGGAACTGTTGATTGATGTTACAGGGATAAAATATTGTTGGTAGACTTTTAACGTGGAGAAGATAATAGACTTTATAGTCTATTTGACTCTTCTAATGGATTGCTCGTTCCGCTGCAACTATGGTTGAAAAGTTTTATCATCTACCATATGTTCTAAATCTCTGATTTATTACTTTTGAAGACTATTGATAATTTATCTTTAGTCATGATATTCTTTACTGAGCTAGTTGTGCTCACCCTTTTGCTTCACAATTCCTTTCAGGTAATAAAAGTGTAGCTGGGTCGAGCGAGTGATAACAAGGGAATAGAACGGTGGTCTATAGATATTGAGGGTGAGGTGAATTTAACTTGGAAGGGTATTTTGCCACTATCTTACAGGATGTATAATGACATACAACCTCGTGTCATCATAAGACATGGTTGTGCACATCCACTTATCGAGTATATCTACGAGCACTACCTATATAATCTTGGTGTTTGTTTGAAGTATAATTCTCAGTTAGAGACAGTGGAGATAATGATATGTCAAGAGAAGACTCACCATTGGAAATGATATGATAGTAAAATTCTCATTTTTCTTTGGGGTCTATTGGGTCAACCAAGGATAATTCTGTGGCCATATGATATCTATCATAACCTAGAAGCATGGTCTCCCATGTACGAGGGTTTCCTTGAGCACTTCCCAAAGATTCTAATTTCTAAAACAGTTTTTGACTATACCTTTATGTAAGGTGTCATTGTGACGTGCTATCCAAGGTTGGGACATGAGTCACAGTTGGTATATATTTGTATCCAAACTCACAGTATATGTGCTGTTGTATTTCGCATGACAATTGTTGTAATAAAGTTATAGTTGTTATCTGTACCATGTATTTGGCGACTCAGAATAGGTTGGGTGGAATGGACCTATTTTGGGGGCGTCACACATAATATCCCTATATTATGACCGACCAACAAATAAACTTAGGTAGGACACACTAGTGAAGAATTTACTCATCTATCCCCTCCTAGTTCTATTCCCCGATCTCCGCCAGAAACCATATCCCTAGGCTCTGATACCAACTGTGACGCCCCCAAAACAGGTATACATCACCCATTCTGAGTCGTCAAATACATTGTACAGAAATAAATACAACTTCATTAAAATAATTATCGTGCAAAATATGACAACACAAATACGGTGAGTTTAAATACAAATATTATCTTCTAGACAATATCCACACTCAAATAAGTCCTCATTACAATTATTGAAACACTATTTTATAAAATAGTGGGGACTGCTAACACAACTGACTGAAAATATCACTCCACACCCCGACTAGTTCCCGCTATATTCTCGCCTCTTGAAAAAAATAGAACAAAAAGGAAAAGGGTGAGCTCAACTAGCCCAGTAAAGAATATTATGACTAAGATAATATACAACAACTTATCATTAGTATTCAACAGGAAAAAATCTGATAAAATATAATAGACAACAAGTTTTAGATCAACAACTGCAGCGAAAACAGCAAACCATTAGAAGAGTCAAGTAGAGAATGAATTCTACTATCTTCTAAGATTTAAAAGTCCATCAACGATATTTTATCCCTGTAACATCAATCAATATACATCTTAAATCAAATATTCATCTTTGCACTACAGGCCAAAAATATTTATTTGTATCACCAGTCGGTTATGTTCATCTCAACACCTGTTCATCTTTGCACTACGAGCCAAAGATATTCATCAGTTAATCATTTATCTTTGCACTACAGGCCAAAGATATTCAGTAATATCATCATTTAGGACTGAGGATGATGAAAAATATTTTAAAGAAAACAAATCCAGTGAGACAGAAGGACAAATATTATGGATTCGTATTACAGTTTATCCGAGTGCAATAATACTCCATAACAACCAATTTTGAAGTAGAATTCAAAAATAAAGATCAAAACATGGATACAATCAAAGATAGTAACCATAATAGACATCTTGGATAAAAAGGAAAACTTTTATTTTTTGGTGAATAGTGCCGTATTCGTGAATAGTGCCGAATACGTGAATTGTAACCCCGACACAAAAAGTTTTAAATTTGATAAAAGTTCAAACCAATATTTCGGCATAATGATATTGAAAAAAATAATATCATTTAAGAAGAAAATAACATCCCTTACCTCAAGATAATAGTACTTCTGTTCAGAATATCGGTATAAGGCTGAAGGAAACTTGCATTGATAAATAAAAACTCACAAAGTATCTAAATACTCACAAAATACGCTCGATAATATAGAGAGAGAAAAAGAGAAAGCTTATGTTTCTGGTGTGATTTTGAATTCTAACTTAACTCTCTATTTATAGAAAAATATTAGCACGCCGAAGCAGACTTGACCTGCTACCTGATGGCTTTACCTACTACTATTGCCACCCACCACATTTGAAATAAAATTCAGCACATTTCTTCACCAACCACAAGTGGGGCCCACTCAATTCTAGAATTTTCCACCAAAATCATTTATAAACCTAATTTCTGAATCAGTCACCTCTTAAAATTCATAACAAATTATACGTTCATTTTTAACGTTTCAAAATTTGTGGACATATACTCAACTTATATATGTATAATATATCCAAAAATTTCAACGATCCAACTGTCAGATTAAAAATTATAACTCACGCAATATATCTCAAGAATAGTGATTTAATTTTTAATACCTCCATTCCGACAAAAACACCTCAACATTAATTCTTTCACATAAAATAAATATATCCATCAATTATATCCATATAAAATAAATATTTCATCATCATATAAATTAATAATTAATTATTCACAAATAATATTACAGAATCACAATTATGACAACTAGGCCGTTCTCAGGAAAGAGGGGGCTTTTCAATAAGGATTTCTTCTTATTGGCGCGCAATTAGATGACCAAACCTCTCCTTAGACAGAACTTTCTAGGCATTGCCAATAATGCTATCTAATAATATTATTCAAATAATATAAATTATTGATCTGATAATGGAAAATACTGTGCAGTGATAATTATTGAAACAACAATAATATAAAATATCAACGTAGCAATTATTAAATCAATAAAATAAAATATTAAACAGTAATTTCTGTAACAATTATTGAGTAGTGTCTTCTTACGTAAGAATCAATAATTGGTACAATATCGTGTGCTACTGTGTTTTAACCACCGGGTATTCTAACAGTATTAACGGTAATAACTACGCCGTTATTTATAAACAACTTATACTTGTCGTTTTATTTATCCAATTCCTTTCCGTTATGGGGCCCACACAAGGCTGCGCCGTCGTACGAATATTCCCCGACAACAAGAATATTCCACGGTCAAACGAATATTCACCGACAAAAATGAATATTTTATAACCACTTGCTTATTTGAAATATTTATGCATTTTATCCATAACAAACCACATTAATCAAATCAAATCAACCCTTACTATTTCAAAATAATAAATAGAGGAAATTTAATTGCATTTAATAATAAGTTGGGGTCTTACATATAATCTAAAATTGAAAAGGTCTCTGCGTGCAACACAACAAAACAAATGTGGGATACTATCATCATGAGCCATAAATGAAAGTCCAATGTGAAAGAAGTGAAACTTAGCATGTTGATGCAAGAGTGCGAGTTGTACTAATTAGATAAAGATGAAACAATTGATGAAGCTCAAGGTAGGTTTTTCACACTAATGAATTCACTAAGTATGTTTGGGAGGAGAAATGATCAAAGAGAAATTAATAGAAAGTTGTTAAGAGTCACTGATAGACACGTAATTAATACATTTTAATATTCCCATATTTATTATTTTATATGCTTATTTTATTTAACTAATACATTTTATTTTGTTTTGTAGGAAATAACATTTATTTTTCTTAGGGAGCAAATAAAGGATTTATATCTAACCTTTAAAGATGAAAAATGACTCTTAGAGGATTACCATATAGAGATGGAAGTCAAGAAGGAAAGAAAAGAATGAAGGGAATAAAACTGTCCAAGTTCAATGAACCTAAATTAGCGTTCAAAGTTATTTTCCTTATAAATAGGCATCTTGTTTTAAGGAGAAGGAGACCACTTGTTATTTTCTTTTTCTTAGTTTTTCACTAGTGTAGAAGGGAGTAAGATATTTAGTTTGTCTTTTCTCTTATTTAAATCACATGTGGTACTACTGTCAGGGAGTATTTGTAACTTTCTTTTATTGATATAATAGAAATTCTCTTTTTAATTATTATTTTTATTTCATGCAAATAGTAGTACTAATATTATTTATTTTTGTTTTTTATTCCATGGCTAGCTAAATTTCTAATACCTAGGATTATGATGAAACTAAGTATTTCATAATAATATTTTCTTTCCGTTCCAAAATTAATGCCTAATTATTTTCCCTTTTATATTTTCTTCCGCATAAATTGCATATGACTTTTATATTGATTGCAAAATTTTGATAAGTTATAGTTAATCTGTGAATTTTTCATAACTTATACTTTCCCATATTAATTATATGAATCATTATTTTTAAAGGGAAGGGAAAATAATTTGGGAATTGATTTAGGAAATAAGAAATTATTTATTATGTTAATATTTGGTGGATTCTAATTCCTAGGTATATTTTCTCATTAATAGTTTTCGTTATTAATTAATAGTTTGCATAATTTAGTTAATAAATCTTCTCCACCATTTTTGTTTATAATTTGCCTAAAATATTAATTAAGGATATATTAAAGAATTGATTTAGTCTATGTGGTTCGACCTGCACTTGCCAAATCTACAATAGACGCTGTGCACTTGTAGTACATAATTTTATTACATCAAGTTTTTGGTGCCGTTGCCGGGGACTAGAATTAATTTTTATTTATTTTTTAATTTTTATTTATTCGAATTAGATTTAACTATAATTTTTTTTCAGGATTATTGAAGCGGATCGAATGAGCAAAACGATAAGATTTTGTTGTTGCGCTTTCTTCGGTACTTCGTATCTCTATATTTTAAAAAAAATAAAAAAAAATACTAGTTTAGTTTTTTTAATATTTTTTTTATTTGCCGCATTCATGCATTCACTCACGTAGAGCACATCCTGTTAGGTTTTTATTTTATTTTTATTTTTGTCAAATATAAATTGTGGTGACTGTTGAAGGATTGAGGTATGTCAAAATTTCTCCTTCTTTTGTAATTCACATAGTTTTAGGACATTTTATTTGTTTATAATTTTTTTTTATTTGTGCATTTTTATATTTAATCTAACATTAAGGGCACAACCTGTAACAAGATAAGGTGGGGATTTCATCACCCTTCCTTGGCCCACAAACTACCAATTCATTTTGCATAACCTTACCTTAATAAAATTAAGTAGACGTTGGCCCCTAGGACTCTCGAGCTCAATTAGGACAAGGGACTCCAAGAGGAGGCTAAATTTTAAATTAATTAAACTACTAGTGTCTAGGTAAGTGGTTCAAAAGGTAAACGCCTAAAGATTGTGTGGTTATTCAATTAGTCACCGTATCTACAGAGAGACTCCCACCTTTCTTACACTTACCTAGCTTGTGGTATGATTAATTTCAAATTTGGTGGACCTTTCAGTGTAACTTGGAACAGTTAGGAGCTGTCTAGATTTTATTTAGGTTGACCTTAGAAGTAAATTTATTTATTTTTTCTTTTTTCTTTTTATTTTTTTTGTGCTTATCTGCTTGTTTGCTAAGTAGTGTATGTAAAAAGTGTAGATTAGGGACGAAACATCCTGATTAGTGAGAAAACTTGTTTTTTAGGATTTCACTATAAAAGATCCCACTTTAAGAAAAATAAAGGGCACACAAACTGTTTCTTTAAGGGATCGATGTTATCCTTCTCGATCTGCCCAACCTTTATGTATCAGTTTATCATCGGTAACTGGTAATAGTTTTGAACTTAAGCCACATTTTATAAATATGTTATCTAGGTTTACGGGGATAGAAGATACATATTTATTTATTCAAGAATTTGAGGACGTTTGTTCCTTAATGAAAATTCAACAATTGTCTGATGACTCAATTAGGCTAAGATTTATAACATTTGCTTTAAAAGATAATGCTAAAAAGTGGTTATATAGCCTACCAAATAATTCCATATCAACTTGGGAGGGATTTTGTGACGCCCCCAAAATAGGTATACATCACCCATTCCGAATCGCCAAATACATGGTGCAGAATTCAAATGCAAACTTAATTATACAACTGTCATGTAAAATACGACGAAACATAGCTAAGAGTTTTAACACGAATACTGTCTTCTAGACAATATCCAAACTCAAATAGAGTCCTCATATAATTAATTATTATTATCACACTATTTTATAAAATAGTGAGGACTACTACAGCCACCATCTCGGACCATCACTCTATTTCCCGACTAGTTCCGGCTACGTTCTCATTTCTTAAAGAGAATAATAAAAGCAAAATAGTGAGCTCAACTAGCCCAGTAAGAAATATTATGACTAAGATAATACAGAATAAATTATCCTTAGCCATCAACAGTGTTAAACTGATAGAATACAATAAACAACAAGTTTAACTGCAGCGAAACAAGCAATCCACTAGAAGAGTCAAGTAGAGTCTGATATCTACTATCTTCTATGATTTAAAAAGTTTATCATCAATTTTATCGCTGAGACTCAGCTTAATAAATAATCCACATCACTAAATTATCCATGCACTACGGGCCAATGATATTCATTAGTATCACATCCACGAGTTATCCATGCACTACGGGGCAAGGATATTCGTGTTATCACCAATAGTCATGATCATGCCAACAACTGTCCATCAATGCACTACGGGCCAATGAGGACTTTTACCACATCATTTATAACATTACAGGTCATAATTATACCGAATAATTCCTGGTCATAATCATACCATCAACAGTCCATCTATGCACTACGGGCCAAAGATGACTTTTATCACAATATAAGCATGAGGACGATGACAATGATATAAAAATTTAATTAAATGAGAGCAAGGATAAATTTTAAATATTTATAATTCAATTTATCCAGTATTCAATAATGTCCAAATTGTCAACATGATACTGCTTTGTGGAGTAAAATTCAAGAATAATATTGTATCAAAAATAATTTGGACGAAAAAAAAAATTAATTTTTGTCATGAATAGTACCCCGGGTGAATAGTACCCGAGTTAATAGTATCCCGTGAATAGTATTTCGAAAATAGTACCACCGACATGAAAAGATTAAAAATTATCAAGAATGTTCAGAATAATATTTTCGTGAAAAAATACTAGATGAAGCGCAAATTTCAAGGATATTCTACTAATTTCACGGAGTATAGAAGCAAAACTTATCAACATGAGTGTAGTATTATGAATACAAAATGAAATAATATTACTTATATACTACAGAGTATGGAAGAAAATATTATTTCATACAAATATTGAATAAAAATAATATCCCTTACCTTAAAAGGAAAGTACTTCTAACTGGTATAGCGGGGATATTCTTGAAGAAAACTTGCACTGTTTTCTACACGCAAAGCTTCCATTAATTCTAAAGAAATACGTTCAATATTATAGAATTTTTTTTTTTCTGATTCTAGTGTAATTTTTATTTCTAAACTAAGTATCCTATTTATATGAGAATGGAAGGATACTATTTGAAAATAAAAAACACGGTTGAACAATCATAGCTCACGGACGAAGAATTTGTCTGATTTTCTAATTTTTACTATTCATCACTATGCAATAAAATATTCTAATAAAATAAAAACTTTAGATATTATATATATATATATATATATATATATATATATATATATAAATATATATATATACTCCCTCCTTCCTACGCAAACAAAAACATAAATCAACTCCCTCCCTTCCAAGGCATCCTTACTCCACCCTCCATCACCCACATATTCACATGCACACACCTATATATATATATATATATATATATATATAAATTTCTCCCGATGATTTTAAAAAATGAGTAAGTGGGGGTTCATGTAATAATCCAAATTTATAATAAATACTTCATAAAAATCCCCTCAATATTTTTAACAATATTTATTCATCAATAATATTACTTGCAATATTAACAACCTGATCATTCCCAGGAAAGAGGGAGCTTTTCGATAAGGATTTCTCCCTATTGATGCGCAATTAGGTGACCAAACCTCTTTTCTCGACAGAACTTTCTAGTCGTTGTCAATAATACAAATAATAATATGAATAACTTTGTCATCTCAATTATTGATTTAATAATATAAAATATTATGACAATAATTGAATCAATAGCGTGAGATACTATGCAGCAATTATTGTGGCAATAATTGAATAAAATTGAGTGACTTCTCACGTAAGCATCAATAATCAGTACCGTGTGCTACTATGTAACCACGCGTATTACTGTACTTTTATCACCGAGTATTTAAACAGTTAACGGTAAAACTCTCGCCATTATTTTTATAAAAAGATATTTCTATCGTTTTCTAACTCCGACAATAATTTCGTTGTGGGGTCCACCAATAATTGTGCCGTGACACCCCCAAAATAGGTCCAATCCATCCAACTTATTCTGAGTCGCCAAATACATGGTACAAAAAACAACTATAACTTTATTACTACAATTGTCGTACAAAATACAACGACTCATATATTGTGAGTTTTGATACAAATATATACCAACTGTGACTCTCATCCCAACCTTGGATAGCACGTCACAATGGCTCCTTACATAAAGGTACAGTCAATAAATATTTTAGAAATTAAAATCTTCAGAAAGTGCTCAAGGAAACCTTTGTACATGGGAGGCCATCCGTCTAGGTTACGATAGATATCATATGTCCACAGAATTATCCTTGGTTGACCAAATAGACCCCAAAGAAAAATGAGAAGATTACTATTATATTCTTTCCAATGGTGAGTCTTCCCTTGACATATCATTATCTCCACTGTCTCTAATTGAGAATTATACTTCAACGAAACACCAAGATTATATAGGTAGTGCTCGTAGATATACTCAGCAAGTGGATGTGCATAACCCTGTCTTATGATAACACGAGGTTGTATGTCATTAGACATCTTGTATGATAGTGGCAAAACACCCTTCCAAAGTTAGGTTCACCTCACCCTATTCGGTTCACCAAAATTAAATATCAAATGACGTATACAATACGACACACTTATCTAAAGTTCTCAATAAAATTATTTCAATACTATTTAGGGAGAACCTCAACAGCTATAGACCACCGTTCTATTCTCCTGTTATCCCCGCTCGACCCGGCAACACTCTTATTACCTGAAAGGAATTGTGAAACAAAAGGGTGATCACAACTAGCCCAGTAAAGGATATCATGACTAAAGATAATTAAATTATCAATAGCCTTCGTCAGTAATAAATCAGAGATTTAGAACATATGGTAGATGATAAAACTTTTCAACCATTATTGCAGCGGAATGAGCAATCCATTAGAAGAGTCAAATATACCATAAAGTCTATTATCTTATGACGCCCCCAAAATTAGGTATACATCACCCATCTTGAGTCGCCAGATATATAGTACAGAATTTAAATACAACTTAATAATACAACTGTCGTATACAAGACGACAAAACATAAACTGTGAGTTTGAATACAAATATTGTCTACTAGAGAGTATACAAACTCAAAAGGAGTCCTCATTACAATTATTATCACACTATTTCACAGAATAGTGAGGACTACTAATGCAAACATCTAGGATCATCACTCTGTTCCCCGACTAGTCCCAGCTACGTTCTCATTTCCTGAAGAGAACAGTGAAAGAAAGGGTGAGCTCAACTAGCCAAGTAAGAATTATCATGACTAAGATAATGCAGAATAATTTATCCTTAGCCTTCAACAGTGTTAAATTGATAAAATATAACAGACATCAAGTTTAACTGTAGTGGAACAAGCAATCCATTAGAAGAGTCAAGTAGAACATAATATCTACTATCTCTTCTAGATTAAGAGTCCATCGTTGATATTTTATTCCTGTACTACTCATCAACAATTCTTTGTTATACTCAAGACAAATAGAACTTTCATCACTTGTCTTCACCTGAACCACCAAAGATGTTAGTTAAATTCATAATTCATATTTATAATAAGTGAATTAGCAGTTCCTTCTTGCCACAAAGGCTTAATAAAACGTTTACTCAATATCCTTACCCCAAAGGCTGAAGATATTCAAATGTAATAACAATGATCATACTAATCAGTTATCTATCTTTGCACTACGGGCCAAAGATATTCAACTATAAAACCAATAGTCATGATCATACCAATCAATTGCGTGTCAGTGCACTACGGCCAAAGACATTCAACTATTAACTAATGGTCATGATCCTGTCAATCACATCATTGAATTATCCATGCACTACGGCCAAGAATATTCGCTAGTATCACTAGTGGTCATGATCATGTCATACACCTATCCATCTTTGCACTATGGGTCAAAGTTATCAAACAACAGATCATCTTTGCACTACAGGCCAAAGATATTCAACAACTGTAAAACCAATAACCAACAATATAATAAAGAATGAAATAATAAAAGAATTTCACCATATTTGCAGTACTTCGCATAGACAGGTTATTCCAACATAATAATAAAGAATGGAATAACAACAGAAATCACCATGCATGCGATAGATCGCACCGACAGGTTATTCTCAACAGAATAATAAAGAATGGAATAACAACAAACATCACCAGGTATACGGTAATCCGCGTATATAGGTTATTCCAACAGAATAATAAATGGAACCAGGTTAGGCGAAATTCGCACCGACGGGATATTCCGACAGAATAATAAAGAACGAAATAATAGAAGAATTTCACAATGTATGCGGTACTTCGCATAAACAGGTTATTCCAACATAATAATATAGAATGAAATAATAGAAGAATTTCACCATGTATGCGGTACTTCGCATAAACAGGTTATTCCAACATAATAATATAGAATTGAATAACAGAGGGATTTCACCAAGTATAAGGTATGTCGCGTATACAGGTTATGTATAGGGTATGCCGCGTATACAGGTTATTCCAACAGAATAATAAATAATGGAATAATAGAAGAATTTCACCAAGTATAGGGTATGCCACGTATACAGGTTATGTATAGGGTATGCCGCGTATACAGGTTATTCCAACAAAATAATAAATAATGGAATAACAGAAGTTCTCTTCATGAATAAGAAATAATAACACCCCTTACGGGTACAACAAATAATATCCCTTACGAATACGAAAGAAATAATACCCCTTACGGGTACAATAAATAATATACCTTACCTTTGAAAGAAGAGTATTCCGACTGGTAGGGCGAGAATATACTCAAAGAAACTTGTACTACGCTCAAAGATTTCATAAACTCTAAAGAAATACGCTCAAGATTATAGAAGAAGAACTCTCTCTATAGTTTTTCTCTCTAGAGTTTCAGTGAATTCGTAAGAAATAATGAAGGAATGAGCTTCTATTTATAGGAGAATGGACTGCATAATAACTAATTCATGAACGGTCTAGATTGATTTACTTTAATCGGACGGTCCATATTTAAAGCAAAATCTTTTAAATAAAATATAATATATTCTATTTTATATAAAAAGATTTTTACTATGCAAATACTATGCGGTACTATACAAACACTATGCATAATAAAATATAATATATTCTATTTATAGAATAACTTTAATAAAGTATTCTATTTTATATAAAAAGATTTTACTATGCAAAATACTATGCACAATAGAATATAATATATTCTATTTATAGAATAACTTTATAAAAGTATTCTGTTTTATATAAAAAGATTTTACTATTAAAACTTAAAGCAACGGTCCATACTGATTCACTATTAAAACTTTAAACCAACGATCCATATTGATTTACTAATATAATTTCAACCAACGATCTGAAAAATTAGCACATCTCCTCATGGAATAATATTGTACCCAAAAATAATTTGGACCAAAAAGAAATATATCTTACGGGTGAATAGTAACTCATGAATAGTAATTCATGAATAGCAACTCGTGAATAGTACTCTGACATAAAAAGTGTTCCAAATACTCGAGTGAACAATACTAGAGTGAATAGTAACTGGATATTTTATGACAACTTGTCTACTTTAAAAAATTTTCACATATCACCCTTAACTTTAACCTTTTATCAATTGAACCATTTACGAAATAAAATAATAATTATAAGAAAATTGAATACTTTCATTTCATAAAATTTGGGATCTCACAATCTCCACTCCTTCTTCTTATAAAATTATAAGAAGAATTTCACCATGTATGCGGTACTTCGCATAAACAGGTTATTCCAACATAATAATATTGAATGGAATAACAGAGGGATTTCACCAAGTATAGGGTATGCCGCGTATACAGGTTATTCCAACAGAATAATAAATAATGGAATAACAGAGGGATTTCACCAAGTATAGGGTATGCCGCGTATACAGGTTATTCCAACAAAATAATAAATAATAGAATAACAGAAGTTCTCTTCATGAATAAGAAAAAATAACACCCCTTACGGGTACAACAAATAATATCCCTTACGAATACGAAAAAAATAATACCCCTTACGGGTACAACAAATAATATCCCTTACCTTTGAAAGAAGAGTATTCCGACTGGTAGGGCGAGAATATACTCGAAAAAACTTGTACTACGCTCAAAGCTTTCTTAAACTCTAAAGAAATACGCTTAAGATTATAGAAGAAGAACTCTCTCTATAGTTTTTCTCTCTAGAGTTTCAGTGAATTCGTAAGAAATAATGAAGGAATGAGCTTCTATTTATAGGAGAATGAACTGCATAATAACTAATTCATGAACGGTCCAGATTGATTTACTTTAATCGGACGGTCCATATTTAAAGCAAAATCTTTTAAATAAAATATAATATATTCTATTTTATATAAAAAGATTTTTACTATGCAGACACTATGCAAACACTATGTAAAATAAAATATAATATATTCTATTTATAGAATATCTTTATAAAAGTATTCTGTTTTATATAAAAAGAATTTACTATTAAAACTTAAAGCAACGGTCCATACTAATTCATTATTAAAACTTTAAACCAACGATCCATATTGATTTACTAATATAATTTCAACCAACGGTCTGAAAAATTAGCACATCTCCTCATGGAGTAATATTGTACCCCAATTCCATATGGATCGAAGGCTAATAATTCAGATCACGGAGCAGGAGTACGACGAAGCAGTTGAGGGTGGAATATGTCCTATAGCGAAAGTCAATTCTAGTGGTAATGACGACACCAAAGACTGTCCCGAACAAGTCAAATTCGGTAGTTTAAGGGAGAGCATTTTTCGTGACGAATAATCGAACGAAGTTATCACGGGTTAGTTAATTATAAATTCTTGCGAAGTCTATGCCTTATTCGATACCAATTCTACCTATTCTTTTATCTCTCTTGCTTGCGCTCAACGTTTAAATTTAACTCTGGAGAAGTTAGACTTTGACTTATTGGTTAAAACTTCGTTAGTAGAAACCTTCGTTACCTCCACTATTTATAAAACTTGTTCAAATCAACACTTTCACGTTACCTGTCGATCTTATCTCTTTGAAAATACTTGCCTTTGATGTGAATTTTGGAAACGATTGGTTAACTACTCATCATGCTTTTCGTAAGGTTGTTAGCTTTCATACTCCTAACCAACCTGTTATGCGAATTCAAAGTAACCAAACCACTAAAGTCAATCATTGTCATATCAAGCCATAAATAAAGAGCCCCGATTCTTTCGTTGTTGACTTCCTTGTGTGGGATGCACCGAAGCCAGACTTTCCGTAGGAGATGTTGTGAATGACGATGGCAAGTTGATAGGTATCAATGTGACGTGTTATCCAAGTCTTGGATGAGAGTCACAGTTTTGAATGATATTTCTATTGTTAATAAATTTTCTGACGTATTCTTGAAGACTTCTTAGCCTACCCTAGAGCGTGAAATCGAATTTTGTATTGACCCTAGTACAAAACCCATTTCTTAAACCCTTAAATATTTCTTTACTTAAAACGAACGTAACATGCGCCAAAGACGTTGGCTCGAGCTGTTAAAGATTATGATCGTACCATTTAATATCATCGTGGAAGTACGAATGTGGTAGCTGACGCATTGAGTAGAAGATCGTATGCGGTTACTAGTGCGAATATACGAACCCACGTGAAGATAACGAATATACGAGTAGAATCGACTTTAATTGATAAAGTTAAAGCCGTTTAAGCTACATACTCAGAGCTGATGAATGTGAAGAAGAAGGTTCAAGAGGGCGTTATCTCAACCCTCGATTTAATTGGCCCATTTGAAATCCTTGATCGAGTAGGAACTGTGGCCCATAGACTCGTTTTACCCCCAAGTATGTCGCGTGTTCATAACGTTTTTCACGTATCGATGTTACGTAAATATGTGGACGACCTAAACCACATTATTGAATTAAAAACTAGACGAGATTGTAGAAGATTTAACGTATGAGAAGATATGTGTTAACATCTAGATAAGAAGGATCATATTCGACGCTCAAAGGTTATACCTCAAGAGTTAGAATTTGAAGTGAAGTCAAGGTATCCTCACCTGTTCGGCATACCAGGTACGTACGTAAATTTCGAGGGTGAAATTTTATAAAGAGGGGAGATTGTGAGACCCCAGATTTTATGAATAAAAATTTAATTTTCTCGAAATAATTTTTTTTATTATGGTGTTGATTTGATGTAATGTTATAGTTGTGGGTAATATTTACAAATTTTGCAAAGTAAGCAAGTGGTTATATAATATTCGATTGGTCGGGGAATATTATTTTTGTCGGAGAATATTTATACGACGGCACAATTATTGGTGGACCCCACAACAAAATTATTGTCGGATTGAGAAAACGACAAAAATATTTTATAAAAATAACGGCGGAAGTTTTACCGTTAATACTGTTGAACTACTCGGTAGTAAAAGTACAGTAATACGTGTGGTTGCATAGTAGCACACGGTATTGATTATTGATGCTTATGTGATAAGTCACTAAGTTTTATTTTATTGGTATTATTTATGTAATAAAATAGAAAAGCTTTTTATATAAAACAGAATACTTTTATAAAGTTATTCGTTTTATTAGACTAATAGTAAAATCTTTTTATATAAAACAGAATACTTTTATAAAGTTATCTGTTTTATTAGACAATAATTAGAATATATTATATTTTATTATGCATAGTGTTTGCATAGTGCCTGCATAGTGTTTGCATAGTAAAATTTTTTATAAAGTTATTCATTTTATTAGATTATAAATAGAATATATTATATTTTATTTAAAAGATTTTGCTTTAAATATGGACCGTCAGATTAAAGTAAATCAATCTAGACCGTTCATGAGTTAGTTACTATGCAGTCTATTTTTCTATAAATAGAAGCTCATTCCTTCATTATTTTCTTACGAATTCAATGAAACTCTAGAGAGAGAAATTATAGAGAGAGAGAAGAAAAGTATTCTGCTACTTCACTACTCCGATATCAAGTTTCTTTTAGTGTAAGGGATATTATTTGTTGTACTCGTAAAGAGTATTCTTTCTTTCTTATTCGTGAAGAGAACTTCTGTTATTCCATTCTTTATTATTCTGTTGGAATAACCTGTATACGCGGGCTACCCTATACTTGGTAAAATTCTTCTGTTATTACATTTTTATTATTCTGTTGGAACATCCTGTCTGTGCTTTACGCCGGACCTGGTTCCATTATTTATTATTCTGTCAGAATATCCTGTCTGTGCATTTACGCCGGACCTGGTTCCATTATTTATTATTTTATCGAAATATCTTGTCTGTGCGTTTACGCCGGACCTGGTTCTATTATTTATTATTCTGTCAGAATATCATGTCTGTGCGTTTACGCCGGACCTGGTTCCATTATTTATTATTCTGTCAGAATATCATGTCGGTGCATTTACGCCTGACTTGGTTCCACTATTTATTTTTCTGTTGGAATAACCTGTCTGTGCGGTCTATCGCATGCTTGGTGAATTCTTTTGTTATTCCATTCTTTATTATACTCAATTGGTTAAAGTTTTGGCTTTTATACTCCATGAAATTAGTGGAATATCTTTGATATTTGCGCTTCATCCAGTATCTTTTCATGAAAATATTCTTCTGAGCATTTTTGAATTTTACTCCAAAAAGCAGTATCATGTTAACAATTTGGACGTTATTGATTCCTGGATAAATTAATTCTTGAACTTGTTTTATTGAATTATTATGTCATTGTCATCATCCTCATGTTTATATTATATTGAAAGTCATCTGTGGCCTGTAGTGCATAGATGGACTTGGTATGATTATGACCAGGGATTATTCGCTATAATCATGACCGTAATGTTACAAATGATGTGAAAAAGTCCTCATTGGCCCGTAGTGCATTGATGGACAGTTTTTGGTATGATTATGGCTATGGATTCTCTTCGGCCAAGGATGCAAAGATGAATTATTTTATGGCATGATCAGGACCGTTGATGAAAACACGATTATCTTTGGCCCGTAGTGCATGGATAATTCATGGTCGTGATACTAATGAATATCCTTGGCCTGTAGTGCAGGGATGATTCGATGATGTAGATTAATTATTGAGCTGAGTCTCAGCGATGAAATATTAATTCATGGATGTGATAATAATGAATATCCTTGGCCTGCAGTGCAGGGATGATTCGATGATGTAGATTAATTACTGAGCTGAGTCTCAGCGATGAAATATTAATTCATAGATGTGATAATAATAAATATCCTTGGCCTGTAGTGCAGGGATGATTCGATGATGTGAATTAATTATTAAGCTTAGTCTCAGCGATGAAATATTAATTCATGGATGTGATAATAATGAATATCTTTGGCCGTAGTACATGGATAATTCATGGATGTGATACTAACGAATATCCTTGGCCGTAGTGCATGGATAATTCGAAGGTGTGGATAAAAAGATTTTTACTATGCAAATACTATGCAGGCACTATGCAAATACTATGCATAATAAAATATAATATATTCTATTTGTAGAATAACTTTAATAAAGTATTCTGTTTTATATAAAAAGATTTTACTATGCAAAATACTATGCACAATAGAATATAATATATTCTATTTATAGAATAACTTTATAAAAGTATTCTGTTTTATATAAAAAGATTTTACTATTAAAACTTAAAGCAACGGTCCATACTGATTCACTATTAAAACTTTAAACCAACGATCCATATTGATTTACTAATATAATTTCAACCAACGGTCTGAAAAATTAGCACGTCTCCTCATGGAATAATATTGTATCCAAAAATGATTTGGACCAAAAAGAAATATATCTTACGGGTAAATAGTAACTCGTAACTAGTAACTCATGAATAGTAACTCATGAATATTAACTCGTGAATAGTACTCCGACACAAAAAGTGCCCCAAATACTCGAGTGAACAATACTAGAGTGAATAGTAACTAGGTATTTTATGACAACTTGTCTACTTTGAAAAATTTTCACATATCACTCTTAACTTTAACCTTTTATCAATTTAACCATTTACGAAATAAAATAATAATTATAAGAAAATTGAATACTTTCATTTCATAAAATTTGGGATCTCACATATTTTCTCCATGTTAAAAGTCCACCAACAATGTTTTATCCCTGTAACATAAATCAACAGTTCCTGTCCATATTCATGTGAATAACTCATAATCATATTTGTGGTTATAAATTCCTCTTCTCATCCAGGATAAAGATAATTTTTATCCCTTGCCTTTACCTAAAACATCAAAGATCATGGTTATACAAAATCACAGTTCCTGTTCATAATCATACTAATAAATTCATCTTTGCACTACGGGCCAAAGATATTCCTCAACAAGTCATCTTTACACTACGGGCCAAAGATATTCAAAAACAGGTCATCTTTGCACTACAGGCCAAAGATATTCAACAACATATCATCTTTGCACTACGGGCCAAAGATATTCAAAAACAGGTCATCTTTGCACTACAGGCAAAGATATTCATATCTCAAAGAAATACATAATCATTTCAAAATTTATATAAACCATAATTATAACCATGTTGATCAATTCACCTTTACACTTAAGCTAAAAATATTCAATTATAAATTCCATGGTCATGATCATACCAATCAACGATTCAACTTTGCACTACTGGCCAAAAAGAGCTCATAGTCACGATCATGCCAATAATCTACCCATCTTTACACTCAAGTCAAAGAGAAATTTATTCACCAGGATTATAAAAATGTTATATATGATAATAAAAATAATATGATCAAAACACGGATTTAATTTCAAGAGTAAGATTCATAAATCAACGATAATTTGGTCAGAAAAAGAAATCAATTTTTTCGTGAATAGTACCCCGTGAATAGTAACTCATAAATAGTAATTCATGAATAGTAACCCCGACATGAAAAAGGTAAAAATTCTACAATAAAATCCATACCAATATTTCGGTATAATGATATTGAAAGAATAACATTTCTTAAACTTTTAAACAATTTATTTTAATTATTTACAATTTACTAAATAGTGCATTTAATCATCCTAAAATGCCAAACTCATAAGATTTCATCACCAATAACCAAAACCCTCATAAAAAATTTGCATATACCTCATATAGGATTCTCAAGCCATAAAATCTTATTTTCTAATTTTCTTACTTCACATAACATATTTAATTCATTTACTCATAACTAGTCTATTTTCATGAAAAATATCAAATCAGTACAAACAAATTTTTTTTCTGAGATTTAGCAGAATATAGTTCCATATTGAACATATATTTTTCTCAGAATTTTTAAAATTCATTTACTATTTTTCATATGGCCAAAACAGTCGAATATTTAGACATTTATCATAAACTGTACTTTTATCCAAAAAAATTCGAAATTTACAGAGTATACTTCTGTTATATACATGTAATAAAAATTTCACCAATTTTGGAGTTAACCACAAGGAGTTATAAGGCTTTACTTTTAAAATAATCTTTTCTCATAATATTCATAACTCCTAATCTATACATCAAAAAATCATTATTTTTGGACACAATCTAGAAATCTCATCAAATTATCATTTCAAATTTTTTCAAAATTTTTGAAGGTCCAAAAAATTACAAAACTGAAAAATATAATAACCCTTACAATCCCTTACCTCAAAAGAGCAGTATTTCTGACCGGAATGTAAAGCCGAAGGAACTTTGCACTGAATAACAACTCTCAAAGTATCTAAATACTCACAAAAATACGCTCGATAATATAAAGAGAAAGAAAACTTGTTTCTGGTGTGATTTTCAATTCTAACTTAAGCGCCTATTTATAGAAAAATGCTAGAACGCCAAAGGAAACTAAAATAATAAAATAATATTTTTATTTTATTTTCCTACACCTACCAAAACCAACCAAGACCAGCCATCACCCTTGAACAAAAATTCTAGCACATGTTTTCAACACCAGCCAAAAGTGATTTCCACCTAATTTTAATAAAAATTATTTTATTTTCTGAAACTTCAGTCATTCATAATAAATAGTCCTTTTATCAAAAAAATACGAATTTTATGTCCATTCCACACGAAATCAAATTCTCTACAACTTTCTAGCTTTAAGTTTTTTCAAATTCTAGACAGAAAATATCTGAAACCCACAAACGGATGATTTTCAACACTCCTTAAAATTCATAACAAATCATACGTTAATTTTTAACAGTTCAAAATTTGTGGACATGTACTCGACTAATATATGTATAACATATCCAAAAATCACAACGATCCAACGGTCGCATTAAAATTATAACTCACGCAATAGGGCTTTAAGAACACCGATTTGATCTTTTAATACCTCCAATCCGACAAAATCCTGATAAAATACCTTAACATTAATTCCTTCATTTATAACCACATAAATAAATCCATCATTTATATCCGTATCAAATAAATATTTTCTTATCATATAAATTAATAATTAATTATTCACAAATAATATTACAAAATCACAATTATGACAACCAGGTAGTTTTCAGGAAAGAGGGGGCTTTTCGATAATGATTTCTCCTTACTAGCGCGCAATTAGATGACCAAACCTCTTTTTGACAGAACTTTCTAGACATTACCAATAATGCTATCTAATAATATTATTCAAATAATATGAATAATTGATCTGATAATGGAAAATACTGTGCAGTGACAATTATTGAAATAACAATAATATAAACTATCAACATAGTAATAAAATAAAATATTGAACAATAATTACTGTAACAATTATTGAGTAGTGCCTTCTTACGTAAGGATCAATAATTCATCAATATTGTTCAATACCGTGTGCTACTGTGCAACCACGCGTATTACTGTATTTTAACCACCGGGTATTTTAACAGTGTTAACGGTAACAATTACGCCGTTATTTATAAAAACTCATACTTTGTCATTTTTCTTCATCCAACCGTTTTCCGTTATGGGGCCCACAAATGGTTGCGCCGTCGTACGAATATTTCCCGACAACAAGAATATTCCACGACCAAACGAATATTCTCCGACAACAATGAATATTTTATAGTCACTTGTTTATTTTGAAAATTGTTTTATTCATATATCACCCTTAACTTAACTTTAACCTTTTATCAATTTAATCATTTACTGAATAGTAATTATAAGAAAAATTGAATACTTTTATTTCATAAAATTCGGAGTCTTACATGTGCCGTCATACGAATATTCCCTGTTAAAATGAATATTCTCCGACCAATTGAATATTTTATAACAACTTGCTTACTTTGCAAAATTTATAAATATTATCCACAACTATATCAAATCCACACCATAATATTCAAAAATATATTTCGAGAAAAATTAATTTTTATTCATAAAAGTTGGGGTCTTACATATTTGTTGTTACATTTCTAAAAAAATATTTTTCAAAACATAAAACTGCTAAAATTAGGACTGCAATTCATCAATTTTGCCAACTTGAAAAATAGTCCTTTTGAAAATATTTTGATAGATTTAAAATTTTGTTATCCCAATGCCCGCACCACGGAATTGAGAAATGGAGATTGTGTCAAATAGCTTACGAAGGTTTAGACTATCTCACTAAAACAATGTTAGAGTCAATGTGTCAAGGGGATTTTTGAATAATGATGAATAAAAAGCTTGAGAGTTTTTAGAAGACTTAGCAGAAAAAACCGTGCAATGGGAAACCACCCGAGAGACCGATAAACCTAGTTCATCTAGAGGTGTTCATATAATTGACAATTCAATTGCTACCAAAGCTGAGTTGGCTGGTGTACTTAAAAGACTTAAAGCTTTAGAAACTAGGAGACAATCACACGTGAACCAAGTCTCAACACCAGCACCTCTGTGTTTAAGGTGTAATTCACCAAGCCATGTGATTGAGGAATGTTCTAGAGTCATGCCACAACCTGAAGAATATGAACAAGTCAATACAATATTTTAAAGACCTGGGAATGGCCCATTTTCACCCACTTATAATCCAGGTTGGAGAAATTATCCTAATTTTGCATGGAACTAAGGACCCTACCCAAATAATTCTTCAAATCAGTTCATTCAGTCTCTAAATCAATATTTTCAACCTTACCAAAAGCCAAATCTTGGTCCGTACTAAAATTCAAGTTCAACAACCCAATATCCACCAGGTTTTTCCAATGAAAGTGAGAAGAAACTTAACACTTTAGAGAAGAGCATAAAAACTTTAATGAAATCTAATAATAACTTCAATAATTTCATGCAAAACACTAACCAAGCTTTATCTCGTCTAGAGATCCAAATGAGTTAATTGGCCACTATAGTTAGTGAAAGAGAGAAGGGTAAGCTTCCTAGTCAACCCGAGACCAATCTAAAATTTCCAGTCCCTAATCAAAAACCTTATTATGCTAATTCACTTGAAAACAACCAAGTCAATCATGTGAATTCTATAATTTCTTTAAGGTCTGGAAATTATTTATTAATCATGCTGGCATTTGTAATGAAGAAGAGAAAAATTTAAATGTTGAATCTAACAATCCATCTTCAAAGTCAGCCCAGCCTGAAAAGCCAGAAACTCTGAGTCAGTAGGTTCATCTACTAAGCTTGTGTCAAGAAATGATGAAACCACATCTTCTGAATCAAATGAAAAAGTCTTTAAACCAAAAGTTCCATTCCCTCAAAGACTAATTTCAAACAAGCAGTCATCCCAGTTGGACAAAATTCTATAAGTGTTCAAACAACTGAAAATTAATATTCCCCTTCTAGATGTCATTCAATAAGTTCTCACATATGCTAAATGTATAAAAGATTTGTGCACACACAAAAGAACCACTCATGTTCCTAAGAAAACTTTTCTAACAGCTCATGTTAGTTCTATCTTGTTATGCCAAGTCCCTGTGAAATATAAGGACCCCGATTGTCCTACTATTTCATGCATCATAGGTGACACCTTAATTAAAAAAGTTTTACTTTATTTAGGAGCTAGTGTGAACCTTTTATCATTTTCTGTGTACCAAACATTTAGGGGAGCTGAAAAAGACAAGTGTCACACTCCAACTAGCTGATCATTCTGTTAAAGTGCCAAAGGGAATAGTTGAGGATGTACTCATTAAGATTGGCAATTTAATATTCCCTGTTGACTTTGTTGTTCTTGAAACCCAGCCTGTTGTCAATCTCAAGGGTCAAATTCCTATCATTTTAGGTAGACCATTTCTAGCAACCTCTAATGCGTTAATTAATTGTAGAAATGGACTAATGAAATTGAAATTTAAAAACATGACAATTGACTTAAATGTGTTTAATGTGGGAGAACAACCTAGTGATTTGTTTGACCAGTTCGTTGAAGTGAACATGATTCAGAAAATATAGAGAAATGAACTTACAGGGCAAGATGGGATTATTAACTTTTGTCTAAATCATTTTGGTCAAAATTGGGATGAAACTGAATACTTGAATGAGGTCAATGAAATGTTGGACTCCACAGCCCAAAAATCTCACTCTAGATTGGAACCTATAATTGAATCAAGTTTGACACATTTTGAGCATTTTCTAGAGAATAAAATTGACCTTAAATCCTCTTATGATCATTTTAAGTCTACCTTAGGTCCATCTGAATCGCCTTCCAGAAACACTAAATACGATTTAACAAATGAACCAAAGGTTGTGGACAATAATAATCTTCCATGTTTAGATAATGAGATCATATATCTCTCATTTCAGATAATACATGTGTTAATCCTGTGGTGCCTAAACATCTTGGTATAACAGTTATTCAAAATGATGAAAATATTTTAGTGCCCCTTCGTAACGAATATGGATGGCAAGTTTGGATAGATTTTATGAAGTTAGAATTTTTCAAAAGGAACTTTCATTTTTCGTTATCATTTCTTGACTCAATTTTAAAAGAATCAGTCGGGTATGCTCACAATTGTTCTTCTGTTGCAAATTTTAACTATTTCTAATTACCCAGACCTCTTGAAAATCATAAGAAATCCACTCTAGGTTGTCTGTTTGTATCACTGATCATTTACAATCGCATAGTTTTTAGGATGCATGAAATTTGTAGATATGTACATTTATTTTCTTTCTCACCACATTTTCTTGTAGAACAAATGCCTCGCATACAAGGTACAATTTTTTCACATCTTTGTTCTCTTTTCTTCATTTGCATACATTGATAACAATGCATGATTTAGGTATGGGGGTGTTTATTTGTATTATTGTATTAGATTTTTTTTCTTTTCAGGAAAAAATAGTAAAAACACAAAAAAATGAAAACATAATTTTTTTTTTAACTTTTATGGATTGAATTAATTCTATTAAGTGTTTGTGGAGCAAAACTCATGAGTAAGATTGAAAGATTTAGAACTCTTAAATTTTTAATAAGATACGAAATCTTAGTTCGAAACACCATCTGGATTAAAATTGATTTCACGAACATTTTTGCACTTCACGTTTGCACAAATTCTTAGTTGTGGGGTATAAACCATGATTCGAGTAATTTCAAAAAACAATTAAAAGAAAAAGATTGAATGAAAAAAGAAAGTTAAAAAAAAGAAATAAATAACTGCTTCAATGTCCATTAAACGAAATAATTGGGTATCCAAGCCTCAGGAAGCATTGATATTCACGCTGAAAAGTATGATGGATAAAAGTAGCTTGACTAGTCTAATTTTGTGGCCTTTGTTACTCGAGTTAGTAAGCCCTTAAGAGTGTCTCTACACCTAGTGCCCTAAAGCCTATTGGTTTAGGAGTCATTGGTCCAACGCTCGTTTCATGGGTAACTCTGAAAAGCCTAAGAAAATGAGACATTGAAAAAGTTAATAATCAAAATTGAAAAAAAAAGAAATGGAAAAAAAAAAGAAAAAAAGAGAAAGAAAAGTTTGCTTGATTTTCATGGTAAAAATCCCTACTAAGAGTTACATCATATACATATGCATGCATCACATGGAATTGATTTAATAAAGGATGGTGTCTAAAAAGAAGATTGAGTATTTTTGATAATATAAAAGTGTGATTTTGAATTTAATCTTGCTTATGTATAATGCCCACAGATATTTAGAAGTTTTCTTTCAATTTCATAATTTGTTGAATCCAAAAATAATTTTGAATTTTGTGGGTATATTCACTGCAAACCCTGACGAGATACAACTCGTCCACTTGGGGTAACCTTGGGGTTTAAAGGCTTGTTGCACATGCTAAGTGCAATCATGTTTCATACGAAAATGGGGTAGTGTAATTTTTGTTTTATTTTTATTTATTTTACTCGAGGATGAGTAAAAGATAGGTACGGGGGTATTTGATAGACACGTAATTAATACATTTTAATATTCCAATATTTATTATTTTATATGCTTATTTTATTTAACTAATATATTTTATTTTATTTTGTAGGAAATAACATTTATTTTTCTTGGGGAGCAAATAAAAGATTTATATATAACCTTTAAAGATGAAAAAGGAATCTTAGAGGATTACCATAGAGAGATGGAAGTCAAGAAGGAAAGAAGAGAATGAAGGGAATAAAATTATCCAAGTTCAATGAACCTAAATTAGGGTTCAAAGTTATTTTCCCTATAAATAGGCCTCTTGTTTTAAGGAGAAGGAGACCACTTGTTATTTTCTTTTTCTTAGTTTTTCACTAGTGTAGAAGGGAGTAAGATATTTAGAGTTTGTCTTTTTTGTTATTCCAATCATGTGTGGTACTACTGTCAGGGAGTATTTATAACTTTCTTTTATTGATATAATAGAAATTCTCTTTTTAATTATTGTTCTTATTTCATGCAAATAGTAGTACTAATATTATTATTTTTTTAATTTTTAATTTCATGGCTAGCTAAATTTCTAATACCTAGGATTATGATGAAACTAAGTATTTCATAATAATATTTTCTTTTTGTTCCAAAATTAATGCCTAATTATTTTCGCCTTCATATTTTCCTCTGCATAAATTGCATATGATTTTTATATTGATTGTGAGGTTTTGATAAGTTATAGTTAATCTGTGAATTTTTCATAACTTATGCTTGCCCATATTAATTATATGAATAATTATTTTTAAAGGAAAGGAAAAATAATTTGGGAATTGAATTAGGAAATAAGAAATTATTTATTATGTTAATATTTGGTGGATTCTGATTCCTAGATATCTTTTCTCATTAATAGTTTGCATAATTTAGTTAATAAATCTTCACCACCATTTTTGTTTCTAATTTGCCTAAAATATTAATTAAGGATATATTAAAGAATTGATCTAGTCTCTGTGGTTCGACCTGCACTTGCCAAATCTACAATAGACGATATACACTTATAGTACTTAATTTTATCACATCAGTCAAGCCCAAACGGTTCGCACCGATAGTCATAACTCTTTAAGACTCTTCAACAATTAGTACCATGGAACCCTTACTCTATTTAGAGAGCTTGAAGAATTTGAAAATCAACTCAGAAGATATGACGACGAAGAGGGGATACCAATAAAGAAGACATTGACACTTCAAGCTGAGAGGATTAGTCTTGTAATTAGACTTAAGAATAATTATTGAATAAAATGATTGATAATATTATGTGTTATTTGTTTAAAGGTCGTATTATGACCTAGAATGTGTTTACCTGTTAGAATATACGAAGTAGGGTTTTATATAAAAAAAATTAAAAAAATTCGAAAAAAAGACGTAAAAACACTATTCACGCTAAAAACGTTTTTATGATTTTTTTTCCGATTTGTCAAATATCATGCTAGCGTTTATATGATGAGAAAAGACGAAATATCTAATAACTTTTGAAAATGAAAAACACAGTTTTTTGGCTTGTGGAACGAATTATGAAAGTTAAATGAAAAATAATATGAGTATATTACGAAAATTATACGATAGGAATACAAAAGTCAAAGTCAAATATTGCGGCTAATTAATTGGTTAAAGTGACCAAACTAAGCAAAGAAGACCAAGTTAGGCTAACTAAAACCGAATTTAATCCAAGTGAATTTGAATGAACCAATAGGAGGATGGAGCTTAGCAAGAAAGTTTGTCATCCCATCCCACATCACTTAACTAAGGTTATCTTATGGTTAAGTTAAGCTAAAAGACCATTATGCCCTAACATTGGTTCACATATAAATAGGAGCCCATTCTACTTCATTTTTTACAAATTTACTAAGTTAAGAAATGAAACTCTACATATTTTGAGAGAGGAAGAAAGAGCTCGAAAATTATACGCAAAAGGAAGTGGAAAAGCAAACTTAATCCCTACATTATCAAGAACGAGAAAGATCTTCAAATGTAAAACCTCCAAAACCAACTCTTTTATAACTTTTCATTTAGTTGTGAAGTG
Organism: Panax notoginseng; assembly: GCA_016801055.1. Taxonomy (NCBI): domain Eukaryota; kingdom Viridiplantae; phylum Streptophyta; class Magnoliopsida; order Apiales; family Araliaceae; genus Panax; species Panax notoginseng. Next base: position 23,977,183 of record CM029023.1, on the reverse strand, counting down.
CTTTGTTAGTGGTTGTTGTTGATTCATGTGAATCATGAAGGATCCAGAGAAATAATGATGTGATTAATGAACTTAAATTACCACTAATATGTATAAAAAGAGAAAAACAAATGAAAGTAACGAAGTAAATCAAGAAATCATGAAAAATGTGTAAATTATTGTTTATCGGATAAGTTGGAATCATAATTCGTAAGCAAATAATGAAAATCCAGAAATAAGGAAATATACATAGGTAAGTGACAGAAATGTTCCAAGTGGAACGGAGTAAAAATATGTAATAACGAAGTTATGGAATTTTTTTTAGTAAAAGACGTCGAATGCCTAAAATCGTAGCTTGAAACGATTTTTGGGCCAAGTTACCGGTAGTTAATGTTTTCACAAAGTTTATATTTTAAGGGTTTCTTAGTTCATAGAATAAGTGAGTCGTAGGCTTAAGAACGAGCTCAATCTGACATCGGATGAGCTAGTTACGTAAATTTAAAAATTTGACGTTGAAAATGTCATTTACCTAAGAAAACAATCCAACGAAGAACTTTTGAGCCAATATTTCGGCTTGTTAAAGGATTAGAAATGATAATCCATCTTAGGGAAGTTTTAAAGGATGTTACGAGCTAGCTTATGGCTCAAGAACGGACTCATTCCGATAACGGAGGGTCAAGTTATGACGTTGCAAAGTGGGTACGTCGTTTACGAAAAACTACATGTTATCGCTTAAGGTGTAGTGTGTTTTGTACTAAAGCAGACACTCTACACCGACAGTTTAACTGTCTAGATTGGATAGAGTGAGTTTTGAACTAAAGTAGACACATTTTGTGGACAAATTTAATGTCTGGATTATAACGAAAGAAGAATTTAATCTAAAGCAGACACCCCAAAGCAGACGGATCGAGCTGTCTGATTTATACCTATAATGTAACATATAAAAGAAAGTTTGATCGCGTAAATTTAATCATAAAACGTGAACCATATGAAATGAAATGGAATTAATAAAGTTATGGAAGGACTTTGAAATGTAAGTCTAAATAATAATTTAGGCTAAGCGGGAAGTAAACCAAAGTGTGTTGGCTTCCAAAAGTTGAGTAGTCGGGCATCGTTATGCTATGTTGTTCCGAACTATATAAGACAAGTGTAATAAGGATTAAATAGAGAATGATTTAAGATGTGTTAAGTTATGAGATGTGAGCATCATGGGACTTTAGAATTAAAGTCTAAACTATAAACGAAGCTAAAAGAGAAATATACCGAGGTGTATAAAGTTAAGTACGTTGTGTTGAGTTATAAAACCCGAACATCGTGAATTATGAAATAAGTTAAGAAAAACTAAAGTAAACAAATAGTTGGGGTTAATATTTGACTAATTGGTATGTTAGACCTTAATGATATGTGTAGGACGTTTGAAGGATAAGATGTCGTATATTTAAAAGAACGCTTAAGGTAAGTTTTCTAATTCCATTCAGTCTTTACATTGAATGCTAGTTTTTTATCTATGTGCAAATGTGTTATATTTTTACAATATATTTATCCATGTATTGTTCTATGTGTCAATTATTTGTACTTATGTACTTTTGAGATGAACTGTTCTGTGATAGAATTGTTTAAATTGCAAATCATGAACTGCGTAAGAATGAGTCTATGTTAATTGTTTCGGCTAGACATATGTTAAGTTGATAAATTGAATACTGATGTAAAATACAAAGGTTAAAAAAGAAGCCACAGATTGTGTCATGACAAGGAAGAAGACACATATTACATCATAATAAGGAAGAAAACACTGTTGGTATTAAACTTAAGAAAGAAGAAAGAAAATGCGAATGTCTTTAAGAGCATTTAATGAAAATATTATTGATGTTTTAAAATAATAGGAATCTGAATTATTCCTGTTTATTGGAGCTGCTTTATAACTATTGTTCAGTTATTAAAGTTTTCAAATGAAAGAACATATGGTTCTTGATTTTGTTGTTATTCAACTGTTATAACTTGTTGGGCAATTGAATGCTCACTTTTCCTTTAAATAAAAATATTTTCAGCGAAGTTAGAATGAACTGAGGAATCCAAAGAAGATTAAGGAAATGATCAAGTATTTGGTTAAAAGATACGTGTTAATTTTATATGTATCTAATGTGACGGATAAAAGTCACCGATTTATTATAGAAATAGATAAATGAAGTAATATTCATTATTTGTAAGTTTTGAAGCTCTAAAGGTATTAGAACTTGGGATTAGAAGGTGACATATTGTAATATATTGAAGTCACATTTATGTATTAATAATATATGGATGTGTGTGTTGGATGTTTAGCACCATGATGCACTGAACTTCGGTTTGAAGGTAAACCCGGAGTCAGGGGCATTACAAGTCATCATGATTAATACGAAGATTTCGATGAAAAAATTGAAATGTTATCAAGAAAACTCAAGAGACAACTCCAAAGGAAGAAACCAAGGAAGAATCAAAATGGTAGCTCAACTCCAGTGAGCAAGTCCAAAACAAAAAAAGAAGAAGAAATTGTCTAACTTTGTTTCATGGGACTAGAAAATGATGATCAACTTGAGGTAAACAATTTTAATTTTAATGAAGCTCTTGAAATAACTATGTTTGATTATGTTGCTTTGAAAAATGAAAATCATCAGCTCAAAAAGAAAATTACTTATTTAAATAATTGCATAAATGAGCTAATGAATGAAGTTGAGTCACTTATTGAAGCGAGAAAAGAAAATGAATATCTTAGAAATGAAAATGAAGTTTTAAATGAAAATTTAAAAATGAGAGATGCATACATAGATGCTTTTAATGATGAAAAAAATCTTGAATGTGCAACATGATGATAATGTAAAAAATATAGAAATAGTATCCTTGAAAAATGATCTTGCAAAATTTGTTCAAGGAGAAGAAAATTTAAACATAATGTTGGGTGCCCAAAGATCAAGTCTTGATAAACAAGGTGTAAGACCCCAGCTTATTAATGAATAAAATCAAATTTTCTCTAAATATTATTGTGAATAATAAGGGGTTAATTTGATATAATACTTTGGTTATGGGTAAAATGTGCAAATTTTGCAAAATAAGCAAGTGGTTATAAAATATTCATTTTATCGGGGAATACTCGTTTGGTCGTGGAATATTCTTGCTGTCGAGGAATATTCATACTACGGCGCAGCCTTGTGTGGGCCCCATAACGGAAAGTGATTGGATGAAGAAAACGACAAATATAAGTTGTTTATAAATAACGGCGTAGTTGTTACCGTTAATACTGTTGGAATACCCGATGGTTAAAATACAGTAGCACACGGTATTGCACCAATTATTGATTCTTACGTAAGAAGGTACTACTCAATAATTGTTACAGTAGTTATTGTTCAATATTTTATTTTATTGATTCAATAATTGCTGCGTTGATATTTTATATTATTGTTGTTTCAATAATTGTTGCTGCATAGTATTTTCCTTTATCAGATCAATAATTCATATTATTTGAATAATATTATTAGATAACATTATTGGCAATGTCTAGAAAGTTCTGTCTAATGAGAGGTTTGGTCATCTAATTGCGCGTCAGTAAGGAGAAATCCTTATTGAAAAGCCCCCTCTTTCTTGGGAACGGCCTGGTTGTCATAAATATGATTCTGTAATATTATTTGTGAATAATTAATTATTGATTCATATGATAAGGAAATATTTATTTTATGTGGATATAAATGAGGGATATATTTTTGTGGTTAAAAATGAAGGAGTTAATGTTGAGGTTTTTATCAGTATTTTTGTCGGAATGGAGGTATTAAAAATCAGGGTTTTTGAGATATTTTGCGGGAGTTATAATTTTTAATCCGACCGTTGAATCGTGGTAATTTTTGGATATTTTATACATATATAAGTTGAGTATATGTCCACAAATTTTGAACCGTTAAAAATGAACGTATGATTTATTATGAATTTTACGAGATGACTGGTTCAGAAATTATTGAATTTTCGGAGTTTATCATTTTGGTAGAAAATTCTAGAATTGGTGGGCCCCACTCTTGGTTGGTGAAGAAATGTGCTGAGATTTTTATTCAAATGTGGTGGGTGGGAATAGTAGCAGGTAAAGCATCAGGTTTCAGGTTAAGTCTGTTTCGGCGTGCTAACATTTTTCTATAAATAGAGGGCTAAGTTAGAATTGAAAATCACACCAGAAACAAGTTTTCTCTCATTCTCTCTCTAGATTATTGAGTGTATTTTGTGAGTATTTAGATACTTTGAGAGTTTCTATTCATCCGAGCAAGTTTCTTTCAGCCTTATACCGGTATTTCGACCAGAAGTACTGATATTTTGAGGTAAGGGCTATTATCTTCTTCTTAAATGATATTTTCTTCAATATCATTATGTCGAAATATTGATATGAACTGTTTATCAAATTTAAAACTTTTTGTGTCGGGGTTACTATTCACCTATACGTTACTATTCACGTATACGACACTATTCACGAATACGGCACTATTCACCGAAAAATAAAATTTTTCCTTTTTGTCCAAGATATCTATTATGGTTACTATCTTTGATTGTATCCATGTTTTGATCTTTATTTTTGAATTCTGCTTCACAATTGATTATTATGAAGTATTATTGATCTTGGATAAACTGTTATACGAATCCCTACTATTTGTCCTTCTGTCTCACTGGATTCGTTCTCTTTAAGATATTTTTCATCATCCTCAGTCCTAAATGATGATATTACTGAATATCTTTGGCCTGTAGTGCAATGATGTATGATTACTTGATGAATATCTTTGTCCTGTAGTGCAAAGATGAACAGGTGTTGAGATGAACATAACTGACAGGTGATACAAATGAATATCTTTGGCCTGTAGTGCAAAGATGAATATTTGGATAAAGATGATTATTAATTGATGTTACAGGGATAAAATATTGATGATGGACTTTTAAATCTTAGAAGATAGTAGAATTCATTCTCTACTTGACTCTTCTAATGGTTTGCTGTTTCCGCTGCAGTTATTGATCTAAAACTTGTTGTCGATTATATTCTATTAGATTTTTTCCTGTTGAATACTAATGATAATTTATTGTATATTATCTTAGTCATAATATTCTTTACTGGGCTAGTTGAGCTCACCCTTTCCCTTTTTGTTCCATTTTTCTTCTCAAGAGGTAAGAACATAGCAGGATCTAGTCGGGGTATGGAGTGATGGTTCTAGAAAGATATTTTAGCAGTCCTCACTATTTCTGTAAAATAGTGTTTGAATAATTATATTGAGGACTTATTTGAGTTTGGATATTGTCTAGAAGATAATATTTGTATTTAAACTCACAGTATGTGTTGTCGTATTTTTCACGATAATTGTATTATTGAAGTTGTAGTTTACTTTCTGTACCATATATTTGGCGACTCAGAATGGGTGTTGTATACCTATTTTGGGGGCGTCATAGTTGTGACGCCCCCAAAATAGGTATACAACACCCATTCTGAGTCGCCAAATACATGGTACAGAAAGCAAACTACAACTTCAATAATACAAATGTCGTGCAAAATACGACAACACATACTGTGAGTTTAAATACAAATATTGTCTTCTAGACAATATCCACACTCAAATAAATCCTCATTACAATTATTCAAACACTATTTTACAGAAGTAGTGAGGACTGCTAAAACATCTTTCTAGAACCATCACTTCATACCCCCGACTAGATCCTGCTATGTTCTCACCTCCTGAGAAGAAAAATGGAACAAAAAGGAAAAGGGTGAGCTCAACTAGCCCAGTAAAGAATATTATGACTAAGATAATATACAAACAAATTATCGTTAGTCTTCAACAGGGAAAAATCTGATAGAATATAATCGACAACAAGTTTTAGATCAACAACTGCAGCGGAAACAGCAAACCATTAGAAGAGTCAAGTAGAGAAAGAATTCTACTATCTTCTAAGATTTAAAATTCCATCATCAATATTTTATCCCTGTAACATCAATTAGTAATCATCTTTATCCAAATATTCATCTTTGCACTACAGGCCAAAGATATTCATTTGTATCACCTGTCAGTCATGTTCATCTCAACACCTGTTCATCTTTGCACTACAAGCCAAAGATATTCATCAAGTAATCATACATCTTTGCACTACAGGCCAAAGATATTCATTAATATCATCATTTAGGACTGAGGATGATGAAAAATATCTTAAAGAGAACGAATCCAATGAGACAGAAGGACAAATAGTAGGGATTCGTATAACAGTTTATCCAAGATCAATAATACTTCATAATAATCAATTGTGAAGCAGAATTCAAAAATAAAGATCAAAACATGGATACAATCAAAGATAGTAACCATAATAGACATCTTGGACAAAAAGGAAAAATTTTATTTTTCAGTGAATAGTGCCGTATTCGTGAATAGTGTCGTATACGTGAATAGTGCCGTATACATGAATAGTAACCCCGACACAAAAAGTTCCAAATTTGATAAAAACTCATATCAATATTTCAGCATAATGATATTGAAGAAAATAATATCATTTAAGAAGAAAATAATATCCCTTACCTCAAAATATCAGTACTTCTGGTCGGAATACCGGTATAAGGCTGAAAGAAACTTGTTCTGATGAATAGAAACTCTCAAAGTATCTAAATACTCACAAAATACACTCAATAATCTAGAGAGAGAAAGAGAGAAAACTTGTTTCTGGTGTGATTTTCAATTCTAACTTAGCCCTCTATTTATAGGAAAATTTTAGTAGGTTTGACCTGTAACCTGATGGCTTTACCTGCTACTATTCCCACCCACCACATTTGAAATATAATTCAGCACATTTCTTCACCAACCACAAGTTTGGCCCACCAATTCTAGAATTTTCCATCAAAATGATAAACTCCGAAAATTCAACAATTTCTGAACCAGTCATCTCGTAAAATTCATAATAAATCATACGTTCATTTTTAACGGTTCAAAATTTGTGGACATATACTCAACTTATATATGTATAACATATCCAAAAATTACCACGATCCAACGGTCGGATTAAAAATTATAACACCCGCAATATTTCTCAAAAACCCTGATTTAATTTTTAATACCTCCATTCCGATAAAAATACTGATAAAACACCTCAACATTAACTCCTTCATTTTTAACCACAAAAATATATCCCTCATTTATATCCACATAAAATAAATATTTCCTTATCATATGGATCAATAATTAATTATTCACAAATAATATTACAGAATCACATTTATGACAACCAGGCTGTTCCCAGGAAAGAGGGGGCTTTCCAATAAGGATTTCTCCTTACTGGCGCGCAATTAGATGACCAAACCTCTCCTTAGACAGAACTTTCTAGACATTGCCAATAATGTTATATAATAATATTATTCAAATAATATGAATTATTGATCTGATAATGGAAAATACTGTGCAGCAATAATTATTGAAACAATAATAATATAAAATATCAATGCAACAATTATTGAATCAATAAAATAAAATATTGAACAATAACTACTGTAACAATTATTGAGTAGTGCCTTCTTACGTAAGAATTAATAATTGGTGCAATACCGTGTGCTACTGTATTTTAATCACCGGGTATTCCAACAGTATTAACGGTAACAACTACGCCGTTATTTATAAATAACTTATACTTGTCATTTTCTTCATCCAATCGCTTTCCGTTATGGGACCCACACAAGGCTGCGCCGTCGTACGAATATTCCCCGACAGCAAGAATATTCCGCGACCAAACGAATATTCCCCGACAAAATGAATATTTTATAACCACTTGCTTATTTTGCAAAATTTGCACATTTCACCCATAACCAAAGTATTATATCAAATTAGCCCCTTATTATTCACAATAATATTTAGAGAAAATTTGATTTTATTCATTAATAAGTTGGGGTCTTACAATAGTTGGTATCAGAGCTTAGGAATATGATCCCTGGCTGAGATCTGAGACAAGAACTAGGATGGGAGAGACGGAGAATTCCTTCGCTAGTATGACCTGACTAAGTTTATTTGGTGTTTATTTGGTCAATCAGAGTATAGGGATAATATATGATATGACTATTAACCCTTGTTTTATGACAGTATTTAAGAATGGCAGCTGAGAACGTTAATAATGGAGTAAATCAGACCGTGAAGACACCTTTGATCACCACCCAGGGGAACGTGCAACAGGAAGGCAATATTCCTCCTGTAAACAACGTTACCGAGCAAACGATGAATGATGGAACGTTTAGGAGCTTTTTGCAGTTCATGCAAAATCAGACGAGGGAGACTCGTGTGCAGAATATAGGTGGAAATTATAACAACGCGCGGTTTGTCACAGCCAAATAGTTCAAAGAATTGGGACCACCAGAATTTAAGGGAAAGCCGGATCCGATCATGGCGGAAATGTGGGTCAAGCAAATTATCAAGATATTCGATGTCTTGGGATGCACGGAGGAACAGAAGGTTCCATTCGCCACCTTTATGTTCCGCGGTGAGGCAGACTACTGGTGGAAGTTTGTGAAGCGTACCCAGCCTGACGCACTCAACATGTCCTGAGAAATATTTCAAAAATTGTTCAATGACAAGTACTTTCCTGAAAGTATTCGTCATATGAAGGAGGTAGAGTTTATCAGACTGGAACAAAACAACATGACGGTGTCCCAATACGAGGCGAAGTTTGCAGAGTTATCCAGGTTTGCAACTCATTTGGTCGAAAATGAGGAACGAATGACAAGGATGTTTCTGAGAGGCCTAAAACCCGAGATTCGACAATATCTTATCTCTCATAAATTTTCTTTATATTCAGATGTTGTAAATAGGGCTCAATTATTAGAGCGAGATAATGAGTATGTGCAACCGAGGGACCACAACCAGGGTTATACCGGTGGCGGCAGTCATCGAAGCAATGAAAACCAGCAGGGAGGAAAATATTCAGACAAAAGCGGTAATCACTCTGGTGGTAATCGTGGTCGTGATAATAAAAGGAGCGAGTCGGGAGGAGATTTCAAGAAGAGAAGGTACAACAATGATAATGTGAAGACGTCAGCACAAACATCAATTGTTTCTAGGGAAGGAGAACGACCACCGGTCGTATGTTACAAATGTGGAAAAGAGGGACATATCAGCCCAAACTGCCCACAATAATCCAAGGTATGTTATAACTGTGGAAAGGAGGGTCATATAGCTCGAGAGTGTTCTGTAGCAAAACCAAGTTCAGCAGGGATGGTGACTCCAAAAGCTGTCCCAGATAAGTCAAAATCAGCGGTTCCTGGAAGAGCGTTTGTCGTGACTGGCCAAAACCTAAGAAACCCGAACGAGGTGATCCCAGGTAAGCTAGTCTTGAATTCTTGCGAAGTTTATACTTTACTAGATACCGGTTCTACCCATTCTTTTATCTCTCCTGCTTGTGCTCAACGTTTAAACTTGACTCCGGAGAAATTAGACTTTGACCTATCTGTTGAAACTCCGTTGGGTGAAACCTTCGTTACATCTATAGTTTATAAATCTTGCATGATCCAAGTTGGTACTATCACATTACCTATTGATCTTATCTCTTTAAAGATACTTGCTTTTGATGTGATTTTAGGAATTGATTGGTTAACCACTCATCATGCTAAAATTGATTGTTTTCGTAAGGTTGTTAGTTTTCATATTCCTAACTAACCTGTCATACGAATTCAAACTACTAAACCACTAAAATCAGTCACTGTCATATTAAGCCACAAAGCTATTCGTTTATTCAAAAATGGATGTCAAGCTTTCTTAGCCCATGTCATGGACTTAAACAAAAATACGTCAGATTTGAATGATATTTCTGTTGTTAGTGAATTTCTTGACGTATTTCCTGAAGAATTTCCTGGCCTAACCCAGAGCGTGATATTGAATTTTTGTATTGATCTTCAACCCGATACTAAACACATTTCTAAAATCTCATATTGAATAGCTCCTATTAAACTTCAGGAGTTAAAAACCCAACTATAGAAGTTGGTACTCAAGCCTCTATCTGGTGACTTCTTTTGTGGAATGCACCAAAGCCAGACTCTCCGTAAGGGACTCTATATTTGTGTGGTGGTAAAACAATAGGTGCCATTGTGACGTGCTATCCAAGATTGGGATATGAATCACAATTGAGACTAACCGAAGTTGGTGACCAAAGTACGTAGCTTTCTGGGCTTAAATGGTTACTATCAGAGATTCGTGGAAGGATTTTCTCGAATCGCTACTCCGTTAACTTAGTTGACTCAGAAAGATACAAAATTCGTATGGAGTGAGGAATGAGAGAAGAGTTTCTAAGAACTCAAGAGGAGACTCATTTCGGCACCTATTCTGACAATACCATCAGGTTCAGATGGATTTGTTATCTACAGCGATGCTTCGGGCAAAGGGTTAGGATGTGTTCTCATGCAACATGGGAAAGTCATAGCCTATGCCTCGCGACAACCCAAAGAATATGAGAGGAATTATCCTACTCATGATTTGGAGTTGGCAGCAATCGTTTTCGCGTTGAAGATCTGGAGACACTACCTGTATGGGGAGAAAGTGGAGATCTATACAGATCATAAAAGCCTCAAATATTTCTTCACCCAAAAGGAACTCAACATGCAGCAGCGACGTTGGCTCGAGCTGTTGAAAGATTACGATCATACCATCCAATATCATCTTGGAAAAGCAAACGTAGTAGCTGACGCATTGAGTAGAAGATCATATGCGGGTACGAGTGCAGTGTTGTTAACACAAAGGCCCATTTTGTATGACTTGCAAAGGATGGAGATAGAGATGAAGGCTCCAAGTACCCACATGATGATATCAAATATAAGAGTAGAGCCGACTTTAATCGATAAAGTTAAAGCTGCTCAAGCTACGGACATAGAGCTGATGCGTATGAAGAAGAAAGTGCAAGAAGGTGCTATTCCAGAAGCAAGAATCGATGAAGAAGGAATACTTCGAGTTAACTCCAGACTTTGTGTTCCTAACAATTTTGACTTGAAGTATAGAATAATGATGAAGGCACACAACACACCGTTTACAATCCATCCTAGGAGTACCAAAATGTATCACGATCTTCGACATACATTTTGGTGGAGCAATATGAAAAGAGAGATCGCGGAATTTATCTCGAGGTGTTTAACTTGTCAACGTGTAAAGGTGGAGCATCAAGTGCCAAAGGGTCCATTGCAACCACTTGAGATCCCGAAATGGAAGTGGGAACACATTACCATGGATTTCGTTACAGGTCTTCCCAAGGTTTCTCAAGGCATAGATGCGATTTGGGTTATTGTTGATAGATTAACCAAGTCTGCTCATTTCTTACCGATACGTGAGACTTATTCCCTTGAACATCTTGCTAGAATGTATGTGAACGAGATTGTGAGATTGTATGGCATGCCAGTATCCATAGTTTCAGATCGTGACCCAAGATTCACTTCACGATTTTGGGTTAGCTTGCAGAAAGCTATGGGCACGAATTTACGATTTAGTTCAGCATACCATCCTCAAACGGACGGACAATCAGAGAGGACTATTCAAACTCTTGAAGATCTATTAAGACTCTGTGTCCTAGATCTCAAAGGGAGTTGGGATAAGTACCTACCATTGGTGGAATTCTCCTACAACAACAGTTATCAGGCGAGCATAGGTGTGGCTCCATTCGAGGCGTTGTATGGAAGAAAATGTCGTTCTCTAATATGCTGGGACGAGGTGGGTGAAGCAACATTGTTGGGACCAGAATTGGTACGCATAACTACAGAGAAGATCCAAACAATTCGATAACGTATACAAACGGCACAGGATCGACAAAAGAGTTATGCGGATCTTCATCGGAAGGACGTGGAATTTAATATTGGGGATCATGTATTGTTAAGTGTTACACCATAGAAGGGAGTTACAAGATTTGGGAAGAGAAGAAAGCTCAATCCAAGATTTATTGGTCCATTTGAGATTCTTGAGCGAATAGGAAATGTGGCATATAGACTCGCATTACCTCCAAGCATGTCTCGTGTTCATAATATTTTTTACATATCTATGCTTCGTAAATATGTTAAAGACCCGAACCACATTATTGAGTTAGAACCAGACGAGATAGCTGAAGATTTAACGTACGAGGAGGTACCTGTTAAGATCTTGGATAGGAAAGAGCATGTCCTACGCACAAAGGTTATACCATAAGTTAAGATTTTGTGGAGAAACCATGCTATTGAAGAAATGACCTGGGAGTTGGAATCAGAAATAAAAGCGAGGTATCCTCACCTTTTCAAAATATCAGGTACGTACGTCAATTTCGAGGATGAAATTTCATAAGGAGGGGAGGTTGTAAGACCCCAGCTTATTAATGAATAAAATCAAATTTTCTATAAATATTATTGTGAATAATAAGGGGTTAATTTGATATAATACTTTGGTTATGGGTAAAATGAGCAAATTTTGCATAATAAGCAAGTGGTTATAAAATATTCATTTTGTCGGGGAATATTCGTTTGGTCATGGAATATTCTTGCTGTCGGAGAATATTCGTACGACGGCGCAGCCTTGTGTGGGCCCCATAACGGAAAACGATTGGATGAAGAAAATGACAAGTATAAGTTGTTTATAAATAACGGCGTAGTTGTTACCGTTAATACTGTTGGAATACCCGGTGGTTAAAATACAGTAGCACACGGTATTGCACCAATTATTGATTCTTACGTAAGAAGGCACTACTCAATAATTGTTACAGTAGTTATTGTTCAATATTTTATTTTATTGATTCAATAATTGCTGCGTTGATATTTTATATTATTGTTGTTTCAATAATTGTTGCTGCACAGTATTTTCCTTTATCAGATCAATAATTCATATTATTTGAATAATATTATTAGATAACATTATTGGCAAAGTCTAGAAAGTTCTGTCTAAGGAGAGATTTGGTCATCTAATTGCGCGTTAGTAAGGAGAAATCCTTATTGGAAAGCCCCCTATTTCTTGAGAACGGCCTAGTTGTCATAAATGTGATTCTGTAATATTATTTGTGAATAATTAATTATTGATTCATATGATAAGGAAATATTTATTTTATGTGGATATAAATGAGGGATATATTTTTGTGGTTAAAAATGAAGGAGTTAATGTTGAGGTTTTTATCAGTATTTTTGTCAGAATGGAGGTATTAAAAATCAGGGTTTTTGAGATATTTTGCGGGAGTTATAATTTTTAATCTGACCGTTGAATCGTGGTAATTTTTGGATATTTTATACATATATAAGTTGAGTATATGTCCACAAATTTTGAACCGTTAAAAATGAACGTATGATTTATTATGAATTTTACGAGATGACTGGTTCAGAAATTATTGAATTTTTGAAGTTTATCATTTTGGTGGAAAATTCTAGAATTGGTGGGCCCCACTCTTGGTTGGTGAAGAAATGTGCTGAGATTTTTATTCAAATGTGGTGGGTGGGAATAGTAGCAGGTAAAGCCATCAGGTTGCAGGTTAAGTCTGCTTCGGCGTGCTAACATTTTCCTATAAATAGAGGGCTAAGTTAGAATTGAAAATCACACCAGAAACAAGTTTTCTCTCTTTCTCTCTCTAGATTATTGACTGTATTTTGTGAGTATTTAGATACTTTGAGAGTTTCTATTCATCAGAGCAAGTTTCTTTCAGCCTCATACCGGTATTCCGACCAGAAGTACTGATATTTTGAGGTAAGGGATATTATCTTCTTCTTAAATGATATTTTCTTCAATATCATTATGCCAAAATATTGATATGAACTTTTTATCAAATTTAAAACTTTTTGTGTCGGGGTTACTATTCACGTATACGTTACTATTCACGTATACGACACTATTCACCGAAAAATAAAATTTTTCCTTCTTGTCCAAGATATCTATTATGGTTACTATCTTTGATTGTATCCATGTTTTGATCTTTATTTTTGAATTCTGCTTCACAATTGATTATTATGAAGTATTATTGATCTTGGATAAACTGTTATACGAATCCCTACTATTTGTCCTTCTGTCTCACTGGATTCGTTCTCTTTAAGATATTTTTCATCATCCTCAGTCCTAAATGATGATATTACTGAATATCTTTGGCATGTAGTGCAAAGATGTATGATTACCTGATGAATATCTTTGGCCTGTAGTGCAAAGATGAACAGGTGTTGAGATGAAAATGACCGACTGGTGTTACAAATGAATATCTTTGGCCTGTAGTGCAAAGATGAATATTTGATTCAAGATGTATATTGATTGATGTTACAAGGATAAAATATTGATGATGGACTTTTAAATCTTAGAAGATAGTAGAATTCTTTCTCTACTTGACTTTTCTAATGGTTTGATGTTTCCGCTGCAGTTGTTGATCTAAAACTTATTGTCGATTATATTCTATCAGATTTTTTTCTGTTGAATACTAATGATAATTTTTTGTATATTATCTTAGTCATAATATTCTTTACTGGGCTAGTTGAGCTCACCCTTTTCCTTTTTGTTCCATTTTTCTTCTCAGGAGGTGAGAACATAGCAGGATCTAGTCGGGGTATGGAGTGATGGTTCTAGAAAGATGTTTTAGCAGTCCTCACTATTTCTGTAACATAGTATTTGAATAATTGTATTGAGGACTTATTTGAGTTTGGATATTGTCTAGAAGATAATATTTGTATTTAAACTCATAGTATGTATTGTCGTATTTTGCACGACAATTGTATTATTGAAGTTGTAGTTTACTTTCTGTACCATGTATTTGACGACTCGGAATGGGTGTTGCATACCTATTTTGGGGGCGTCACACAAGGGATTGGGTATAATCCTATTAAAAATATGAAAAATAAAACTAATGATAATATTATAATGATTAATAGTAAACCAAGGCTTAAGCCAATTTATTGTCCACCATTTGTTACTTGTAAAAAATGTGGTTTTAAAGGTCATTTTGATTTTAATTGTAATAAAATTAAAATAAAATAAATTTTAGTAAAGAAATGTGATTTATATGCTACTAACCCAAAGGACCTAAGAAGATTTGGATACCAAAAAGGTAGAGACTATTTGTTTATTTTGTAGATGTATCAAGGTCAAAAAGGAGACGAATAAAACTTTACTTTAAGAGAGTAAGTTACCTATAAATTATTTGGCAAAATCTGTATGTACCTCATGTTTTTTTAAATAGAGTTGTAATTAGATATATTATTATGAAAACTCTATGGATTTCATAATACAAGGGTTCACAATATCATTTATTCTAAAGTGTTTATTGTGCTAAATGCTCCATATTTAATACAAATAACAATCTTGATGAGGAATCAGTGCATATTATTTTTGATGATATAAACCATGATCTGTCAAAAGAAGATAATGAAGATTATGCAGGAAAAAAGAATCTGGAATGTGGAAATCAGACAGATGAATCAAGAAATTCTAACCCGTCTGTATCATAAGTTAAAATAGATGAACTTGAAAAGTAGACAGATGAAATCAAACACCTTGACCCGTCTGCTTCAGAAGAAAACTCATATATGTAGACAATTGATTCCAGACAGGTTGTCCCGTCAACTTCAAAAGTCAGAATATACATTTCTTGTAAGACTCCAACTTATTAATAAATGAAATTAAATTTCCTCTATTTATTATTTTGAAATAGAAAGGGTTGATTTGATTAATGTGGTTAGTTATGGGTAAAATGTGTAAATATTTTAAATAAGCAAGTGGTTATAAAATATTCATTTTTGGTCGGTGAATATTCGTGTGGTCGTGGAATATTCTTTCTATCGGGGAATATTCATACGACGGCGCAGCTATTTGTGGCCCCCATAACGGAAAGTGATTGGATGAAGAAAATGACAAGTATAAGTTGTTTATAATTAACGGCGTAGTTGTTATCATTAATACTGTTGGAATAACTGGTGGTTAAAATACAGTAGCACACAGTATTGCACCAATTATTGATTCTTACGAAGGAAGGCACTACTCAATAATTGTTACAGTAGTTACTGTTCAATATTTTATTTTATTGATTCAATAATTGCTGTATTGATATTTTATATTATTGTTGTTTCAATAATTGTCACTGCACAGTATTTCCCATTATCAAATCAATAATTCATATTATTTGAATAATATTATTAGATAATATTATTGGCAATGTCTAAAAAGTTCTGTCTAAGGAGAGGTTTGGTCATCTAATTGCGCGCCAGTAAGGAGAAATTCTTATTGGAAAGCCCCCTCTTTCCTGGGAACGGCCTGGTTGTCATAAATGTGATTCTATAATATTATTTATGAATAATTAATTATTGATTCATATTGTGACGCCCCCAGAATAGGTATACAACACCCATTCTGAGTCGCCAAATACATGGTACAGAAAGCAAACTACAACTTCAATAATACAATTGTCGTGCAAAATACGACAACACATACTGTGAGTTTAAATACAAATATTGTCTTCTAGACAATATCCACACTCAAATAAATCCTCATTACAATTATTCAAAGACTATTTTACAGAAATAGTGAGGACTGCTAATACATCTTTCTAGAACCATCACTCCATACCCCGACTAGATCCTGCTATGTTCTCACCTCCTGAGAAGAAAAATGGAACAAAAAGGAAAAGGGTGAGCTCAACTAGCCCAGTAAAGAATATTATGACTAAGATAATATACAACAAATTATCGTTAGTCTTCAACAGGGAAAAATCTGATAAAATATAATCGACAACAAGTTTTAGATCAACAACTGCAGCGGAAACAACAAACCATTAGAAGAGTCAAGTAGAGAAAGAATTCTACTATCTTCTAAGATTTAAAAGTCCATCATCAATATTTTATCCCTGTAACATCAATTAATAATCATCTTTAACCAAATATTCATCTTTGCACTACAGGCCAAAGATATTCATTTGTATCATCAGTCGGTCATGTTCATCTCAACACCTGTTCATCTTTGCACTACAGGCCAAAGATATTCATCAAGTAATTATACATCTTTGCACTACAGGCCAAAGATATTCAGTAATATCATCATTTAGGACTGAGGATGATGAAAAATATCTTAAAGAGAACGAATCCAATGAGACAGAAGGACAAATAGTAGGGATTCGTATAACAGTTTATCCAAGATCAATAATACTTCATAATAATCAATTGTGAAGCAGAATTCAAAAATAAAGATCAAAACATGGATACAATCAAAGATAGTAACCATAATAGACATCTTGGACAAAAAGGGAAAATTTTATTTTTCGGTGAATAGTGCCGTATTCGTGAATAGTGCCGTATACGTGAATAGTGCCGTATACGTGAATAGTAACCCCCGACACAAAAAGTTCTAAATTTGATAAAAACTCATATCAATATTTCAGCATAATGATATTGAAGAAAATAATATCATTAAGAAGAAAATAATATCCCTTACCTCAAAATATCAGTACTTCTGGTCGGAATACCGGTATAAGGCTGAAAGAAACTTGCTCTCTCAAAGTATCTAAATACTCACAAAATACACTCAATAATCTAGAGAGAGAAAGAGAGAAAACTTGTTTCTGGTGTAATTTTCAATTCTAACTTAGCCCTCTATTTATAGGAAAATTTTGGTAGGTTTGACCTGCAACCTGATGGCTTTACCTGCTACTATTCCCACCTACCACATTTGAAATATAATTCAGCACATTTCTTCACCAACCACAAGTGGGGCCCACCAATTCTAGAATTTTCCATCAAAATGATAAACTCCGAAAATTCAACAATTTCTGAACCAGTCATCTTGTAAAATTCATAATAAATCATACGTTCATTTTTAACGGTTCAAAATTTGTGGGCATATACTCAACTTATATATGTATAACATATCCAAAAATTACCACGATCCAACGGTCGGATTAAAAATTATAACCCCGCAAAATATCTCAAAAACCCTGATTTTTAATACCTCCATTCCGACAAAAATATGGATAAAAACCTCAACATTAACTCCTTCATTTTTAACCACAAAAATATATCTCTCATTTATATCCACATAAAATAAATATTTCCTTATCATATGAATCAATAATTAATTATTCACAAATAATATTACAGAATCACATTTATGACAACCAGGCCGTTCCCAGGAAAGAGGGGGCTTTCCAATAAGGATTTCTCCTTACTGGCGCGCAATTAGATGACCAAACCTCTCCTTAGACAGAACTTTCTAGACATTGCCAATAATGTTATCTAATAATATTATTCAAATAATATGAATTATTGATCTGATAAATGAAAATACTGTGCAACAACAATTATTGAAACAACAATAATATAAAATATCAATGCAGCAATTATTGAACCAATAAAATAAAATATTGAACAGTAATCACTGTAACAATTATTGAGTAGTGCCTTCGTACGAATCAATAATCAACTATACTGTGCAATCCGTGTGCTACTATGCAACCACGCGTTATTACTGTATTTTTAACCACCGGGTATTTAAACAGTGTTAACGGTAACAACTACGCCATTATTAATAAACAACTTATACTTGTCGTTTTCTTCATCCAATCGCTTTCCGTTATGGGGCCCACACAAGGCTGCGTCGTCGTACGAATATTCCCCGACAGCAAGAATATTCCACGACCAACCGAATATTCACCGACCAAAAATAAATATTTTATAACCACTTGCTTATTTTGCAAAATTTGCACATTTCACCCATAACCAAAGTATTATATCAAATTAACCCCTTATTATTCACAATAATATTTAGAGAAAATTTGATTTTATTCATTAATAAGTTGGGGTCTTACAACCTCCCCTCCTTATGAAATTTCGTCCTCGAAATTGACGTACGTACCTGATGTTTCAAAAAGGTG
This sequence comes from Panax notoginseng, assembly GCA_016801055.1. Lineage (NCBI taxonomy): Eukaryota > Viridiplantae > Streptophyta > Magnoliopsida > Apiales > Araliaceae > Panax > Panax notoginseng. Next base: position 23,958,373 of record CM029023.1, on the reverse strand, counting down.
AGGATACCTCGCTTTCATTTCTGATTCCAACTCCCAGGTCATTTCTTCAATAGCATGGTTTCTCCACAAAACCTTAACTTGTGGTATAACCTTCGTGCGTAGGACATGCTCTTTCCTATCCAAGATCTTAACAGGTACCTCCTCGTACGTTAAATCTTCAGCTATCTCGTCTGGTTCTAACTCAATAATGTGGTTCGGGTCTTTAACATATTTACGAAGCATAGATATGTGAAAAACATTATGAACACGAGACATGCTTGGAGGTAATGCGAGTCTATATGCCACATTTCCTATTCGCTCAAGAATCTCAAATGGACCAACAAATCTTGGATTGAGCTTTCCTCTCTTCCCAAATCTTGTAACTCCCTTCCATGGTGCAACACGTAACAATACATGATCCCCAATATTAAATTCCACGTCCTTCCGATGAAGATCCGCATAACTCTTTTGTCGATCCTGTGCCGTTTGTATACGTTGTCGAATCGTTTGGATCTTCTCTGTAGTAATGCGTACCAATTCTGGTCCCAACAATGTTGCTTCACCCACCTCGTCCCAGCATACTGGAGAACGACATTTTCTTCCATACAACGCCTCAAATGGAGCCATACCTATGCTCGCCTGATAACTGTTGTTGTAGGAGAATTCCACCAATGGTAGGTACTTATCCCAACTCCCTTTGAGATCTAAGACACAAAGTCTTAATAGATCTTCAAGAGTTTGAATAGTCCTCTCTGATTGTCCGTCCGTTTGAGGATGGTATGCTGAACTGAATCGTAAATCCGTGCCCATAGCTTTCTGCAAGCTAACCCAAAATCGTGAAGTGAATCTTGGGTCACGATCCGAAACTATGGATACTGGCATGCCATGCAATCTCACAATCTCGTTCACGTACATACTAGCAAGACGTTCAAGGGAATAAGTCTCACGTATCGGCAAGAAATGAGCGGACTTGGTTAATCTATCAACAATAACCCAAATCGCATCTATGCCTTGAGAAACCTTGGGAAGACCTGTAACAAAATCCATAGTAATGTGTTCCCACTTCCATTTCGGGATCTCAAGTGGTTGCAATGGACCCTTTGGCACTTGATGCTCCGCCTTTACACGTTGACAAGTTAAACACCTCGAGATAAACTCCGCGATCTCTCTTTTCATATTGCTCCACCAAAATGTATGTCGAAGATCGTGATACATTTTGGTACTCCCAGGATGGATTGCAAACGGTGTGTTGTGTGCCTCCATCATTATTCTATGCTTCAAGTCAAAATCGTTAGGAACACAAAGTCTGGAGTTGACTCGAAGTATTCCTTCTTCATCGATTCTTGCTTCTGGAATAGCACCTTCTTGCACTTTCTTCTTCATACGCATCAGCTCTATATCCGTAGCTTGAGCAGCTTTAACTTTATCGATTAAAGTCGGTTCTACTCGTATATTTGATATCATCATGTGGGTACTTGGAGCCTTCATCTCTATCTCCATCCTTTGCAAGTCATACAAAATGGGCCTTTGTGTTAAAAACATTGCACTCGTACCCGCATATGATCTTCTACTCAATGCGTCAGCTACTACGTTTGCTTTTCCAGGATGGTATTGGATGGTATGATCGTAATCTTTCAACAGCTCAAGCCAACGTCGTTGCCGCATGTTGAGTTCCTTTTGGGTGAAGAAATATTTGAGGCTTTTATGATCTGTATAGATCTCCACTTTCTCCCCATACAGGTAGTGTCTCCAGATCTTCAACGCAAAAACGACTGCTGCCAACTCCAAATCATGAGTAGGATAATTCCTCTCATATTCTTTGAGTTGTCGTGAGGCATAGGCTATGACTTTCCCATGTTGCATGAGAACACATCCTAACCCTTTGCCTGAAGCATCGCTGTAGATAACAAATCCATCCGAACCAGATGGTATTGTCAAAACAGGTGCCGAAATGAGTCTCCTCTTGAGTTCTTGGAAACTCTTCTCGCATTCCTCACTCCATACGAATTTTGTATCTTTCCGAGTCAGCTGAGTTAACGGAGTAGCGATTCGAGAAAATCCTTCCACAAATCTCCGATAATAACCAGCTAAGCCCAGAAAGCTACGTACTTCGGTTACCGACTTCGGTTGCTCCCAACTTTGTATGGCTTCAATCTTCGCCGGGTCGACAGATACTCCATGTTTTGACACCACGTGCCCAAGGAATGCTACTTCCTCAAGCCAGAACTCGCATTTCTTCAGTTTGGCATATAGCTTGTTTTCACGAAGCCTTTGCAGTACCAGCTTCAAATGGCGCTCATGATCTTCACGGCTTTTGGAATAGATGAGGATGTCATCAATAAAGACAACAACGAACTGATCCAAATATTCTTTGAATACACGGTTCATCATATCCATGAAGGCAGCAGGAGCATTAGTCAATCCAAAAGACATTACTAAGAATTCATAATGCCCGTACCGAGTTCTGAAGGCAGTCTTTGGAATATCCTCAGTTTTAATCTTCAGCTGATGATATCCAGAACGAAGATCGATCTTTGAAAAGAATTGTGCTCCTTGCAACTGGTCAAACAGGTCATCAATGCGAGGTAGCGGATACCTATTCTTGATGGTGACATGGTTCAATTCTCGATAGTCAATACAAAGTCGCATACTCCCGTCTTTCTTCTTTACGAATAAAACAGGAGCACCCCAAGGAGACGTACTAGGACGAATAAAACCGATGTCCAACAACTCCTGTAGTTGGACTTTTAACTCCTGAAGTTCAATAGGAGCCATTCGATATGGGGTTTTAGAAATGGGCTTTGTACCGGGTTCAAGGTCAATAAAGAATTCAATTTCTCGTTCCGGGGGTAGACCGGGAAGTTCTTCAGGAAATACATCGGAAAATTCTCTAACAATAGAAATATTATTCAAATCTGACTTGTCTTTGTTCAAATCCATAACATGGGCTAAGAAAGCTTGACATCCGTTTTTCAATAAACGAATAGCTTTGTGGCTTGATATGACAGTGACTGATTTTAGTGGTTTAGTAGTTTGAATTCGTATGACAGGTTGGTTAGGAATATGAAAACTAACAACCTTACGAAAACAATCAATTTTAGCATGATGAGTGGTTAACCAATCAATTCCTAAAATCACATCAAAAGCAAGTATCTTTAAAGAGATAAGATCAACAGGTAATGTGATAGTGCCAACTTGGATCATGCAAGATTTATAAACTGTAGATGTAACGAAGGTTTCACCCAACGGAGTTTCAACAGATAAGTTAAAGTCCAATTTCTCCGGAGTCAAGTTTAAACGTTGAGCACAAGCAGGAGAGATAAAAGAATGGGTAGAACCGGTATCTAGTAAAGTATAAACTTCGCAAGAATTCAAGATTAGCTTACCCGTGATCACCTCGTTCGGGTTTCTCACGTTTTGGCCAGTTACGACAAACGCTCTTCCAGGAACCGCTGATTTCGCCTTATCCGGGACAGCCCTTGGAATCACCACTCCCGCTGAACTTGGTTTCGCTATAGAACAATCTCGAGCGATGTGGCCTTCCTTTCCACAGTTGTAACACACCTTGGATTGTTGTGGACAGTTTGGGCTGATATGTCCCTCTTTCCCGCATTTGTAACATCTAACTGGCGGTCGTTCTCCTCCCCTAAAATTTGTTGTTGGTGCTGGTGCTGGTGCTGATGTCTTCCCGTCATTGTTGAATCTCCTCTTTCTTGAAATTTCCACTTGACTCACCTCTCCTATTATCATGGCCACGATGACCACCCGAGTGGTTACCGCCTTTGTTCGTATTTTTCCCTCCTCGTTGGTTATCATCGCTCTGATGATTGCTGTCACCGGTATGACCCTGGTTGTGGTCCCTCGGTTGAGTATACTCATTATCTCTCTCTAATAATTGGGCCCTGTTGACAACGTCTGAATACAAGAAAATTTATGAGAGATAAGGTATTGACGAATCTCAGGTTTTAACCTCTCAGAAACATCCGCGTCATTCGTTCCTCATTTTCGACCAAATGAGGTGCAAACCTGGATAACTCTGCAAACTTCGCCTCGTACTGGGACACCGTCATGTTGTTTTGTTCCAGTCTAATAAACTCAACCTCCTTCATATGACGAATACTTTCAGGAAAGTACTTGTCATTGAACAGTTTTTGAAATGTTTCCCAGGACATGTTGAGTGCGTCAGGCTGGGTACGCTTCACAGACTCCCACCAGTAGTCTGCCTCACCGCGGAACATAAATGTGGCGAATGGAACCTTCTGTTCCTCCGTGCATCCCAAGACATCAAATATCTTGGTAATTTGCTTGACCCACGTTTCCGCCATGATCGGATCCGGCTTTCCCTTAAATTCTGGTGGTCCCAATTCTTTGAACTGCTTAGCTGTGACAAACCGCGCGTTGTTATCATTTCCACCCGTATTCTGCACACGAGTCTCCCTCGTCTGATTTTGCATGAACTGCAAAAAGCTCCTAAACATTCCATCATTCATCGTTTGCTCGGTAACGTTGTTTACAGGAGGAATATTGCCTTCCTGTTGCACGTTCCCCTGGGTAGTGATCAAAGGTGTCTCCACGGTCTGATTTACTCCATTATTAACGTTCTCAGCTGCCATTCTTAAATACTGCCATAAAACAAGGGTTAATAGTCATGTCATATATTATCCCTATACTCTGACCGACCAAATAAACACCAAATAAACTTAGTCAGGTCATACTAGCGAAGGAATTCCCCGTCTCTCCCCTCCTAGTTCTTGTCTCACATCTCAGCCAGGGATCATATCCCTAAGCTCTGATACCAACTGTGACGCCCCCAGAATAGGTATACAACACCCATTCTGAGTCGCCAAATACATGGTACAGAAAGCAAACTACAACTTCAATAATACAATTGTCGTGCAAAATACGACAACACATACTGTGAGTTTAAATACAAATATTGTCTTCTAGACAATATCCACACTCAAATAAATCCTCATTACAATTATTCAAACACTATTTTACAGAAATAGTGAGGACTGCTAATACATCTTTCTAGAACCATCACTCCATACCCCGACTAGATCCTGCTATGTTCTCACCTCCTGAGAAGAAAAATGGAACAAAAAGGAAAAGGGTGAGCTCAACTAGCCCAGTAAAGAATATTATGACTAAGATAATATACAACAAATTATCGTTAGTCTTCAACAGGGAAAAATCTGATAAAATATAATCGACAACAAGTTTTAGATCAACAACTGCAGCGGAAACAACAAACCATTAGAAGAGTCAAGTAGAGAAAGAATTCTACTATCTTCTAAGATTTAAAAGTCCATCATCAATATTTTATCCCTGTAACATCAATTAATAATCATCTTTAACCAAATATTCATCTTTGCACTACAGGCCAAAGATATTCATTTGTATCATCAGTCGGTCATGTTCATCTCAACACCTGTTCATCTTTGCACTACAGGCCAAAGATATTCATCAAGTAATTATACATCTTTGCACTACAGGCCAAAGATATTCAGTAATATCATCATTTAGGACTGAGGATGATGAAAAATATCTTAAAGAGAACGAATCCAATGAGACAGAAGGACAAATAGTAGGGATTCGTATAACAGTTTATCCAAGATCAATAATACTTCATAATAATCAATTGTGAAGCAGAATTCAAAAATAAAGATCAAAACATGGATACAATCAAAGATAGTAACCATAATAGACATCTTGGACAAAAAGGGAAAATTTTATTTTTCGGTGAATAGTGCCGTATTCGTGAATAGTGCCGTATACGTGAATAGTGCCGTATACGTGAATAGTAACCCCCGACACAAAAAGTTCCAAATTTGATAAAAACTCATATCAATATTTCAGCATAATGATATTGAAGAAAATAATATCATTAAGAAGAAAATAATATCCCTTACCTCAAAATATCAGTACTTCTGGTCGGAATACCGGTATAAGGCTGAAAGAAACTTGCTCTGATCAAAGTATCTAAATACTCACAAAATACACTCAATAATCTAGAGAGAGAAAGAGAGAAAACTTGTTTCTGGTGTAATTTTCAATTCTAACTTAGCCCTCTATTTATAGGAAAATTTGGTAGGTTTGACCTGCAACCTGATGGCTTTACCTGCTACTATTCCCACCTACCACATTTGAAATATAATTCAGCACATTTCTTCACCAACCACAAGTGGGGCCCACCAATTCTAGAATTTTCCATCAAAATGATAAACTCCGAAAATTCAACAATTTCTGAACCAGTCATCTTGTAAAATTCATAATAAATCATACGTTCATTTTTAACGGTTCAAAATTTGTGGACATATACTCAACTTATATATGTATAACATATCCAAAAATTACCACGATCCAACGGTCGGATTAAAAATTATAACCCCCGCAAAATATCTCAAAAACCCTGATTTTTAATACCTCCATTCCGACAAAAATATGGATAAAAACCTCAGCATTAACTCCTTCATTTTTAACCACAAAAATATATCCCTCATTTATATCCACATAAAATAAATATTTCCTTATCATATGAATCAATAATTAATTATTCACAAATAATATTACAGAATCACATTTATGACAACCAGGCCGTTCCCAGGAAAGAGGGGGCTTTCCAATAAGGATTTCTCCTTACTGGCGCGCAATTAGATGACCAAACCTCTCCTTAGACAGAACTTTCTAGACATTGCCAATAATGTTATCTAATAATATTATTCAAATAATATGAATTATTGATCTGATAAATGAAAATACTGTGCAACAATAATTATTGAAACAACAATAATATAAAATATCAATGCAGCAATTATTGAACCAATAAAATAAAATATTGAACAGTAATCACTATAACAATTATTGAGTAGTGCCTTCGTACGAATCAATAATTCAACTATACTGTGCAATCCGTGTGCTACTATGCAACCACGCGTTATTACTGTATTTTTAACCACCGGGTATTTAAACAGTGTTAACGGTAACAACTACGCCATTATTAATAAACAACTTATACTTGTCGTTTTCTACATCCAATCGCTTTCCGTTATGGGGCCCACACAAGGCTGCGTCGTCGTACGAATATTCCCCGACAGCAAGAATATTCCACGACCAACCGAATATTCACCGACCAAAAATAAATATTTTATAACCACTTGCTTATTTTGCAAAATTTGCACATTTCACCCATAACCAAAGTATTATATCAAATTAACCCCCTTATTATTCACAATAATATTTAGAGAAAATTTGATTTTATTCATTAATAAGTTGGGGTCTTACACATATGATAAGAAAATATTTATTTTATGTGGATAAAATGAGGGATATATTTTTGTGGTTAAAAATGAAGGAGTTAATATTGAGGTTTTTATCAGTATTTTTGTCGGAATAGAGGTATTAAAAATCAGGGTTTTTGAGATATTTTGCGGGGGTTATAATTTTTAATCCGTTGGATCGTGGTAATTTTTGGATATGTTATACATATATAAGTTGAGTATATGTCCACAAATTTTGAACCGTAAAAAATGAATGTATGATTTATTATGAATTTTACGAGATGACTGGTTTAGAAATTATTGAATTTTCGAAGTTTATCATTTTGGTGCAAAATTCTAGAATTGGTGGGCCCCACTCTTGGTTGGTGAAGAAATGTGCTGAGATTTTTATTCAAATGTGGTAGGCTTGAGTAGTAGCAGGTAAAGCCATCAGGTTGCAGGTTAAGTCTGCTTCGGCGTGCTAACATTTTCCTATAAATAGAGGGCTAAGTTAGAATTGAAAATCACACCAGAAACAAGTTTTCTCTCTTTCTCTCTCTAGATTATTGAGTGTATTTTATGAGTATTTAGATACTTTGAGAGTTTCTATTCATCAGAGCAAGTTTCTTTCAGCCTTATACCGGTATTCCGACCAGAAGTACTGATATTTTGAGATAAGGGATATTATTTTCTTCTTAAATGATATTATTTTCTTCAATATCATTATGCTGAAATATTGATATGAGTTTTTATCAAATTTAGAACTTTTTGTGTCGGGTTACTATTCACGTATACGGCACTATTCACGAATACGGCACAATTCATCGAAAAATAAAATTTTCCCTTTTTGTCCAAGATGTCTATTATGGTTACTATCTTTGATTGTATCCATGTTTTGATCTTTATTTTTGAATTCTGCTTCACAATTGATTATTATGAAGTATTATTGATCTTGGATGAACTGTTATACGAATCTCTACTATTTATCCTTCTGTCTCACTGGATTCGTTTTCTTTAAGATATTTTTTATCATCCTCAGTCCTAAATGGTGATATTACTGAATATCTTTGGCATGTAGTGCAAAGATGTATGATTACCTGATGAATATCTTTGGCCTGTAGTGCAAAGATGAACAGGTGTTGAGATGAAAATGACCGACTGGTGTTACAAATGAATATCTTTGGCCTGTAGTGCAAAGATGAATATTTGATTCAAGATGTATATTGATTGATGTTACAAGGATAAAATATTGATGATGGACTTTTAAATCTTAGAAGATAGTAGAATTCTTTCTCTACTTGACTTTTCTAATGGTTTGATGTTTCCGCTGCAGTTGTTGATCTAAAACTTGTTGTCGATTATATTCTATCAGATTTTTTCCTGTTGAATGCTAATGATAATTTGTTGTATATTATCTTAGTCATAATATTCTTTACTGGGCTAGTTGAGCTCACCCTTTTCCTTTTTGTTCCATTTTTCTTCTCAGGAGGTGAGAAGATAGTAGGATCTAGTCGGGGTATGGAGTGATAGTTCTAGAAAGATGTTTTAGCAGTCCTCACTATTTCTGTAAAATAGTGTTTGAATAATTGTAATGAGGACTTATTTAAGTGTGGATATTATCTAGAAGACAATATTTATATTTAAACTCACAGTATGTGTTGTCGTATTTTGCACGACAATTGTATTATTGAAGTTGTAGGTTGCTTTTCGTACCTTGTATTTGGCGACTCAGAATGGGTGTTGTATACCTATTTTGGGGGCGTCACAGTTGGTATCAGAGCTTAGTGATATGATCCCTGGCTGAGATGTGAGACAAGAACTAGGAGGGGAGAGACGGAGAATTCCTTCGCTAGTATGACCTGAATAAGTTTATTTGGTAATTATTTGGTCGGTCAGATATAGGGATAATATGTGACATGTCAATTAACCCTTGTTTTGTGGTAGTATTTGAGAATGGCAGCAGAGAACGTTAACAATGGAGTGAATGAGACTGTGGAGACACCTTTAATCACCACCCAGGGGAACGTGCAACAGGAAGGCAATATCAGACGAGGGAGACTCGTGTGCAGAATACGGCTGGAAATGATAACAACGCGCGGTTTGTCACAGCCAAGCAGTTAAAAGAATTGGGACCACCAGAATTTAAGGGAAAGCCGGATCCGATCATAGCGGAAACGTGGGTCAAGCAAATTACCAAGATATTCGATGTCTTGGGATGCACGGAGGAACAGAAGGTTCCATTCGCCACCTTCATGTTCCGCAGTGAGGCAGACTACTGGTGGGAGTCTGTGAAGCATACCCAGCCTGGCGCACTCAACATGTCCTGGGAAACTTTTCAGAAACTATTCAATGACAAGTACTTTCCTGAAAGTATTCGTCATATGAAGGAGGTGGAGTTCATCAGACTGGAACAAAATAACATAACGGTGTCCAAGTACGAGGCGAAGTTTGCAGAGTTATCCAGGTTTGCACCTCATTTGGTCGAAAATGAGGAACGAATGACAAGGATGTTTCTAAGAGGTCTAAAACCCGAGATTCGGCAATATCTTATCTCTCATAAATTTTCTTTATATTCAGATGTTGTAAACAGGGCTCAATTATTAGAGCAAGATAATGAGTATGTTCAACCGAGGGACCACAACTAGGGTCATACTGGTGACAACAGTCATCAGAGCGATGAGAACCAGCGAGGAGGGAAAAATACAGACAAAAGTGGTAACCACTCGGGTGGTCATCGTGGCCATGATAATAGGAGAGGTGAGTCAAGTGGAAATTTCAAGAAGAGAAGATTTAACGATGACAGGAAGACGTCGACAGCAGCACCAGCACCAGGAACAAATTCTAGGGGAGGAGAACGACCGCCAGTTAGATATTACAGATGCAGAGAGGAGGGACATATAAGTTCAAACTGCCCACAACAGTTCAAGGTATGTTATAATTGTGGAAAGGAAGGACATATCGCTCGAGATTGTACTATAGAGAAACCAAGTCCAGCTGGGACGGTGACACCAAAGGCGGATACGGACAAAATAAAGTCGGCAGTTTCTGGAAGAGCGTTTGTCGTGACTACCCAAAACGCGAGGAACCCGAACGAAGGTATAACGGGTTAGTTAATTATAAATTCTTGCGAAGTTTATACCTTACTAGATACCGGTTCTACCCATTCTTTTATCTCTCCTGCTTGTGCTCAACGTTTAAACTTGACTCCGGAGAAATTAGACTTTGACCTATCTGTGGAGACTCCGTTAGGAGAAACTTTTATTACATCTACAGTTTATAAATCTTGCTTAATCCAAGTTGGCACAATTACATTATCTGTTGACCTTATCTCTTTAAAGATACTTGCTTTTGATGTGATTTTAGGAATTGATTGGTTAACTATCACCATGCCAAAATTGATTGTTTTCGTAAGGTTGTTAGTTTTCATATTCCTAACCAACCTGTTATACGAATTCAAGCAACCAAACCACTAAAATCAATCGCTGTCATACCAAGCCATAAAGCCATTCGTTTATTGAAAAACGGATGTCAAACTTTCTTAGCCCATGTCATGGACTTGAACAAAAATACGTCAGATTTGAATGATATTTCTGTTGTTAGTGAATTTCCTGATGTATTTCCTGAAGAATTTCCTGGCCTAACCCAGAGCATGATATTGAATTTTTGTATTGATCTTCAACCCAATACAAAATATATTTCTAAAATCTCATATTGAATAGCTCCTATTGAACTTCAGGAGTTAAAAACCCAACTATAGAAGTTGGTACCCGAGCCTCTATCTGGTGACTTCCTTTGTGGAATGCACCAAAGCCAGACTCTCCGTAAGGGACTCTATATTTGAGTGGTGGTAAAATAATAGGTGTCATTGTGACGTGCTATCCAAGATTGGGATATGAATCACAATTGAGAGCAACCAAAGTCGGTGACCAAAGTACGTAGCTTTCTGGGCTTAACTGGTTACTATCGAAGATTCGTGGAAGGATTTTCTTAAATCGCTACTCCATTAACTTAGCTGACTCAGAAAGATACAAAATTTGTATGGAGCGAAGAATGCGAGAAGATTTTCCAATAGCTCAAGAGGCGACTCATTCGGAACCTGTTCTGACCATACCATCCTGGAAAAGCGAACGTGGTAGTTGATGCGTTGAGTAGAAGATTGTACGCGAGTACGAGTGCGATATTGTTGAACACAAAGACATATTTTGTATAATTTATAAATGATAGAGATAAAGTTAATGACTCTAGGGACCCACGTGATGATATACGAGTAAAATCGACTTTAATCGATAACGTTAACGCTGCTCAAGCTACAGACTTGGAGCTGATGAATATAAAGAAGAAGGTGCAAGAATGTGTTGCTCTAGAAGTAAGAGTCGATGAAGAGAAGAAAGCTCAAACCTTCGATTTATTTGAAATCCTCGATCGAGTAGGAACTGCGGTCTATAGACTCGCCTTAACGCTAAGTATGTCGCGTGTTCATAACATTTTTCACGTATTGATGTTACGTAAATATGTGGACGACCCGAATCATATTATTGCGTTAGAACCAGACGAGATAGCCGAAGATTTAACGTACAAGGAGGTACCTGTTAAGATATTGGATAGGAAAGAACATGTCCTATGCACAATGGTTATACCACAAGTTAAGATTTTGTGGAGAAACCATGCTATTGAAGAAATGACTTGGGAGTTGGAATCAGAAATGAAAGCGAGGTATCCTCACCTTTTCGAAATACTAGGTACGTACGTCAATTTCAAGGACGAAATTTCATAAGGAGGGGAGGTTGTAAGACTCCAACTTATTAATAAATGAAATTAAATTTCCTCTATTTATTATTTTGAAATAGAAAGGATTGATTTGATTAATGTGGTTAGTTATGGGTAAAATGCGTAAATATTTCAAATAAGCAAGTGGTTATAAAATATTCATTTTTGGTCGGTGAATATTCGTGTGGTCGTGAAATATTCTTTCTGTCGGGGAATATTCGTACGACAGCGCAGCTATTTGTGGGCCCCATAACGGAAAGCGATTGGATGAAGAAAACGACAAGTATAAGTTGTTTATAATTAACGGCGTAGCTGTTACCGTTAATATTGTTGGAATACCTGGTGGTTAAAATACAGTAGCACACGGTATTGCACCAATTATTGATTCTTACGAAGGAAGGCACTACTCAATAATTGTTACAGCAGTTACTGTTCAATATTTTATTTTATTGATTCAATAATTGCTGTATTGATATTTTATATTATTATTGTTTCAATAATTGTCACTGCACAGTATTTCCCATTATCAGATCAATAATTCATATTATTTGAATAATATTATTAGATAACATTATTGGCAATGTCTAGAAAGTTCTGTCTAAGGAGAGGTTTGGTCATCTAATTGCGCGCCAGTAAGGAGAAATTCTTATTGGAAAGCCCCATCTTTCCTAGGAACGGCCTGGTTGTCATAAATGTGATTCTGTAATATTATTTGTGAATAATTAATTATTGATTCATATGATAAGAAAATTTTTATTTTATGTGGATATTATTGAGGGATATATTTTTGTGGTTAAAAATGAAGGAGTTAATGTTGAGGTTTTTATCAGTATTTTTGTCGGAATGGAGGTATTAAAATCAGAATTTTTGAGATATTTTACGGGGGTTATAATTTTTAATCTGACCGTTGGATCGTAGTAATTTTTGGATATGTTACACATATATAAGTTGAGTATATGTCCACAAATTTTGAACCGTTAAAAATGAACGTATGATTTATTATGAATTTTACGAGATGACTGGTTTAGAAATTGTTGAATTTTCGGAGTTTATCATTTTGGTGGAAAATTCTAGAATTGGTGGGCCCCACTCTTGGTTGGTGAAGAAATGTGCTGAGATTTTTATTCAAATGTGGTAGGCTTGAATAGTAGCAGGTAAAGTCATCAGGTTGCAGGTTAAGTCTGCTTCGGCGTGCTAACATTTTCCTATAAATAGAGGGCTAAGTTAGAATTGAAAATCACACCAGAAACAAGTTTTCTCTCTTTCTCTCTCTAGATTATTGAGTGTATTTTGTGAGTATTTAGATACTTTGAGAGTTTCTATTCATCAGAGCAAGTTTCTTTCAGCCTTGTACCGGTATTCCGACCAGAAGTACTGATATTTTGAGGTAAGGAATATTATTTTCTTCTTAAATGATATTATTTTCTTCAATGTCATTATGCTGAAATATTGATATGAGTTTTTATCAAATTTGGAACTTTTTGTGTCGGGGTTACTATTCACGTATACGGCACTATTCACGTACACGGCACTATTCACGTACACGACACTATTTACCGAAAAATAAAATTTTTTTGTCCAAGATGTCTATTATGGTTACTATCTTTAATTGTATCCATGTTTTGATCTTTATTTTTGAATTCTGCTTCACAATTGATTATTATGAAGTATTATTGATCTTGGATGAACTGTTATACGAATCCCTACTATTTATCCTTCTGTCTCACTGGATTCGTTTTCTTTAAGATATTTTTCATCATCCTCAGTCCTAAATGATGATATTACTGAATATCTTTAGCCTGTAGTGCAAAGATGTATGATTACCTGATGAATATCTTTGACCTGTAGTGCAAAGATGAACAGGTGTTGAGATGAACATGACCGACTGGTGTTACAAATGAATATCTTTGGCCTGTAGTGCAAAGATGAATATTTGATTCAAGATGTATATTGATTGATGTTACAAGGATAAAATATTGATGATGAACTTTTAAATCTTAGAAGATAGTAGAATTCTTTCTCTACTTGACTCTTCTAATGGTTTACTATTTCCGCTGCAGTTGTTGATCTAAAACTTGTTGTCGATTATATTCTATCAGATTTTTTCCTGTTGAATAATAATGATAATTTGTTGTATATTATCTTAGTCATAATATTCTTTACTGGGCTAGTTGAGCTCACCCTTTTCCTTTTTGTTCCATTTTTCTTCTCAGGAGGTGAGAACATAGCAGGATCTAGTCGGGGTATGGAGTGATGGTTCTAGAAAGATATTTTAGCAGTCCTCACTATTTCTGTAAAATAGTGTTTGAATAATTGTAATGAGGACTTATTTGAGTGTGGATATTGTCTAGAAGATAATATTTGTATTTAAACTCACAGTATGTGTTGTCGTATTTTGCACGACAATTGTATTATTGAAGTTGTAGGTTACTTTTCATACCTTGTATTTGGCGACTCAGAATGGGTGTTATATACCTATTTTGGGGGCGTCACATTTCTGAGCACGATCTAGAGGAACAAATAACTGAAGTAAGACTTCATGAATAACCAAAACAGTGAAAAATCATCTTCGTAACCTGAGCATTAAAGAAATCAACATTGTGATGACAAAAAAAAAAGAACTTTTGAAGAGATTTGGTTAAATCCAAAGCTATACTAAGGAGCACATCTATCAAGCTTACTACTGGTAACAGAAATATTGATAATAGATTACAAATCACAAAGTCATGATCATTTTGTTTACTTGCTATATGTGATTTTGTTATAAGTTTGCTCCAGTGTCATTCTTTATCCTTATGCTTATTTTTTTAATGTTGGCAAAAGGGGTCATATAACTAAATTGATATGCATATGTTATAATCAACTTGTACTTAATGATTAATATGCATGGTTTCATTTATTTCTTTTTGATAATGACAAAGGGGAAGAGATATTAAAGTATATTTGGGGGAGAGATATTAGGGTATAGTTGGCACTGGGATACTATTTTATGTTAGAATATGCAAATAATGGTTATTTTGTTTAGCTTAATTTTATTTTCATTATGTTTATGATGAGTATGTTAATGGTTATATTGACAATATGCATGATCAATTCATTTATTTCTCCTTAAATATGCATAATCTTAAGGGTGGGGGGGGGGGGGAGGATCCATATATTTAGGGGGGATTATATATTGTCATCATCAAAAAGGGGAAGAATGCTGGTTTATATATTTTGTTTTAATGATGACAATATGTTTTATATGGAGTTATTTTGAATGAGCAGGTTTGGACTATATGGATTGTGATAGGTCTCCAACTTTTAGTTTATTTTGATGATAATAATAATTAGTAAATAAAAATATTAAAAGAGTAGAATCCTCTCCATAAGTTTTATACTTTAATTATTTTAATTATCTTATTTACTTTGACCTAAATTTTTTTTTTAAACATATTGACTTAATTTTATTAACCTTGATAATTTAAATATCAATTGTTAAATAAATTAGTTCATAAAGTAACATTTCCTAAGGCAGGGAAATCTCCTATTTTTTGTAAAATATATTTTCTCAAATAATCATTTTTGGGGTAAAAAGATTTCTCAAAAATTAAATACATAAATGCACATTATCCGTATATACATATATGTATAAACCATGTGTGTGTGCATGAACCGTATGTTTATGTGTGAAAACCATGAATGCATGCATGTACTGGAAATTTAAAATTTGAAAGATTTATTTGGGACATGCTTTTGGAACAAAGTTATTTGTTGATCATTAAAATCTTTTGTTGACCGAAATTGCTAAGAAAGAGGCTGAAGATTATGTTTAAATCATTTTCGACACGTGGGCATTTAATGAACTAAGTTGGCTAAAATTTTCATGGGCTGAAAATACTTTCCTGAGCTATCCGCGTGAAAACTTTGCCTGATTCATCTGGACCATCTGTTTCAAACAAATTAAATCTAAGCCATTGATTTTAAATCAAAATTACCTTTTTGCCCCAAGCTCAGAAAAACTATAAATAGGTGGCTTTTCATTCATTTACAATTTGTTAATTCACTTGAAAAGAAAAGCTTACTCTCCTTGCCTACATACTCACTCTCTCTAAGAAGTTTTTTCTCTCTTCTTATCAAAGTTCTAATCATTTGAGAAGAGAAAATTGATCTAAGTATTTGAGATAAGTTATTTGATTTGATTTATTTAAATTATCTCTTGCTTATTTAGATTTATACATATACGAATATAAATTGTTATACACAATTATATATATCAATATTTCATCTATTTATCAAATAAAAAGTTTGTACTTAGACACAGAGACTGCGGAGATATTCCTCTTAAGTGAAGGAATTAGTCATACAAGATCTCAAATATCTAAGTGGTCTTTTATTGATATTATTTATATAAATATCATAAAGTAGATCAACACTTGATAGTTCAAAATAACCTCGAGATATTCCTCTAATAGAGTGAATCATCCGAACCGAATTTGAAAATCTAAGTTCTCTATCGAAAATATTTAAATAAATATCAATTGTGAAACTATAAATTTTGCCAGTACTTAGACACCGAGACTGCGAAAATATTCCTCTTAAGCGAGGGAATTGGTCGTACAAGACCTCAAAGTCCTAAGTGGCCTTATTTATAATCATTCACATAATAGATAACATATTATTATATATATATTTTTGAGTTACAAATATATTTGTTATATTAAGTATTATTTAACTGATTAAATCATTATACTTGATAAATACTGTTTAACTGATTTATTCATTATATTGTTGATCATAAGTATTTGAACATAAATTCATTCATAAAATACTTGTTAGATAACATTTGAAATTAAAGTTATAATTTGTTTAATCCATAGAAACACATTCTTTATTATAAAGAATAATTAATTCTTTATAAAATTGCATTAAAATTCACATTTGCTTATACAAAAGCACTTTTGACATATAAAAGTTATATAAAATTACTTAATCTCTAATTTTATATAATTACTTAATCTCTAATTTTATCTGCTTATTTTAGAAGCGCATCATTGTAAAATCTTTTATAAAAGGGGAAAATGTAGAGTTAGTTAATTTTATGTACATGTGAGAAAAACGAGTAATTCTTCGATCAAGACCAGACCATAGAATAAAACTGAACTCAAAAGAAAGAATATAACTAAGCTTGAGGAGGGAGCTTAGAGTTTGTTGTCCAAAATAGATTAGTTAAGAACTGTTGGAAGTTTGTCTATAAAACTTTGTTAATGCTTCTCCGCCTGTTGAAGGAGTTATTATTACAGGAAGTAATAGGATCTCAAATCCTGGAGAGGAGCTTAAAACTGGACGTAGCAACATACCCAGGATGTATGTTGTGAACCAGACAAATCTATGTGCATTATGTGATTAAATTTTTACTGTTTGACATATTAATTTCTAACACTGCAAATTAATTATCTAAAAATTCAAAAAGGCCTAAAAGATAATTTTTAAATCTATAATAATTATTCAACCCCCCTTCTAGATTATTATTGGACTTTTAGATTGGACTGATCATATATGTTGCTATCGAAAATGGATTTATATTTGTTGATTTTGCGAAGCCTAACATGGATATAAAGCTTCATAGAGTTGTCTACTAGATCAAGGTCCTTGGGAGCTTTCGTTTAACACTCCTAAATTAACCTCACTTTTACTTTACAAATTCAAACAATTAGCACAGTAGCAAACAATGATCGATCTCACAGAGTGTATTATTTTATATTTATTCGGTTGTTTCTAATGAAGAAAGGTTTTTAGTTAAATAACTGAATTAACAAGAATAAACTAATAAGAATTAACAATGAATAAGAAACTTCAGTTCTTTAGTTTAGTTTTACCTATTCACAGTAATAATGTAATCAAGTTAACATTATCTCTTCCTTCCATAAAATTAATAACCCTAGATAACCACAATTGCTCAATTATCCAAAATTCTCCTTTGGTTTAAAATCTAAAGTGACAATCGCCCCCAATAAACCTTAACTATTATATAACCCTGGACTATTAGTTAAAATTTAATATAACAAAAGCATAAAGAATTAGAGAATTAGGTTATTCCAAGCAACAATCACACAATTATGGATTATTTAACTTGTCTTCTGATAATCATAATAATACTCAAAAGCTTGTCCACAATCAAGTATCACTAATTGCTAATTATGATCAGATACAATATCATTTGCTTAATACTCTATCTCAATCTAACAGATGATATCAACTAACCAATTTAATCTTGCAGAACAAAATTAGTAAACTGAATAACATACAAGAAATTAAAAAAATTATCAGAATAAATTTAATGCATGAAGGAATCAATAATGAAACTCAATTAACCATTAACTATAAATAATATTCCACATCCCCTTTAGAACTAAAAATAAAGAACTTAGCTCATGTCTTTAATCTTCAATCTCCCAAGACTAGTGTTTATAAGGATGTAGCTAAGATGATAGATTAAATGATATTGTCTCACTAATTACATGTATTTATAGTACTAAAACTACGTTCTAATCCTCTGAGAAATCGCAATCCAAATCCATGTAGAATTCTATCAAATCTCATGCTTGAAAACTTTCCATATTTTGAAATTTCCCGATGAATTTGTCGGGGCGAATTCGTTTGCCTTGATGAGTTCTCCGGGGCGAATTAAAGAAATGAATTTGTTTGGGCGAATTCGTTGCCTTGGTTGGATTCGTTAGGGCGAGTTGACCATTTTCTGTTGTGACATCCTTTGGTAGAATGGTCATAACTCTCGCATTCGAACTTTGATTGGGACGATTCAAGATGTTCCAGAAAGATAAGAAATAGATCTACAACTTTTATTCTTTAAAAATTGAGAAATTTTTCCTGGATTAAGGTCGAAATTGGTCCCCAAGTGACTACTATATAAATGACAACTCCAAACTTTGAGGTTCAACATCCGTTTGGTAAAAATATTGTAACTTTTGATCCGAAAATTGTCATGGGACGTGCCACCTATAAAATTGAAGCTCTCGACAAGATCTACAATAAAGTCCAAGTTTCAAACCAAGAACATACATCCAACTTAGTGTTAAAAACCCTGCAATCTTCCCTTTTTCCTCGTTTCAGCTCCAATTCCTCTTGAAATTATTAAATACCTTAATAAACTCATATACACATGAAACATGCAATAAAACTATACATAAAGAAATCAAAATCAATGAATATCTTGGACTTATCAGTCCTTCAAAAATCACTTAGGGTATAATGTAAGTTTTTCCTAGCCCAAAGCTTTTAATAGCAAGTCATTAATTAATAGTTTGAAATATAATTTTAAATATACCTTGACATGGATTAAGGATCTGAATTTATGGAAATTGAATATGTCAACCAACTAATAAAACTGCTTTGAGTGAGACTCTATTAGCCTTATCTAATCATATTTGTTTGTTGTTCTCCTTCCTTAAATTAAGCTTTTTCAAATTACTTCATTTTGAAAATCAAAATATTTGAAAATTTTGTTTTGGAAGGTTGTTCAGTCATATATATTGGACCATATCTTAATGCTGAAATTATGTATAATTTCAACCATATTCTAGGAATTATTGATAACAATATTTTTATAGTCGTTGGTTCATATCTTATATATATTCGTCTTTCTCGGTAAAAGAAAAAGGCAGAACTCTTTAAGAAATACACTTTCAAACTTTAAAGAGCGTACAAAGAAAAAATTACAACAGTCACTTGTATCTTGTTCTTAATATCTTTTGGTTAGAAAATTATAGTTCATTGTAATCATATTTCTTCTTATTAAAATCTAATTTCAGGACTTGTTTGGCTTGGTCGATCCAATAGTGGATAAGATCTGTTCAAAAGAAATTTTTGAAAGTTGTAGAGGAGCAAATGTTGCAGAGATGCAAAGGGGCAGTCGTGTCCAACTCAATACAAAACTACTTTGAACAGAGAGTTCTTGTATTTTTTTTGAATAGTTTATTCAATAAAAAGAGTCTCCAAAACAAATTGGTATTGGACGTGGATTAAGCCACTATATTAGAGGATAGGGGATGAACCACATAAAACTCTTTGTGTTTGTGGTTTGCTATTTTGTATGGTTTGATCATTTAAGTTTTCATTCTGCATTTAAAAAGTTAGTACACATCTGCATAACAGTCTTCAGCTGATATACTAAGTGAACTAATCCAGACACTAAATCGTACTAGTTTTTCATGTATGCATTATAACTAAAGTACAGTTTATTCTAAAGTAGAAACCAAAAGTCTGTACTCACCTGTCTGTTTTAAACCTGTACTCATACAATAGTATTGTGGACGTTTATTTTGATATCTATCTCTCATCTCATTCTAGTCAAACAATATTGCGAATGAGATAACATTTAATCCACAAGGTACTCCATCAACCGTTAGCGCTGTTTTAGCCTGCTGTTTTGGTGATTTCGTCAGGTATACAAAATCAGGCGTTAACATTGGTGTCGTCTGTGGGAAAGAAAAATTCTATTCGAAAAATCACCATAGATAAGTATCAAATTATATTTATTTACGCAAATTGGGCGGATGATCGCATGCAATAAATAAATGTGATCAAGATGATACAAAACAAGTAATATATATGTTATTATATGATACACTGATGAAGTTTGCAATGGTTTGTAATAACTAATATATGTGATATTGAAAACAATTAATTGACATATCAATATATCTCGAGTCCCATGACAAGAAAGAGATATTATTGATGGAGTCTGGCAGCGAAAAGATCATAATGCAAGCGTCATGATGAAAAGGGCAAAATTGTTTGCAGTACAACAATAACATAGTATCATCATGCCAAAACATTTGCACTGGTCATCCATTTCGGCAGTTTGCTTCGGCTGCCCCTAGCTAAGTCCACACAACCATCAGACTCTAGTAAGAAAAAGAACCACCCAACAACGTCAATCTTGACCAATATCGATCATTTATCGCATTCGAGTAATAAAACATCATTCGAAAGTGGTTTTGTTCCCCCTAAATGGTCAAACGTCCTTCGAAAGTGGCTTTGTTTACCCCGATCGAACAAACTTTCTTCGGAAGTGGTTTTGTTCGCCCCCCCCAAAGGGACAAATGTCCTTCGAAAATGGCTTTGTTCCCCCCAAATGGAAAAAACATCCATCGAAAATGGCTCTGTTCCCCCTGAACAGAAAAACGTCATTCGGTTGTGATAAGGCTTGTTATCTGTTTGACGTATGGTGTTTGGGTGAGATAGTTCATCTTCGACAAATACAGATCTTTGGTTGGGATAAATTTGTATACTCTCTTATTTTAAGTTCCTTATAAATGAGAGACTGGGGGCAATGTTGGGATGTGATTATTTGGGTCTAGCCAAGGTGTAGCCCAATTTATTTAATAGATGGAATTTGGTGTTGTCCCATATATTTATTTTTATAGTGGGAGAATCCTTATTGAAGTAAGATTGTATTTCTTTATTTGGTGGGATAAGGATATCTAATTTGGGAAGGAATCTATCAGCCATTAATTACAGTTATAAGGTGATTCTAAAAAGGACTTCTACTCCTAATTAGATTCTGGTGGACATGACATCTATAAATATAGCAATAAGCAAGGGTTTGAGACACAATAGCATATGACACAATTAAACAACTTGTTCTCTTTATATTATTATAGTGGATTTCTTATTTCTCTCTGTGATTTTTTTCCAATTGGGTTTCCACGTAAATTCTTGTGTACATATTTTATCTCTTACAATAATGTGTGTATGTTTATCTGTGTATATTTCGTGAGTTTGATTTCACAACAATACAATCAACTTGTTAGCGCGATTTTGACATGTTGTTTTGGTAATTTTGTCAAGCATACAAAATTAGGCATTAATATTGGCGCCGTCTATGGGAAAGTAAAATTCTATTCGAAAAATCACCAGAGATAAGTATCAAATTATATTTATTTATGAAATTTATACGCATAATTAAATTATATTTATTTATGCAATTTGGACGGATGATCGCATGCAATAAATAAATATTATTAGGATGATACAAAATAAGTAATATATATGTTATTATATGATACACTGATGATGTTTCCAATGGTTTGTAATAACTAATATATGTGATATTGAAAATAATTAATTGACATATCAATATATCTCAAGTCCCGTGACAAGAAAGTGATATTATTGATGGAGTCTGGTAGCGGAAAGATAATGATGCAAGCGTCATGGTGAAAAGGGCAAAATTGTTTGCAGTACAACAACAACATAGTATCATCATGCCAAAACATTTTCACTGGTCATCCACTTCGGCAGTTTCCTTCAGCTGCCCCTAGCTAAGTCCACACAACCATCGAACTTTGGCAAGAAAAGGAACCACCCAGCAACATCAATCTTGACTAATATCTATCATTTATCGCATTCGGGGTAATAAAACATCCTTCAGAAGTGGCTCTATTCCCCCCGAACGGACAAACGTCCTTTGGTTGTGATAAGGCTGGTTATCTGTTCGGCGTATGGTGTTTGGGTGAGATAGTTCGTCTTTGGCAGATACGGATCTTTGGTTAAGATAAATTTGTATACTCTCTTATTTTAAGTTCCTTATAAATAAGAGACTAAGGGAAATATTGGGATGTAATTATTTGGGTCTAGCCAAGGTCTAACCCAACTTATTTAATGGACCAGATTTGGTGTTGGTCCATATACATTTATTTGGACAGCTTGCTCAAATTGTGGGAGAGTTCTTATTAAAGTAAGATTATGTTTTCTTATTTGATGGGATAAGAAAATCTAACTTGGGAAGAAAACAATCAATCATTAATTGCAGTTATAAGGTGATTCTAAAAAGGACTTCTACTCCTAGTTGGATTTGAAAGGACATGACTTATATAAATAGAGCAACAAGCAAGGGTTGGAGGATAGATGTGACGCCCCCAAAATAGGTCCACACAACCCATTCTGAGTCGCCAAATACATGGTACAGAAAATAACTACAAACTTCATTATTACAATTGTCGTGCAAAATACGACAACACATATGTTGTGAGTTTTAAAAACTGTGACTCTCATCCCAACCTTGGATAACATCTCTGTAAGACCCCAACTTTTATTAATAAAGATGAATTTTCTATAAATATCATTTTTGAATATTAAAGAATGAATTTGATATAATGTTATAGTTGTGGGTAATATTTATAAATTTTGTAAAGTACGCAAGTTGTTATATTATATTCGATTGGTCGGGGAATATTCGTTTTAACAGAGAATATTCGTACGACGGCACAATCATTGGTAGACCCCATAGCGAAATTATTATCGGAGTTAGAAAATGACAGAAATATCTTTTTATAAAAGTAACAGCGGAAGTTTTACCATTAACTGTTAAAATACCCAGTGATGAAAAGTACAGTAATACGCGTGGTTGCACATGGTATTGATTATTGATGCTTACGTGAGAAGTCACTCAGTTTTGTTCAATTATTACTACAGTAATTACTGCATAGTATCTCATATTATTGATTCAATTATTGTCACAGTATCATCTGCATAATATTTTATATTATTAAATTAATAATTGAGAAGATAAAGTTATTCATATTATTATTTGTAATATTGATGATGTCTAGAAAGTTCTGTCGAAGAGAGGTTTGGTCACCTAATTGCACGCCAATAGGGAGAAATTCTTATCGAAAAGCCCCCTCTTTCCTGAAAATGATATAGTTGTTAAATATTGAGAGTTATGATATTAATGATGAATAATTGTTCAAAGATTAAAAATGTGTTGATTAAAGATAAAATGATTTGCGGTAATATTTATTCAATCTTTGATATAAATAAGAAGTCTGTTATGAGACGTTTGTGGTAAGTTTGGTTTATTCTATGGGGGGCCAATATGTCATCATCTAAGAGTCACTTTCGCCAATAGTAATTTCCTTTACCAGACGTCAAACCACTTGTCGTTTCATATTACATGCGTCGAACCACTTGTCATTTCATATTACAGGCGTCGAACCACTTGTCGTTTCATATTAGAGGTGTTGAACCACTTGTCGTTTCATATTACAAGCGTCGAACCGCTTGTTATTTCACATTACAAGCGTCAAACCACTTTTCTTTTCACATTTATTTCACATTACAAGCGTCAAACCACTTTTCTTTTCACATCACCAGTCGTCAAGCCACTTGCCTCTTCACATTGCAAGGGCTAAGCTATAAATCTTCTATAAATAGAAGCTTATTTCTTCTTTCATTCTCACCAATTTACTACGACTCACAAGAGAATTCTATAGAGAGAATCAGAGAGAAAGAAAAAGAGTATTCTGTTACTACACTATTTCAGTATCCAATCTCCTACTAAGGTAAGGGGTATTATTTCTTTCGTATTCGTAAGTGATATTATTTTTGTTCAGTATTCGTATGAAATAATATTTTCTTTCATACTCTGTAGTACGTAAGTAATATTATTTTGGTTCAGATTTCAAATTCTATTCTCATTTTGTTAAGTTTTGGCTTCTATACTCCATAAAATTAGTAGAATATCCTTGATATTTGCACTTCATCCAGTATCTTTTTATAAAAATATTATTCTGAGTATTCTTGATAAGTTTTAACCTTTTTATGTCGGAGTACTATTCACGGAGTACTATTCACTCGGTTACTATTCACCCGAGATACTATTCATAATAAAAATTAATTTCTTTTTTGTCCAAATTATTTTTGATACAATATTATTCTTGAATTTTACTCCACAAAGCAATATCATGTTGACAATTTGGACATTAATGAATTCTAGATAAATTTAATTATAAATCTTTTAAAATTTATCATTTGCTTTCTTTTAATTGAATTCTAATATCATTGTCATCATTCTTATGCTTATATTATGATGAAAGTCATATGTGGCCCGTAGGGCATAGATGGACTTGGTATGATTATGACCAGGGATTATTCGGTATAATCATGACTGTAATGTTACAAATGATGTGGTAAAAGTCCTCATTGACCCGTAGTGCATTGATGGACAGTTGTTGGAATGATCATGACCATTGGTGAAAACACGATTATCCTTGGCCCGTAGTGCATGGATAATTCGTGGTTGTGATACTAATGAATATCATTGGCCCATAATGCAGGGATGATTCGATGATGTAGATTATTTATTAAGCTTAGTCTCAGCGATAAAACTGTTGATAAACTTTTTAAATCATAAAAGATAGTAGATATCATACTTTGCTTGTTCTGCTGCAGTTAAACTTGATGTTTATTATATTTTATCAGTTTAACACTGTTGAAGGCTAACGATAATTTATTCTGCATTATCTTAGTCATAATATTTCTTACTAAGCTAGTTGAGCTCACCCTTTGCTTTCATTGTTGTCTTCAAAAAATGAGAATATAGCTGGGACTAGTCGGGGAACGGAGTGACGGTCCAGATGTTTACATTAGTAGTTCTCACTATTCTCTGAAATAGTGTGATAATAATTGTAATGAGAACTTATTTTGAGTTTGAATACTGTCTAGAAGATAATATTTGTATTAAAACTCATAGCTTATGTTTTATCTTATTCTACACGACACTTAACAGTTGTATAAATTAAGTTTGTATTTGAATTATGTACCATGTATTTAGCGACTCAGAATAAGTGATATATACCTATTTTGGGGGCGTCACAACCTCACAGTGATACCTTACATAAAGGTACAGTCAATAACTGTTTTAGAAATTAAAATCTTTGGAAAATGCTCAAGGAAACCTTCTTACATGGAAGACCATGCATCTAAGTTATAATAGATATCATATGACTTGAGAATCATCCTTGGTTGACCCAATAGACCGCAAAGAAAAACGAGAAGATTGCTATCATGTTCTTTCCAATGGTGAGTCTTCTCTTGCCATATAATTATCTCTATTGTCTCCAATTGAGAATTATATTTCAACCAAACTCCAAGATTATATAGGTAGTGCTCATGGATATAATCAGTAAGTGGATATGCACAACCCTGTCTTATGATACCACGAAGTCGTATGTCATTAGACATCTTGTATAATAGTGATAAAACACCCTTTCAAAGTTGGGTTCACCTCTCCCTATTCGGTTCACCAAAACCAACAGTTAAATGACGTATAAAATACGACACACTTATCTAAAATTCTAGATTAAATTATTTCCATACTGTTTTAGGGGAAACCTCAATAGCTATAGACCACCGTTCTATTCTCCTGTAAACCCCACTCGACCCAGCTACACTCTTATTATCTGAAAGGAATTATGAAGCAAAAGGGTGAGCACAACTAGCCCAATAAAGAATATCATGACTAAAGATAATTAAATTATCAATAGCCTTCATTAGTAATAAATTAGAGATTTAGAACATATGGTAGATGATAAAACTTTTCAACCATAGTTGCAGCGGAACGAACAATCCATTAGAAGGGTCAAATAGACCATAAAGTCTATTATCTTCTCCATGTTAAAAGTCCACCAATAATATTTTATCCCTGTAACATCAATCAACAGTTCCTGTCCACAATCCTGTGAATAACTCATAATCAAAATTGTGGTTCTAAATTTCTCTTCGCATCCAGGACGACGATAATTTTCATCACCTGTCTTTACCTGAAACATCAAAGATCATGGTTATACCACATCACAGTTCTTGTTCATAATCATACTAATAAATTCATCTTTGTACTACGGGCCAAAGATATTCATCAACATTTCATCTTTGCACTACAGGCCAAAGATATTCAACAATAGGTCATCTTTGCACTACGGGCCAAAGATATTCAACAACAGGTCATCTTTGCATTACAAGCCAAATATATTAATATCTCAAAGAAATATATAATCATTTCAGAATTTATATAAATAATAATTATAACCATGTTGATCAATTCACCTTTGCACTTAAGCTAAAGATATTCAATTGTAAATTCAATGGTCATGATCATACCAGTCAACAATTCAACTTTGCACTACTGGCCAAAGAGAACTCATAGTCACGATCATACCAATAATCTACCCATCTTTACACTCAAGTCAAAGAGAAATTTCATCACCAGGATTATAAAAATGTTATATATGATAATAAAAATAATATGATCAAAACATGGATTTAATTTCAAGAGTAAGATTTATAAATCAACGATAATTTGGTCAGAATAAAAAACCAATTATTTATCGTGAATAGTACCCCGTGAATAGTACTTCGTGAATAGTATCCTGTGAATAGTACTTCGTGAATAGTATCGTATATGTAAATAGTGTTGTATACGTAAATAGTGTCATATACGTGAATAGTGTCGCATACGTGAATAATGCCGTATACGTGAATAGTAACCCCGACATGAAAAAGTAAAAAAATTCATAATAAAATTCATACCAATATTTCGGTATAATGATATTGAAAGAATAACATCATTTATAAAAAAAAATAACATCCCTTACCATCCATTACCTCAAAAGAATAGTATTGCTGAAGGAAACTTGCACCATAGAGCAATACTCAAAATATCTAAATACTCACAAAAATATACTCGATATTATAGAGAAAAAAACTTCTGATTCTGGTGTGATTTTCAATTCTAACCTAATCATCCTATTTATAGAAAAATGCTTATAACACCAAAGTAGAAAATTTAATAAAATATTATTATTTTTAAAAAAAATTTACGACCGTCTTGAAAATCAGATTTCGGCACACCAGTTGGGCCTACCAACATTAAAAAAACATTTTTCTTTTAAAAAATATTTATAACTCCAAAAATTAATTATTCCGGAACTTTAATAATTCATAATAAATAACCCTTTTATCAGAAAAATTAGAATCTTATGTCCATTTTATAGAAAATTAAATTCTCTACAACTTTGTAGAAAAAAGTTTTTCCAAATTCCGAACGAAAAATGACCGAAATTCACATACCGACGTACTTGCAGGCTATAATCAAATTTCAGTCAAAAATGGGGTCCACAAACATATTTAGCATGTTTTTTATAACAAAAATATTCCGGACCCAATTTACACTCTTCCTCCTCATTTTATTCATATATCGTGGATTCATTGTAAAAATATCATCATTATTATATTATTATATTATTACATTATACACTTATAATGTAATATTACAATAATATATTTGAATGAATTATTTAATCAGAAAAGATAAAATATCAATTTTCAACAATTGTCATTTTTCTAAAAATTTCTCTATTTATATCCACATTAAATAAATATTTCCTTATCATATAAATCAATAATTAATTATTCATAAATAATATTACAGAATCATAATATTGACAATCAGGTCGTTTTCAGAAAAAAGGTAGCCTTCCAGTAAAAATTTCTCCTTATTAGCGCGTAATTAAATAACCCCTCCTAGACAGAACTTCCTTAGACATTGCCAATAATGTTATCTAATAATATTATTCAATTAATATGAATTATTGATCTGATAATGGGAAAAATTATGCAGTGACAATTATTTAAACAATAATAATATAAAATAATATACAATACCGTGTGCTACTGTGCAACAACGAGTATTACTATACTTTAACTGTGACGCCCCCAAAATTAGGTATACATCACCCATCTTGGGTCGTCAGATATATAGTACAAAATACAAATACAACTTACTAATACAACTGTCGTGTACAATACGACAAAACATAAACTGTGAGTTTGAATACAAATATTATCTTCTAGAGAGTATTCATACTCAAAAGGAGTTCTCATTACATTTATTAACACACTATTACATAGAATAGTGAGGACTACTAACTAATACTATCATTCGGACCATCACTCCGTTCCCCGAATTGCCCCAGCTACGTTCTCATTTCCTGAAGAGAACAGTCAAAGAAAGGGTGAGCTCAACTAGCCCAGTAAGAAATATTATGACTAAGATAATGCAGAATAAATTATCATTAGTCTTCAACAATGTTAAACTGATAAAATATAATAGACATCAAGTTTAACTGCAGCGGAATAAGCAATCCATTAAAAGAGTCAAGTAGAAAATAAACTCTACTATCTTTTATGATTTAAAAAGTTTTTCATCACTTTTATCGCTGAGACTCAGCTTAATAAATAATTCACATCATCCCTGCACTACGGCCAAGGATATTCGTTAGGGTCACGACCACAAATTCCATGCACTACGGGCCAAGGATATTTGTGTATTCATCAATGGTCATGATCATGCCAACAACTGTCCATCAATGCACTACGGGCCAATGAGGACTTTTACCACATCATTTGTAACATTACGGTCATGATTATACCGAATAATCCCTGGTCATAATCATACCAAGTCCATCTATGCACTACAGGCCACATATGACTTTTAACATTTTATAAACATGAGGATGATGACACTGATATAAGAATTCAATAAAATAAGTTCAAGAATTAATTTATCCAAGAATTAACAACGTCCAAATTGTCAACATGATACTACTTTGTGGAGTAAAATTTAAGAATGATCAGGAGAATATTTTCATGAATAGATACTAGATGAAGCGCAA
Source organism: Panax notoginseng (assembly GCA_016801055.1). Classification (NCBI taxonomy): domain Eukaryota; kingdom Viridiplantae; phylum Streptophyta; class Magnoliopsida; order Apiales; family Araliaceae; genus Panax; species Panax notoginseng. The sequence continues at coordinate 23,928,855 of CM029023.1, read as the reverse complement.
ATGTCAAGGATATTCCACAAATTTCATGGAGTATAGAAGTCAAAACTTAACCAACTGAGTATAATAAAGAATGGAATAACAAAAAAAATCACAATGCATGCGATAGACCGCACAGACAGGTTATTCCAACAGAATAATAAATAATGAAACCAGGTCCGGTGTAAACGCACATACATGATATTCTGACAGAATAATAATAAAAACGGAACCAGGTCCGGTGTAAAACACACAGACAGGATGTTCTAATAGAATAATAATAAAAACGGAACCAGGTCCGGTGTAAAACACACAGACAGGATGTTCCAACAGAATAATAGAAGAATGTCACCAAGTATAGGGTAGACCACGTATACAAGTTATTCCAACAGAATAATAAGAAATGGAATAACAACAGTTCTCTTCATGAATAAGAAAGAATAACACCCCTTACCGTAAAAGAACTGGATATAAGAGTAGTGAAGTAGCAGAAACTTTTCTTCTATCTCTATATAGTCTCTCTCTATAGTTTCTCTCTCTAGAGTTCAGTGAATTCGTAAGAAATAATGAAGGAATGAGCTGCTATTTATAGAAAAATAGAATGCATAGTAACTAATCCATGAACGGTCCAGATTGATTACTTTAATCTGACGGTCCATATTTAAAGAAAAATCTTTTAAATAAAATATAATATATTCTATTTATAGAATAACTTTAATAAAGTATTTTGTTTTATATAAAAAGATGTTTCTGTTTTATTACGTTAATAATACGAATAAAACAAAACGTCATTATCGCTAAATAATTCATATTATTAACTGACAATAATGGAATCAAACTGAGTGACTTCTCACATAAGCATTAATAATCAATACCGTGTGCTACTATGCAACCGCACGTATTACTGTACTTTTACTATCGAGTAGTTCAACAGTAACAATGGTAAAACTTTCGCCGTTATTTTTAATAAAATATTTTTGTCGTTTTCTCAATCCGACAATAATTCTGTTGTGGGGTCCACCAATGATTGTGTCGTTGTACGAATATTCCCTGTTAAAACGAATATTCTCCGACAAATCGAATATTATATAACAACTTGCGTACTTTGCAAAATTTATAAATATTACCCACAACTATAACATTATATCAAATTAACTCCATAAAATTCAAAAATGATATTTATAGAAAATTCATCTTTATTTATAAAAGTTGGGGTCTTACAACCTCCCCTTCTTATGAAATTTCACCCTCGAAATTAGGGTACGTACCTGGTATGTCAAAGAGGTAAGGATACCTTGATTTCATTTCAGATTCTAACTCCCAAGTCATTTCCTCAACATCGTGGTTTCTCCACAAAATTTTGACTTGAGGTATAACCTTGGAGCGTAGAACTTTGTATCTTTCCGAGTCAGCTGAGTTAATGGAGTAGCGATTCGAGAAAATCCTTCCACGAATCTCCGATAATAACCAGCTAAACCAAGAAAGCTACGTACCTCGGTCACTGATTTAGGTTTCTCCCAGCTTTGAATAGCTTCAATCTTTGCCGGGTCAACCGATATTCCACGACTTGATACTACGTGCCCAAGGAATGCTACCTCTTCCAGCCAGAACTCGCATTTCTTCAACTTGGCATAAAGTTTGTATTCACGAAGCTTTTGGAGTACCAACCTCAAGTGTTGCTCATGATCTTCACGGCTTTTGGAATAAACAAGGATGTCATCGATAAAGACGACCACAAAATGATCCAAATATTCTTTGAATACCCTGTTCATCATATCCATGAAGGCAGCAGGAGCATTAGTCAATCCAAAAGACATAACTAAGAATTCATAATGCCCATACCGAGTTCTGAAGGTAGTCTTTGGAAAATCCTCAGTTCTAACCTTCAGCTGATGATATCCAGAACGAAGATCGATCTTTGAAAAGAATTGTGCTCCTTGCAACTGGTCAAACAGGTCATCAATACGTGGCAATGGGTACCTATTTTTGATGGTGACATGATTCAACTCCCGATAATCAATACAAAGTCGCATACTCCCATCTTTCTTCTTCACGAACAGAACATGAGCACCCCAAGGAGAAGTACTAGGACGAATAAAACCAATGTCTAACAATTCTTGCAGTTGGGTCTTTAACTTCTGAAGTTCAATAGGAGCCATTCGATATGGGGCTTTGGAAATGGGTTTTGCACCGGGTTCAAGGTCGATACAAAATTCAATTTCACGCTCTGGGGGTAGGCCAGGAAGTTCTTCGGGAAATACGTCAGGAAATTTATTAACAACAGAAATATTATTCAAGGCTGACGTATTTTTGTTTAGATCCGTGACATGAGCTAAGAAAGCTTGACATCCGTTTTTCAATAAACGAATAGCTTTATGGCTTGAGATGACAGCGATTGATTTTAATGATTTGGTTGCTTGAATTCGCATAATAGGTCGATTAGGAATATGAAAGCTAACAACCTTACGAAAACAATCAATTTTTGCATGATGAGTAGTTAACCAATCAATCCCTAGAATCACGTCAAATACAAGTATTTTTAATGAAATAAGATCGACAGGTAATGTGTGGGTACCAACTTGAACCAAACAAGACTTATAAATCGTGGATGTAATGAAGGTTTCTCCCAATGGAGTTTCAACAGATAAGTCAAAGTCTAATTTATCCGGAATCAAATTTAATCGATGAGCGCAAGTAGGAGAAATAAACGAATGGGTAGAACCGGTATTAAATAAAGTATAGACTTCGTTAGAGTTTATGATAAGCTTACCCGTGATGACCTCATTCGGGTTCCTTGCTCTCTGGGAGTTCACAACAAACGCTCTCCCTTGCACAACCGGTTTTGACTTTTCTGGGACGGCCTTTGGTGCCTCCATCCTAGCTGAATTTGTCTTCGGTAAACGACAAAATCGGGCTAAATGACATTCTCTTCCACAATTATAACATGCTTTGGATGGCATCGCGCAGTTTGAACTGATGTGTCCCTCCCCTCCGCATTTGAAACATATGATAGGTGGTCGTTCTCCTTCCTTAACGACAGGTGCTGGTGCTGACGTCTTTCCATCATTGTTGAATCTCCTCTTCTTAAAATGCCAATTCTTATTGTTTTGGCCCTGATTACCACCGAAGTGGTTACCATTTCTGGCCTGTTGATTCCCTCCACGCTTGTTGTCACCGCTTCGATGACTGCTCTCACTGGTATTATCATTTTGTCGACTGCTCTCTTTTGGTTGCGTTGACTCGTTATCGCGCTCCACTAACTGAGCCCTATTCACAACATCTGAATACAAACACAGTTTATGAGAAATAAGATGTTGACGTATCTCCAGCTTCAAACCTCTTAAAAACATCCGCGTCATTCTTTCTTCATTATCCACCAGGTGGGACGCAAACCGGGATAACTCCGCAAATTTTGCCTCGTACTGCGACACGGTCATATTATTCTGCTCCAATTTGATGAACTCCACCTCCTTCATGTGACGAATACTCTCGGGAAAGTATTTGTCGTTAAACAGCTCTTGGAACTTCTCCCAGGACATCTTCAGTGCGGCAGGTTGAGTACGCTTTATCGATTCCCACCAGTAATCTGCCTCTCCTCGCAACATAAAGGCGGCAAAGGGAACCTTTTGCTCCTCGGAGCAAACCAAGACATCAAATATCTTGGTGATCTGCTTTATCCATGTTTCAGCTACAAGTGGTTTGGGTTCTCCCTTAAACTCCGGTGGTCCCAACTCCTTAAACTGTTTAGCGGTGACCGCCTGAGAGTTTCCAGTATTTCCACCTACGTTGTGGACAGGAGCCGCTTTCACCTGTTGTTGCATGAATTGCATAAAACCTCTGAACATTCCATCATTCATCATCTGGTCAGTGTTGTTGTTTGCATGAGGATTGTCACCTTCCTGATGAACATTATCCTGATTATTGATATGTGGTGAATCAATAATCGCCTGTGCTCCATTGCTATTCTCAACATTCTCAGATGCCATTTTTAGATACTGCCACAAAATAAAAGTTAATTGATATGTCATATATTATCCTTATATTATGACCGACCAATTAAATACTATGCAAATAAACTTAGGTAGGTCATACTAGCGAAGAAATTCTCCGTCTCTCCCCTCCTAGTTCTATTCTCACATCTTAGCCAGGGATCATATCCCTAAGCTCTGATACCAACTGTGACATTGGACACCATCATGTGTCAGCACCTCACAAAGGTATCTATCAACTTGCCACCGCAGAACGGCGTCCCCTACGGAGAGTCTGGCTTCGGTGCATTCCCCATCAATAGGATGTCACCAGATAGAGGCTCGGGGCTCTTTACTTATGGCTCTGATACCAACTGTGACGCCCCCAAAATTAGGTATACATCACCCATCTTGGGTCGTCAGATATATAGTACAAAATACAAATACAACTTACTAATACAACTGTCGTGTACAATACGACAAAACATAAACTGTGAGTTTGAATACAAATATTATCTTCTAGAGAGTATTCATACTCAAAAGGAGTTCTCATTACATTTATTAATACACTATTACATAGAATAGTGAGAACAACTAACTAATACTATCATTCGGACCATCACTCCGTTCCCCGAATTACCCCAGCTACGTTCTCATTTCCTGAAGAGAACAGTCAAAGAAAGGGTGAGCTCAACTAGCCCAGTAAGAAATATTATGACTAAGATAATGCAGAATAAATTATCATTAGTCTTCAACAATGTTAAACTGATAAAATATAATAGACATCAAGTTTAACTGCAGCGGAACAAGCAATCCATTAAAAGAGTCAAGTAGAAAATAAACTCTACTATCTTTTATGATTTAAAAAGTTTTTCATCACTTTTATCGCTGAGACTCAGCTTAATAAATAATTCACATCATCCCTGCACTACGGCCAAGGATATTCGTTAGGGTCACGAGCACAAATTCCATGCACTACGGGCCAAGGATATTTGTGTATTTATCAATGGTCATGATCATGCCAACAACTGTCCATCAATGCACTACGGGCCAATGAGGACTTTTACCACATCATTTGTAACATTACGGTCATGATTATACCGAATAATCCCTGGTCATAATCATACCAAGTCCATCTATACACTACAGGCCACAGATGACTTTTAACATTTTATAAACATGAGGATGATGACACTGATATAAGAATTCAATAAAACAAGTTCAAGAATTAATTTATCCAAGAATTAACAACGTCCAAATTGTCAACATGATACTACTTTGTTGAGTAAAATTCAAGAATGATCAGGAGAATATTTTCATGAATAGATACTAGATGAAGCGCAAATATCAAGGATATTCCACAAATTTTATGGAGTATAGAAGTCAAAACTTAACCAACTGAGTAAAATAAAGAATGGAATAACAAAAAAAATCACCATGCATGCGATAGACCGCACAGACAGGTTATTTCAACAGAATAATAAATAATGGAACCAGGTCCGAAGTAAACGCACAGACATGATATTCCGACAGAATAATAATAAAAACGGAACCAGGTCCGGTGTAAAACACACAGACATGATGTTCTAATAGAATAATAATAAAAACGGAACCAGGTCCAGTGTAAAATACACAGACAGGATGTTCCAACAGAATAATAGAAGAATGCCACCAAGTATAGGGTAGACCACGTATACAGGTTATTCCAACAGAATAATAAGAAATGGAATAACAACAGTTCTCTTCATGAATAAGAAAGAATAACACCCCTTACCGTAAAAGAACTAGATATAAGAGTAGTGAAGTAGCAGAAACTTTTCTTTTATCTCTATATAGTCTCTCTCTCTATAGTTTCTCTCTCTAGAGTTCAGTGAATTCGTAAGAAATAATGAAGGAATGAGCTGCTATTTATAGAAAAATAGAATGCATAGTAACTAATCCATGAACGGTCCAGATTGATTACTTTAATCTGACGGTCCATATTTAAAGAAAAATCTTTTAAATAAAATATAATATATTCTATTTATAGAATAACTTTAATAAAGTATTTTGTTTTATATAAAAAGATGTTTCTGTTTTATTACGTTAATAATACGAATAAAACAAAACGTCATTATCGCTAAATAATTCATATTATTAACTGACAATAATGGAATCAAACTGAGTGACTTCTCACATAAGCATTAATAATCAATACCGTGTGCTACTATGCAACCACACATATTACTGTACTTTTACTATCGAGTAGTTCAACAGTAACAATGGTAAAACTTCCGCCATTATTTTTAATAAAATATTTTTGTCGTTTTCTCAATCCGATAATAATTCCGTTGTGGGGTCCACCAATGATTGTGTCGTTGTACGAATATTCCCTGTTAAAACGAATATTCCCCGACCAATCGAATATTATATAACAACTTGCGTACTTTGCAAAATTTATAAATATTACCCACAACTATAACATTATATCAAATTAACTCCATAATATTCAAAAATGATATTTATAGAAAATTTATCTTTATTTATAAAAGTTGGGGTCTTACATTAACCACTAGGTATTTCAACAGTGTTAACGGTAACAACTACGCCGTTATTTTTAGAAAACTCATTCTTGTCGTTTTATTCATCCAATAATTTTTCGTTATGGGGCACACAAATGGCTGCGCTGTCGTACGAATATTTCCTGACAACAAGAATATTCCATGACAAAACGAATATTTCCCGCCAAAAATGAATATTTTATAACCACTTACTTATTTTGTAAACTTTACATATATCACCTTTAACTTTTAACTTTTATCAATTTAACTATTTAATAAATAGAAAAATTAAATATTTTTATTTCATAAAATTCGGTGTCTTACAATAGACACAATAGCATATGACACAAATAAATACTTTGTACTCTTCATATTATTATAGTGAATTTCTCTCTCTCCGTGATTTTTTTTCAATTGGGTTTTCACGTAAATTCTTGTGTTTATATTTTATATCTCTTTGTTTATGTTTATATGAATATATTACGTAATTTTAATTTCACAACAATACAATCAACCGTTAGCGTGATTTTGGTCTGTTATTTTAGTGATTTCGTTAAGCGTACAAAATTAGACTTTAACAGCTACAAATGGGTTATACGGGTAACGTTTCATATTCAAGTTTGGTTGTAGATTCATGTCCTTGCAAATATATAACTATTGCTCCTTAAATTATTTGGTCCTAAGTAACATTATAATTCCTCCATTTCAGAGAAAGAGTTTTATTTGATTTGATTTTAATTATTTTGGGAAACTATAAAATTCAAATTGATATAAAAATTTTATTTTTGAAATAACATTTTTTGTAGTTACTATTAAGTATTAACTATTAAATAAGTAAAATTAAATGAAATTATACTAATTTTGAATTTTAAGACTTCACAAGTTGACTATAAATTTTAAAAAAATATTTTTTGAAGTAGAGGTTGTAGTTCACAAAGAACTGTACTTAAGTTGGACAAATAAATTCGCCATCATATGTTCTTAATGGTGGTTCGGGTCTCACATGTATATCATACTAGAGTGATAAATTGTGATATACATGGTGAGACCCGGAAAATCATACCTCTCATCTTATGATAGCCTAGAGTGAAGGTTTTAAATCATACTTGCAGTCTCATGAAAAATGACTCTTTTTGTTTTAATATTAAAGATACATTTTTTTTTAGTCCATTTTAAAATTAGAGATACATTTCTATTTTAGAACTATAAAATTATATAATGTTCTTAATTTATCATTATTTTTTTACTATCATTTTCAATATTAGACCACCATAACTGAATTCCTAACTAATACTAAAATTATATCTAAAAATATAAAATCATTCTTAAAAATCATCTTATTTCGGAATTGAGGAAGTATCTCTTAAAAGATGGCTTAAGTATAATAAAATGTTATAAAAAGGTCATCCTATCCTAAAAATACTAGATGGAGTCCACTAATTTGAAGAGAGAAAAGATTTCTAGTGTGTTATATGTAGGGTTCTAATAATAAAAGTTATTTGATACTCTCTCTTCTACTTTAAGTTTCTTAATCTGTGTAAAAATTATATTTAAATCAATTTTTATATAATGCAGATAGTATGTGATTTGTCTTGCTTAAAATAGAAAAATAATATATCTTCTGACTTTATATATTGATTTTTTTGTTACGAACAAAAGTCGAGTTTATCTTGTTAATAAATTTTAAAAAAATGTATAGTCATACTATGTATTGCGATAAATTTAGGTTGAATTACAACTGTAAAGTTTATCGATACATGAATTGGTATGAATTATAGGAAGATCACACTTATTACACATCTCTCCTAAACAATTATTACAAATACATATCCACATAATTGGTAATCAAAATAGTAACGTAAACACTTGTAATCTATATCATTTTTCAAAAAATAAAATAAAAATATGATCAATCTTTACTTAACTATTTTCTTAGCCGATCAATCAAGTAACTTGGATTGGTTGAACGATCTTCTTCGGAGTTTTAACATATGAAAAAAAGTTTAAGGGGAGAGCATGGGATCAGTCGTAAACCCAGAGATCCTGAGTTCAAATCCCACTGAAAGCTAGCATCATAGGGTCCACGGATCGCAGGTTTCGATCTGTTTTGAAAATCGTGTTCAAGGAGGAGAGATATAGTCTAGTTGCAAGGTCGAGAAACTCCTCTTTATCAAAGAAAAGAAAAGAAAAGAGAGAGAGTTTCATTTATTATATGCTTCAAAATGAGAATTTCCTTCCTTAAAATTGACTAAAATGTGATTCGTACTGAATCTTGTTACGTATTGAGAAATTTTTGTATCGAATTACAATTATGAAAGACAACAATATGTGAGATTCGAATAATAAGGGTGGCCTAGTATATTAAATATGTCTAAAAGAGTTATAAGTTACACTTACTCGAGTAATGACAACAAAAAAGTTGATACATAAAGTTGTAAGTTGCTCCCTCAATTCTATAAGAGTATATTTTTAAAAAAATTGTTTTAACTTATTTACTTTTCTATATTACCCTTAGAATCTCTAATCTTTCAAGAAATTAATAGTTTTCAACTTCTTATAAAAGAGTAGTAATATAATTTTACACAAATTTCTTAATTTGTGCGCATGAACCTAAAATAACTATTACTAGTTGATAGTCCGTGCAATGCACGGGCTAGTTTGATATAAGGAATTTAATAATTTGTCCGACAATCATATCAAAAAAGAACTCAAAGTACACAATTCATGTATAAAAGAACTCGAAATACACAATTCATATAAATTTGTTGAATTACCGTGACATAAAATTAAGAAATATATTGCCTTAATAATTAAGGCAGAAAGACAAAGAGAACATATATATCAGACTTCAAACTCATCCTTGCTAAGGAGTATCTCCCCCTAAAAAATGCCTTTAAATATAGTTAATTTGTCTAAAAGAAGTTCAAGACCTATGAGAATTACTACACAAAGAATGGCCAAATGTGTTTACAAAACCTACAACACAACACATTTTACATCTTGAAATTTAAACATCACATAAAAATACAATATTATATCTTGCAAATATTTAAGTTGTCTTTAGTCTGGTGGTCTTTTAGATTTACTTCCTTGGAATTGAGTTCTTCATCCCTATGAAATAAAACAATGCACCAAAGAGTGCAAGACAAATATATCATAAGATATGGGGGTGTCAAATATAAATAGCAAGACCCCAAGACCTTTTTCAAAACAAAGAAACAAATCATATGTGTAGTTCACTTTTTACGTCTAATTCACTTAGGAACCAAAAAGAGCATAAACACAACAAAAGAAAACATATATAGAATACGAATAGAATTAAACTGTGAAAATTACCTTGATGAGAATTTACAATTACCATGTCCTGAGATGAGAAAAGAAAATCACAAAACCAAAATTCATCGAAATTAAAAAATTAAGCAAACATGTTTAGCAAAATTCTATTTTTGATGGATAAATTAAACTTTACTGGGATTGAGAGGTGCAAAAACGTTACTAAAATTACAACTATCTTTCGTTAAGCCATAGTTTGTTGTAGTTAATATCAAAAAAATACCATAAGGTACAACTGGATCAAATGCACTCACATATCTTCCCTTGAATGCCCATTATTACAGCCATATATATTCAATGGAGCCAGCCAAGTTGACCATAAGGAAAAATTATACTCACCTGAGATGCAAATCAATCACAAATAAGAATTATGTGACCAACTGCAATTTGATTGAGCAATAGTACAAAAAACAAGTCAATATTTCAATGAAGCAGATCAATCTGCAACAACAGTAAAGGGAAAGTATTAATTTTATCCTTGGGATTCTAGTATTTTGGAGAAGCCTGCTTGGAAACTGAGTGACGGAATAACCAACTCATTACTAAAAAAACGCTGACAAAAAGAATTCAAAGACCAACCCCCACTGTATAGGGAGGTATTTCTCTTCCTTACTACACAATTGGTGGTTAGAAAATCTCCTGCAATTGCAAGGAAAACAATTCATTTCATCCAAATTCATTTCAGTACATGTAATCTTCTCAACTGGTTTCCCATAAAATAATTTAGACAAATTCTGAGCATGAGTTTAACGCCTCATTTAGAGATGAAAAGGTTACAAACTGGAGAAACCCGTATCATGTAATTTTCTTTTTGACGAGTACTTGTCAGAATTTATAAGAGTGATGGACTTTGATCATATAGGATGTTAACTTATAGATACCTGAGAAGGAAATGTTTGGTTGATCCTTACTTGTAGATCTAGGGCTGATTTACTTCTAATTTAGTAATATATTTATAATCTTTCATTATGCTTCATCAATATAATGCGAGCACTATATATACATAGATACAAACATATACACATATATACATACAATTAGTGTAATCAATTTTCAATTGAAACTAAATCAGCAATCAAAAGAATCCTTTAAATTCTGTTGGTATAATCCTACTCATAGATATCAAGCTCAATAAAGCTATTAAGAATCAACTTGCTAAAAAAGAAACAGAAACAATTGTATAATCTCTCACTCTGTCACACACCAAAAGTATCATACCCCTAAATCAAAACTTAATCACACCCAAAATTAACACAAACACCACCCAAAAAAAGGAAAACCTTTTTAACACCCATAAATTTGACACCAAAAGATATCTTGATATATCTTTTTTAGACCAAAGATAATAGATCACCTACGTGTTGGATTAAACTCTAATGAGATAAATGCAATAATAAATTGAGATAAATATAAATTAGAGATTGTCTTGGTTATTGGGGGGGTTGGTTTTATGGTTAATATTGGTGGTATTAGTTTCAATATTGTTGTGGAGTAGTTATGAGTTGTTTGGCAGGGTTTAGACTTTAGAGTTTGGTTGGAACGAAGGGTATTGAAAGGTGGAGTGTGAATTCGATTTCTCTAATTTGTGAGCTGATAAATAGGGATTGGCCTTGTACCTAGATGTATTGATTTGTTGGAGAGAATGGAATCAATATACAGACTTTTTTCCCAAGCGAGCGAGAGGAGATAACGGGATGCGTGTTCTTTATTTATCATGCTCAAATGGGTTAGGTAAATTCCTAAATAAGAATATTATGAGTGTAATTACTCATAGAATGTGTTTATAGTTTTTTATGCGCTTTGCCCTCCAATGCACCATAAAAAGAGAGAAACACAATTGGCTTAAATATGAATTAGTACCCTAAACTATTAATTTTTTCCAATTGCAACAAATTGAACATGTCATGTTAGAAATTGCTGACGTGACTAATTGTGTGGGGCCTTAAGAAGCTGGTGTGGCAAAAAAATAGTTTTTTAATTATAAAATAAACAAATCTGATTTAATAAGGGGCAAAATGGTCAAACAACAAATTAACATAAAATATATCTAAACCTAAAATATATCAGTACCCTAGCCCATCGTTTCATCGGTCATATTAAGACTTCTCTCCCTCACTCCTTAACTTCCCCAAATTCAATCAGCACTGTAATTGTATCTTCTTATGTGTAGATCCAAGATGGCGGTGAACGCTTCTCAACCCAATTCAATCCCGAGAAGAAACTCACGCAACTCATCCGCCGCCACAAAACTCTCCTCCCCCACCCCTAGAACACCAAAACTAACGCCTCCGCAACTCACAGATCCGTCTTCATCATCGAGCAATATTAGTTACAGCTCCTCCGGATCCACCTACCTACTCGACTCTTCAACCGCAACAACATCGGCACTCTCATCTTCTCTCTCCTCCCTCCGCGATTCATTGCCGGAAAATCCTTAAATTTATGACTACGCCGAAATCCGATCAGCCTCCAACAACTTCCTTGCAAAACGCTTCTCCTCCTCTTCTTCCTCCCCGTCATGGCGCGGCTCTCTCCGTGGAAAAGACGCAATCATCTTTCAACGGAAGTTCCGCCGGTCAATTAAAACGGAGGAACTAAAAGAGAATCTCTCTTTCATTTGTCGGAGCCATCACATCAGCATAATCAAAATTCTCAGCGGGTCGATCTCCGGCGATTACATTTTCTTAGTCTACGAGTACATTAAAGGCGCGAGCTTATCTAATTGCCTTCAGAACCCTAGGAACCCTAATTTTACTGTGCTTTCAAATTGGATGTCGAGAATTCAGATTGCGACCGATTTAGCTCACGGTTTGGATTATATACATAATAATGCTGGACTGAAGTTTAATTTAGTTCATAAATATGTGAAAAGTAGTAGTGTGGTTGTTACTGAGCCGTCGTTGAATGCGAAGATCTGCCATTTTGGCACGTCGGAGCTTTGCGGCGAAAACACCTGTTGAACTAGGGTTTGTCGAGCGATTTGGGCTTGGTTTACATTGATTGTGTTTAGATCGATCGAATGTAATGTAAGGGTACTAATATATTTTAGGTTTAGATATATTTTATGTTAATTTGTTATTTGACCATTTTGCCCCTTATTAAATCAGATTTGTTTATTTTATGATTAAAAAATTATTTTTTTACCACATCAGCTTCTTAAGGCCCCACACAATTAGCCACGTCAGCAATTTCTGACGTGGCATATTCAATTTGTTGCAATTGGAAAAAATTAATAGTTTAATCATCTAATTGACAAAATTGAAAGATGAATCACCGAAGTAGAATATGGCCTATAGTTTAGAGTACTAATTAATATTTAAGCCAACACAATATATATATATATATATATATATATATATATATATATATATATATATGTATGTATATATATAAATACGGTCCGGATCTTAAGCTCACCCCTTATCTAGCTCATCTTGTTCACCCCCTCCTTTCGTGACGGACCGGGCGACGATTCGGTCCGTCGCTATATGTTCAGCCCGTCGCTATATGTTGTTCGTCGTTATATGTTGCCTGTGGCTAAAAGCTAAGACGATGGTTCTATATATGGTGACAGACCGAATCGTCGCCCGGTCCGTCGTTAAAGGGGGGTGAGCAAGGTGAGCTAGATAAGGGGTGAGCTTAAGATCCGGACTACGGTCCGGATCTTAAGCTCACCCCTTATCCAACTCACCCGAGCTCACCCCCCTTTAGCGACGAGCCCGACGACGGTTCGGTCATACAACCGTCGTCTATACTTTTAGCAACAGACAACATATAGCATCGCTAAAAGTAAAGACGACGGTTGTATGACCGAACTATCGCTGGGTCCGTCGCTAAAGGGAGGGTGAGCTCGGGTGAATTGGATAAGGGGTGAGCTTAAGATCCGAACCGTATATATATATATATTCTAATATACGTGCCTTCTAAATTTTACAATCATTGTTATTTACCCAATTAGCATGTTTTTTTATTTGGCAAAATTAAGGAAAATCTCACTCTACACTATTAAACTTTTAAAAATTCAAATTACTACACAATTCCGTTAATAAGATTGGGCATCCGTCAAATTGGCTCATATTCTTTCAGGCAAAACTAAGAAAACTCCACTATAGTTAGCACATTTTACTTATTACACCATTAAACTTTTAAAAATTTAAATTACCACATTGAACTAATTAATATTTTGAAATTACATCATTTTGTTAATTAGATTAGACGTCCGTCAAATTGATTCAGATTTTTTCAAACGTGGCTAGTGAAAAAAGAAAAGAAAATGACATATGTCATTCCTACTTGGATTATGCAGTAAAATCAACTCATCTTCCGAGCACGTTTCCAAAGTCTAAATAAAATACGCAGAAAGAGAAAACTCACCAAGTATAGAAGAAGGTGGTGGCACAAGGTGAGGTAACGGTGGAGGCTCCATGTGGCGGCGGTGGTGGCGGCGGCGGCGACGACGACAATGGAGACTCATTGTAGTGGTGGCGAAGTTGAAGGCTCCTTATGGTTGCAGTAGCTACTTTGGTGTTGAAGTTTTTAACGATGGTGTTGGGTGCATTGCTAGCTGGTTCACTTCTTCTCCACTTTTTTTAACTAGGCTATGTGGGTTGATATTGTAGTGGGGTTCATGCCAATAATTAAGCAAATAAAGGCTGATTTGGAGTGTTGGGGCTGATAATGGGGCTATGTTTTCGTAAATAGAATTGGCATTTGATAGAGGCGACTAGGATTGTAGAAGTTGTGATTGCAAATGTGACGCCCCAAAAATCAGACACTCATATCTAGAATTTGGTTCGTCACGTACCAACTCTAATAATAAATCAAAATCTCACACAACCAAAAATAGAATAAATTAAATTGTTATAACATAATTATTCTCGTCCCAAGGTCTCGCAACCGTTACTATTACATTACATCATAATTTAAATATATCTTAATACATCATAGCAAATAAGTCTTCCTACAACATAATTGTAAGACCCCGAATTTTATGAAATGAAAGTATTCAATTTTCTTATAATTATTATTTTATTTCATAAATGGTTAAATTGATAAAATGTTATAGTTAAGGGTGATATTTAAAAATTTTGCAAAGTAAGCAAGTTAATATAAAATATTCGTTGTGTTGGGGAATATTCGATTGGTCGGGGAATATTCGTTTTAACAGAAAATATTCGTACGACGGCACAATCATTGGTGGACCCCACAACGAAAGTATTGTCGTAGTTAGAAAACGACGAAATTATATTTTTATAAAAATAATGGCGAAAGTATTACCGTTAAAACTGTTGAACTACCCGGTAGTAAAAGTACAGTAATACGCGTGGTTGCATAGTAGCACACAATATTGATTATTAATGCTTACGTAAGAAGTCACTCAGTTATACTCAATTATTGCTATAGTAATTGCTGCATCATATCTCTCATATTATTAATTCAATTATTGTTACAATATCATCTACATAATATGTTATATTATTAAATCAATAATTGAGACGACAAAGTTATTCATATTATTATTTGCAATATTGACAATGTCTAGAAGTTCTGTCAAGGAGAGGTTAGATAATCTAATTGCGCGCCAATAGGGAGAAATCCTTATTGGAAAGTCCACTCTTTCCTGGGAACGACCTTGTTGTTAAATATTATAAGTTATGATATTAATGATGAATAAGTTCGTGTTGATTAAAGATAAAATTGATGGTTCCATTGTGTGGAAATTATTAGTGTTAATGGAAAACGACATTTATTTCGATACTAATTGATGTCTGGAGGTTATATTGACCAATCGGGTAATTAACCGGATAAATGAACAATTAATTACTATTAATTCACATGCTTATAACTATTTGTTCATATGTGTGTACTATTGATTCACATTCTCTTACTATTAAGGGAGTTGGTGCAAGATTGATAATACTTGCATGACTAAGTTAAAAATAGAGGTATAGATGGAGGTACTATACTGTAATTAGTTTTTTCACATGATTATACTATTGAGTCATATGAATGAACTATTAATTCACATTATTTACTATTAGGGGGGGGTGTAAGTTTGATAATACTTGCAGGACTAAAGTAAAAATGAAAAAAAAGAGGAAGGTATTATATTGTAATATTTCGAGTCCCAAAATGTGCAATTATTGAAACTATATTTTCCTATAAATAGAAGTTCATTCCTTCATTATTTTTCACCAATTCACTAAAGCTATAGAGCAATTATTATAGAGAGAAATTATAGAGAGAAAGAAGAAGAGAAGACTGCTACCTCACTATTCCAGTATCCAGTTTCTTCTAAGGTAAGGGATATTATTTCTTTCGTATTCATGAAGAGAGCTTCTGTTATTCTATTCTTTATTATTATGTTGGAATAACTTGTCTATGCGAAGTACCGCATACATGGTGAAATTCTTCTGTTATTCCATTCTTTATTATTATGTTGGAATAACTTGTCTATGCGAAGCACCTCATACATGGTGAAATTCTTCTGTTATTTCATTCTTTATTATTCTGTTGGAATATCCTATCTGTGCGAATTACGCATGACTTAGTTCTATTCTTTATTATTCTGTTGGAATATCCTATCTGTGCGTATTACGCATTGCCTGGTTCCATTATTTATTATTCTGTTGGAGTAACCTGTCTGTACGGTCTATCGCATGCCTGGTGAATTCTTCTGTTATTCATTTCTTTATTATTTTGTTGCAATAACCTGTCTATGTGGATTACCGCATGCATGGTGAATGATCCTTCGTATTCATTCTTTATTAAATTATGAAAATGATCTGTCTATGTGGATTACCGCATAGCGGATAAAAATCTATTTGCAGTTCCGTATATTCTATTATACTCATATGAGATATCATTTCTTTTGTACTCGTCATGAAATATCATTTTCTTTGGTATTTTTCTTTTACGAGTTACTATTCATGGTTTACTATTCACCCAGTTACTATTCACTCTA
This sequence comes from Panax notoginseng, assembly GCA_016801055.1. Taxonomy (NCBI): domain Eukaryota; kingdom Viridiplantae; phylum Streptophyta; class Magnoliopsida; order Apiales; family Araliaceae; genus Panax; species Panax notoginseng. The sequence continues at coordinate 23,912,074 of CM029023.1, read as the reverse complement.
GTATTATTCACTCGGGTATTCGGGGCACTTTTTGTGCCGAAGTACTATTCACGAGTTACTATTTACCTAATTACTATTCACTCTAGTATCATGCACTCGGATATTTGGGGTACTTTTCATGTCGGGGTACTATTCCCGAGGTACTATTCCTGAAGTACTATTTACCCGAAAAATATATTTTTTTTCTGTCCAAATTATTTTTGGTACATGAATATTATTCTTGAATTTTACTCTTCAAAGAAGTATCATGTTGACAATTTGGACGTTATTGATTTCTGGATAAATTAAATTATAAATCTTTAAAATTTATCCTTGAACTTGTTTTATTGAATTATTATGTCATTGTCATCATTCTCATGCTTATATTGTGATGAAAGTCATCTTTGGCTTACGTGCATAGATGAACTTGGTATGTTTATGACCAGGGATTATTCGGTATAATCATGACCGTAATGTGACGAATGATGTGGTGAAAATCTTCATTGGCCTGTAGTTCATTGATGGACAGTTGTTGGTATGATTATGACCAGGGATTATTCGGTATAATCATGACCATTGATGATGACATGAATATCCTTGGCTGTGATGCTGGAATGATTCGATTTTATTTATTAAGCTGAGTCTCAGCGATAAAGTTGATGAAAAACTTTTTAAATCATAGAAGATAGTAGATTTTATGCTCTACTTGACTCTTCTAATGGGTTGTTTATTCCGCTGCAGTCGTTGATCTAAAACTTGTTGTCTGTTATATTCTATCAGTTATTATACTGTTGAAGGCTAAGGATAATTTATTTTGCATTATCTTAGTCATAATATTTCTTACTGGGCTAGTTGAGCTCACCCTTTCTTTCACTGTTCTCTTCAGGAAATGAGAATATAGCTGGATCGAGTCGGGGAACGGATTGACGGTCCAGATGGTTGTTTTAGTAGTCCTCACTATTCTGTGAAATAGTGTGACAATAATTGTAATGAGGACACCATTGAGTGTAGATATTGTCTGTGACGCCCCCAAAATAGGTATACATCACCTATTCTGAGTCACCAATATATGGTACAGAATACAAATACAATCTTTAATATATAACAAGAGAGCTATGAGTTTTAATACAAATACTATTTTTTAGACAATATCCACTTTCAGAATAAGTCCTCATTACATTTATTTTCATACTATTTCATAGAATAGTGAGGACTACTAATGCTATCCTCTGAATCGTCACTCCGTTCCCCGACTAGTCTTCGCTATGTTCTCATTTCCTGAAGAGAATAATTAAAGTAAAAGGATGAGCTCAACTAGCCCAGTAAGAAATATTATGACTAAGATAATGCAGAATAAATTATCGTTAGCCTTCAATAGTGTTAAACTGATAAAATATAACAAACATCAAGTTTAACTGCAGCGGAACAAGCAATCCATTAAAAGATTCAAGTAGAGAATAAAATCTACTATCCTTTATGATTTAAAAGGTTTTTCATCACTTTTATCGCGGAGACTCAGCTTAATAAATAATCCACATCATCCATGCACTACGGCCAAGGATATTCATTAGTATCACAACCACAAATTATCCATGCATCACAGCCAAGGATATTAGTGTATTCATCAATTGTCATGATATGCCAACCACTGTCCATCAATGCACTAAGGGCCAATGAGGACTTTTACCACATCATTTGTAACATTACGGTCATGATTATACCGAATAATCCCTGGTCATAATCATACCAAGTCCATCTATGCACTACAGGTCACAGATGATTTTCAACAGAATATAAACATGAGGATGATGACAATGATATAAGAATTCAATAAAACAAGTTCAAGAATTAATTTATCCAAGAACCAATAACGTCCAAATTGTCAACATGATACTGTTTTGTGGAGTCAAATTCAAGAATGCTCGGAATAATATTTTCATGAAAAGATACTGGATGAAGCGCAAATATCAAGGATATTCCACTAATTTCATGGAGTATAAAAGTCAAAACTTTAACCAACTGAATATAATAAAGAATGAAATAACAAAAGAAATCACCATGCATTCGATAGATCGCACAGACAGGTTATTCCAACAGAAAAATAAATAATGGAACCAGGTCATGCGTAAACGCACCGACAGGATATTCCGACAGAATAATAAATAATGGAACCAGGTCCGGCGTAAACGCACTGACATGATATTTCGACAGAATAATGAATAATGGAACCAGGTCCGGCGTAAAACGCACAGACAGGATATTCCAACAGAATAATAAATAATGGAACCTGGTCCGGCGTAAACGCACAGACAGGATATTCCGACAGAATAATAGATAATGGAACCAGGTCCGACGTAAACGCACAGACAGGATATTCCGAAAGAATAATAAATAATGGAACCAGGTCCGGCATAAACGTACAGACAGGATGTTTCGACAGAATAATAAATAATGAAACCAGGTTCGGCGTAAACGCACAGACATGATGTTCCAACAGAATAATAAAGAATGGAATAACAGAAGAATTTCACCAAGTATAGGGTAGCCCGCGTATACAGGTTATTCCAATAGAATAATAAATAATGGAATAACAGAAGTTGTCTTCATGAATACAAAAGAAATAATATCCCTTACGAGTACAACAAATAATATCCCTTACCTTAAGAAGAAGAATACTGGATATATGACTAGTGCAGTAGCAGAATACTTTTCTTCTTTCTCTCTATAACTTCTCTCTCTAGAGTTTCAGTGAATTCGTAAGAAATAATGAAGGAATGAGCTTCTATTTATAGAAGAATAGACTGCATAGTAACTAACTAATGAACGGTCCAGATTGATTTAATTTAATCTGACGGTCCATATTTAAATCAAAATCTTTTAAATAAAATATAATATATTCTATTTATAATCTAATAAAACGAATAACTTTATAAAAGATTTTACTATACAAACACTATGCAGGCACTATATAAATACTATGCATAATAAAATATAATATATTCTAATTATTGTCTAATAAAATAGATAACTTTATAAAAGTATTCTGTTTTATATAAAAAGATTTTACTATTAGCCTAATAAAACGAATAACTTTATAAAAGTATTATGTTTTATATAAAAAGCTTTTTTGTTTTATTATATTAATAATACCAATAAAACAAAACTGAGTGACTTATCACGTAAGCATCAATAATCAATACCGTGTGCTACTATGCAACCATGCGTATTACTGTACTTTTACTACCGAGTAGTTCAACAGTATTAATGGTAAAACTTCCGTCGTTATATTCATAAAGTATTTTTGTCGTTTTCTCAATCCGACAATAATTCCGTTGTGGGGTCCACCAATGATTATGTCGTCGTATGAATATTCCCTGTTAAAGCGAATATTCCCCGACCAATCGAATATTATATAGCAACTTGCGTACTTTGCAAAATTTATAAATATTACCCACAACTATAACATTATATCAATTTCACTCCATAATATTCAAAAATAATATTTATAGAAAATTCATCTTTATTTATAAAAGTTGGGGTCTTACAACCTCCCCTTCTTATGAAATTTTGCCCTCAAAATTAGGGTACGTACCTGGTATATCGAAGAGGTAATGATACCTTGACTTCATTTCAGATTCTAACTCCCAGGTCATTTCCTCAACATCGTGGTTTCTCCACAAAACTTTGACTTTAGGTATAACCTTGGAGCGTAGAATATGTTCTTTCTTATCCAAGATTTGAACAGGAACCTCTTCATAGGTTAAATCTTCCGCTATTTCGTCCAGTTCTAACTCAATAATATGGTTCCGGTCTTCCACATATTTACGTAACAAGGATATGTAAAAAACATTATGAACACGAGACATACTTGGCGGTAAAGCGAGTCTATAGGCCACAGTTCCTACTCGATCGAGGATTAAAAATGGGCCAATGAATCTAGGATTGAGCTTTTCTCTCTTTCCAAATCTCGTAACTCCTTTCCACGGAGCAACTTGTAACATCACATGATCTCCTATATCAAATTCCACGTCCTTTCTATGAAGATCATCATAACTCTTTTGTCGATCCTGTGAGGTTTTTATACGTTGCCGGATCGTTTGAATCTTTTTCGTAGTCATACGTACCAACTCCGGTCCCAACAACGTTGCTTCACCCACCACATCCCAGCATACTGGAGAACGACACTTTCTTCCATACAACGCCTCGAATGGAGCCATGCCAATACTTGCTTGATAACTGTTATTGTAGGAAAACTCCACCAATGGTAAGAACTTATCCCAACTTCCCTTGAAGTCAAGGACACAGAGTCATAATAAATCTTCAAGAGTTTGAATAGTCCTCTCTGATTGTCCATCCGTCAGGGGATGATATGCTGAACTAAATCGTAAATCCGTGCTCATAGCTTTTTGCAAACTAACCCAAAATCGTGAAGTGAAACTTGTGTCTCGATCAGAAACTATGGATACTGGCATACCATGCAGTCTTACAATCTCGTTTATGTACATACGAGCAAGACATTCAAGTGTATAAGTTTCTCGTATTGGTAAGAAATGAGCAGACTTGGTCAATCTATCAACAATAACCCAAATTGCATCAATGCCTTGAGAAACCTTGGGAAGACCAGTAACGAAATCCATGGTAATGTGCTCCCACTTCCATTCTGGAATTTCAAGTGGTTGCAATGGACCTTTTGGTACTTGATGCTCCGCTTTGACTCGTTGACAAATTAGACACCTTGAGATAAACAACGCTATCTCTCTCTTCATATTGCTCCACCAAAATGTATGACGAAGATCACGATACATTTTGGTACTCCCAGGATGGATTGCAAACGGTGCGTTGTGCGCCTCCATCATGATTTTATACTTTAAATCAGGGTCGTTAGGAACACAAAGTCTGGAGTTGACTCGAACTATTCCTTCTTCATCGATTCTTGCTTCCGGCATAGCACCTTCTTGCACTTTCTTCCTCATACGCATCAGCTCTAGGTCTGTAGCTTGAGCAGCCTTAACTTTATCAATTAAACTCGGTTCTACTCGTATATTCGCCATCATCACATGGGTCCCTGGAGTCTTTAACTCTATCTCCATCCTTTGCAAGTCACACAAAATGGGCCTTTGCGTTGACAATATCGCACTCGTACTTGCATATGATCTTCTACTCAATGTATCAGCTACCACGTTCGCTTTTCCAAGATGGTATTGGATGGTATGATCATAATCTTTCAACAGTTCCAGCCAACGTCGTTGTCGCATGTAGAGTTCCTTTTAAGTGAAGAAATATTTGAGGCTTTTATGATCCGTAAAGATCTCCACTTTCTCCCCATACAAGTAATGCCTCCAAATTTTAAGTGCGAAGACAACAGCTGCCAACTCTAAATCATGAGTAGGATAATTTCTCTCATATTCTTTGAGTTGTCTTGAGGCATAGGCTATGACTTTTCCATGTTACATGAGAACACATCCCAACCCTTTGCCCGAAGCATCACTGTAGATGACAAATCCCTCCGAGCCAGATGGTATTGTCAGAACAGGTGCTGAAATGAGTCTCTTCTTGAGTTCTTGAAAACTCTTCTCACATTCTTTGCTCCAACCGAACTTTGTATCTTTCCGAGTCAGCTGAGTTAATGGAGTAGCGATTCATCCAGTATCTTTTCATAAAAATATTCTTCCGAGTATTCTTGAATTTTACTCCACAAAGCAGTATCATGTTGACAATTTGGACGTTATTGGTTCCTGGATAAATTAATTCTTGAACTCGTTTTATTGAATTCTTATATCATTGTCATCATCCTCATGTTTATATTCTGTTGAAAGTCATTTGTGGCCTGTAGTGCATAGATGGACTTGGTATGATTATGACCAGGGATTATTCGGTATAATCATAACCGTAATGTTATAAATGATGTGAAAAAAGTCCTCATTGGCCCGTAGTGCATTGATGGACAGTTTTTGGTATGATTATGGCTATGAATTCTCTTTGGCCGTAGTGCAAAGATGAATTGTTTTATGGCATGATCAGGACCGTTGATGAAAATATTATTATCTTTAGCCGTAGTGCATGGATAATTCGTGGTCGTGATACTAAAGAATATCCTTGGCCGTAGTGCAGGGGTGATTCGATGATGTAAATTTTTTATTAAGCTGAGTCACAGCGATAAAAGTCATGAAAAACTTTTTAAATCATAAAAGATAGTAGATTTTATTCTCTATTTGACTCTTTTAATGGATTGCTTGATCCGCTGCAGTTAAACTTGATGTCTATTGTATTTTATCAGTTTGATATTGTTGAAGACTAATGATAATTTATTCTACATTATCTTAGTCATAATATTTCTTACTGGGCTAGTTGAGCTTACCTTTTTTTTCACTGTTCTCTTCAGGAAATGAGAATATAGTTGGGACGAGTTGAGAAATGGAGTGATGGACCAGATGATAGCATTAGTAGTCTTCACTATTCTATGTAATAGTGTGATAATAATTGTAATGAGAACTCCTTATGAGTATGGATACTCTCTAGAAGACAATATTTGTATTCAAACTCACAGTTTATGTTCTGTCGTATTGTACACGATAGTTGTATTATTAAGTTATATTTGAATTCTGTACCATGTATCTGGCGACTCAAGATGGGTGATGTATACCTAATTTTGGGGGCGTCATTAGTAGTCCTCACTATTCTATGAAATAGTGTGATAATAAATGTAATGAGGACTTATTCTGAGAGTGGATATTGTCTAGAAAATAGTATTTGTATTAAAACTCACAGCTCTCTTGTTATATATTAAAGATTGTATTTGTATTCTGTACCATGTATTGGCGACTCAGAATAGGTGATGTATACCTATTTTGGGGGCGTCACAGTTGGTATCAGAGCTTAGGGATATGATCCCTAGCTGAGATGTGAGGCAAGAACTAGGAGGCATGCGATGGACCGCACAGACAGGTTATTCCAACAGAATAATAAATAACGGAACCAAGTCCGGCGTAAACGCACTGACAGGATATTCTGATAGAATAATAAATAATGGAACCAGGTCCGGCGTAAACGCACAGACAGAATATTTAGACAGAATAATAGATAATGGAACCAGGTCCGGCGTAAACGCACAGACGTGATATTCCGACAGAATAATAAATAATGGAACCAGGTCCGGCGTAAACGCACAGATAGGATGTTTCGACAGAATAATAAATAATTGAACCAGGTCCGGCGTAAACGCACAGACAGGATGTTCCAACAGAATAATAAAGAATGGAATAATAGAAAAATTTCACCAAGTATAGAGTAGCCCGCGTATACAGGTTATTCTAACAGAATAATAAATAATGGAATAACAGAAGTTCTCTTCATGAATACAAAAGAAATAATACCCATTACCTTAAGAAGAAGAATACTGGATATATGACTAGTGCAGTAGCAGAATACTTTTCTTCTTTCTCTCTATAACTTCTCTCTCTAGAGTTTCAGTGAATTCGTAAGAAATAATGAAGGAATGAGCTTCTATTTATAGAAGAATGGACTGCATAGTAACTAACTCATGAACGATCCAGATTGATTTACTTTAATCTGACGGTCCATATTTAAAGCAAAATTTTTTAAATAAAATATAGTATATTCTATTTATAATATAATAAAACGAATAACTTTATAAAAGATTTTACTATGCAAACTCTATGCAGGCACTATGCATAATAAAATATAATATATTCTAATTATTGTCTAATAAAACAGATAACTTTATAAAAGTATTCTGCTTTATATAAATTTTTTTTTACTATTAGCCTAATAAAACGAATAACTTTATAAAAGTATTCTGTTTTATATAAAAAGCTTTTCTGTTTTGTTACATTAATAATACCAATAAAACAAAACTGATTGACTTATCACGTAAGCATCAATAATCAATACCGTGTGCTACTATGCAACCATGCGTATTACTGTACTTTTACTACCGAGTAGTTCAACAGTATTAATGGTAAAACTTCCGCCGTTATTTTCATAAAGTATTTTTGTCGTTTTCTCAATCTAACAATAATTCTGTTATGGGGTTCACCAATGATTGTGTCGTTGTACGAATATTCCCTGTTAAAATGAATATTTCCCGACCAATCGAATATTATATAGCAACTTGCGTACTTTGCAAAATTTATAAATATTACCCACAACTATAACATTATATCAATTTCACTCCATAATATTCAAAAATGATATTTATAGAAAATTTATCTTTATTTATAAAAGTTGGGGTCTTACATTATCTAGATGATAATATTCTTGTTTAAACTCTCAGCTATGTTTTATCGTATTATACACGACTGTTGTATAATTAAGTTGTATTTGAATTTATGTACGATGTATCTGGCGACTCAAGATGGGTGATGTATACCTGTTTTGGGAGCGTCACAGTTGGTATCAAAGCTTAGGGATATGATCCCTGGCTGAGATGAGAGACAAGAACTAGGAGGGGAGAGATGGGAAATTCCTTCGCTAGTATGACCTATGTGACGACCCCAAAATAGGTCCATTCCATCCAACCCATTCTGAGTCGTCAAATACATGGTACAGAAAACAACTACAACTTTATTACAACAATTATCGTGCAAAATACAACAACACATATGCTGTGAGTTTGGATACAAATATATACCAAATGTGACATTGGACACCATCATGTATCAGCACCTCACAAAGGTACCTTACATAAAGGTACAGTCAAAAACTGTTTTAGAAACTAGAATCTTTGGGAAGTACTCAAGAAAACCTTCGTACATGGGAGGCCATGCGTCTAGGTTATGATAGATATCATATGGCCACAGAATTATTCTTGGTTGACCCAATAGACCTCAAAGAAAAACGAGAAGATTACTATCATATTCTTCCCAATGGTGAGTCTTCTCTTGACATATCATTATCTCTACTGTCTCTAATTGAGAATTATGCTTCAAACAAACACCAAGATTATATAGGTAGTGCTCGTATATATACTCAGTAAGTGGATGAGCACATCCCTATCTTATGATGACACGAGGTTGTATGTCGTTAGACATCTTGTATGATAGTGGCAAACCACCCTTCCAACGTTGGGTACACCTTACCCTATTGGATTCACCAAATAAAACTACTAAATGAACTTTTCTATACTGCTTCGGGAGAACATCCACAGCTAGAGACCATCGTTCTATTTCCCCGTTACCCCCGCTCGACCCAGCTACACTCTTATTACCTGAAAGGAATTGTGAAGCAAAAGGGTGAGCACAACTAGCTCAGTAAAGAATATCATGACTAAAGATAATTAAATTATCAATAGCCTTCATCAATAATAAATCAGAGATTTAAAACATATGGTAAATGATAAAAATTTCAACCATAGTTGCAGCGGAACGAGCAATCCATTAGAAGAGTCAAATAGACTATAAAGTCTATTATCTTCTCCATGTTAAAAATCCACCAACAATGTTTTATCCCTGTAACATCAATCAACAGTTCCTTTCCACAATCATATGAATAACTCATAATCATAATTGTGATTCTAAATTTTTCTTCGCACCCAGGACGAAGAATATTTTCATCACATGTCTTTACCTGAAACATCAAAGATCATGGTTATACCAAATCACAGTTCCTGTTCATAATCATACTAATAACTCCATCTTTGCACTACGACCAAAGATATTCAACAACAGTTTATCTTTGCACTACGGGCCAAAGATATTCATCAACAGACCATCTTTGCACTACAGGCCAAAGATATTCATCTACAATTCATCTTTGCACTACAGGCCAAAGATATTCCTCTACAATTCATCTTTGCACTACAGGCCAAATATATTCATATCTCAAAGAAATATATAATCATTTCAGAGAATTTATATACACCATAATTATAACCATGTTAATCAATTCATCTTTACACTTAAGCTAAAGATATTCAATTGTAAATTCAATGGTCATGATCATACCAGTCACAATTCAACTTTGCACTACAGGCCAAAGAGAACCCTAGTCATGATCATACCAATAATTTACCCATCTTTACACTCCAGTGAAAGAGAATTTCAACATCAGGGTTATAAAAATGTTATATATGATGATAAAAATAATATGATTAACATATTATTTTAACCTCAAGAGTAATATTCGTAACTCATGAATAGTAAATCGTGAATAATAACTCATGAATAGTAACCCCGACACAAAAGATAAAAATTCCACAATAAAATTCATTACTATCCCTCACAATCCCATACAATCCCTTACCTCAAAAGAGCAGTACATCTGATCGGTATGCAAAGCTGAAGGAAACTTGCACTGAATAGCAACTCTCAAAGTATCTAAATACTCACAAAATATGCTTCATAATATAGAGAGAGAAAGAGAGAAAGCTTATGTTTTTGGTGTGATTTTCAATTCTAACTTAGCCCTCTATTTATAGGAAAATTTTGGTAGGTTTGACCTGCAACCTGATGGCTTTACCTGCTACTATTCCCACCCACCACATTTGAAATATAATTCAGCACATTTCTTCACCAACCACAAGTGGGGCCCACCAATTCTAGAATTTTCCACCAAAATGATAAACTCCAAAAATTCAACAATTTCTGAACCAGTCATCTCGTAAAATTCATAACAAATCATACGTTCATTTTTAACGGTTCAAAATTTGTGGACATATACTCAACTTATATATGTATAACATATCCAAAAATTACCGCGATCCAACGGTCGGATTAAAAATTATAACCCCCGCAAAATATCTCAAAAACCCTGATTTTTAATACCTCCATTCCGATAAAAATACTGATAAAAACCTCAACATTAACTCCTTTATTTTTAACCACAAAAATATATCCCTCATTTATATCCACATAAAATAAATATTTCCTTATCATATGAATCAATAATTAATTATTCACAAATAATATTACAGAATCACATTTATGACAACCAGGCCGTTCCCAGGAAAGAGGGGGCTTTCCAATAAGAATTTTTCCTTACTGGCGCGCAATTAGATGACCAAACCTCTCCTTAGACAGAACTTTCTAGACATTGACAATAATGCTATCTAATAATATTATTTAAATAATATGAATTATTGATCTGATAATAAAAAATACTGTGCAGCAACAATTATTGAAACAACAATAATATAAAATATCAACGCAGCAATTATTGAATCAATAAAATAAAATATTGAACAGTAATTACTGTAACAATTATTGAGTAGTGCCTTCTTACGTAAGAATCAATAATTTCAAAAATACTATGCAATACCGTGTGCTACTGTGCAATAACGCGTATTACTGTATTTTAACCACCGGGTATTCCAACAGTGTTAACGGTAACAACTACGCCGTTATTTGTAAAAACTCAAATTTGTCGTTTTCCTTCACCCGACAGTTATTCGTTATGGGGCCCACAAATAGCTGCGCCGTCGTACGAATATTCCCCGACAGAAAGAATATTCCACGACCAAACGAATATTCCCCGACAACAATGATTATTTTATAACCACTTGCGTATTTTGAAAAAAATTCATATATCACCCGTAACTTTAACATTTATCAATTTAACCATTTACTGAATAGTAATTATAAGAAATATTGAATACTTTTATTTCATAAAATTCGGGGTCTTACAATCTCCCCTCCTTATGAAATTTCGTCCCCGAAATTTACGTACCTGGTATTTCAAAGAGTTGAGAATACCTTCCTTTCATTTCAAATTCCATCTTTCCTGTCATCATAATTTCTCCATTGCTCATCTCCTGTATTTCAAATATCATTCTAGAATACAGCTTCAAAATAAGGGTTAATCTAACAAATTAACATATCACATAATATCCCGATATTATGACTGTCTAATAAGCTTAGGTAGGACACACTAGCGAAGGATTTACTCATCTCTCCCCTCCTAGTTGTATTCCCCGATCTCCGCCAGAGATCATATCCCTAAGCTCTGATACCACCTGTGACTCTCATGGTGCTTCAACCACAGCACCTCACAGTGGTACCTATCAGTTTGCCACCGCGCAGAACGGCGTCCCCTACGGAGAGTCTGGCTTCGGTGCATCCCCCATCAACAGGAAGTCACCGGCGAGAGGCTCGGGGCTCTTTACTTATAGCTCTGATACCACCTGTGACGTCCCCAAAATAGGTCCATTCCATCCAACCCATTCTGAGTCGTCAAATACATGGTACAGAAAACAACTACAACTTTATTACAACAATTATCGTGCAAAATACAACAACACATATGCTGTGAGTTTGGATACAAATATATACCAAATGTGACATTGGACACCATCATGTATCAGCACCTCACAAAGGTACCTTACATAAAGGTACAGTCAAAAACTGTTTTAGAAACTAGAATCTTTGGGAAGTACTCAAGAAAACCTTCGTACATGGGAGGCCATGCGTCTAGGTTATGATAGATATCATATGGCCACAGAATTATTCTTGGTTGACCCAATAGACCTCAAAGAAAAACGAGAAGATTACTATCATATTCTTCCCAATGGTGAGTCTTCTCTTGACATATCATTATCTCTACTGTCTCTAATTGAGAATTATGCTTCAAACAAACACCAAGATTATATAGGTAGTGCTCGTATATATACTCAGTAAGTGGATGAGCACATCCCTATCTTATGATGACACGAGGTTGTATGTCGTTAGACATCTTGTATGATAGTGGCAAACCACCCTTCCAACGTTGGGTACACCTTACCCTATTGGATTCACCAAATAAAACTACTAAATGAACTTTTCTATACTGCTTCGGGAGAACATCCACAGCTAGAGACCATCGTTCTATTCCCCGTTACCCCCGCTCGACCCAGCTACACTCTTATTACCTGAAAGGAATTGTGAAGCAAAAGGGTGAGCACAACTAGCTCAGTAAAGAATATCATGACTAAAGATAATTAAATTATCAATAGCCTTCATCAATAATAAATCAGAGATTTAAAACATATGGTAAATGATAAAAATTTCAACCATAGTTGCAGCGGAACGAGCAATCCATTAGAAGAGTCAAATAGACTATAAAGTCTATTATCTTCTCCATGTTAAAAATCCACCAACAATATTTTATCCCTGTAACATCAATCAACAGTTCCTTTCCACAATCATATGAATAACTCATAATCATAATTGTGATTCTAAATTTTTCTTCGCACCCAGGACGAAGAATATTTTCATCACATGTCTTTACCTGAAACATCAAAGATCATGGTTATACCAAATCACAGTTCCTGTTCATAATCATACTAATAACTCCATCTTTGCACTACGACCAAAGATATTCAACAACAGTTTATCTTTGCACTACGGGCCAAAGATATTCATCAACAGACCATCTTTGCACTACAGGCCAAAGATATTCATCTACAATTCATCTTTGCACTACAGGCCAAAGATATTCCTCTACAATTCATCTTTGCACTACAGGCCAAATATATTCATATCTCAAAGAAATATATAATCATTTCAGAATTTATATACACCATAATTATAACCATGTTAATCAATTCATCTTTACACTTAAGCTAAAGATATTCAATTGTAAATTCAATGGTCATGATCATACCAGTCACAATTCAACTTTGCACTACAGGCCAAAGAGAACCCTAGTCATGATCATACCAATAATCTACCCATCTTTACACTCCAGTGAAAGAGAATTTCAACATCAGGGTTATAAAAATGTTATATATGATGATAAAAATAATATGATTAACATATTATTTTAACCTCAAGAGTAATATTCGTAACTCATGAATAGTAAATCGTGAATAATAACTCATGAATAGTAACCCCGACACAAAAGATAAAAATTCCACAATAAAATTCATTACTATCCCTCACAATCCCATACAATCCCTTACCTCAAAAGAGCAGTACTTCTGATCGGTATGCAAAGCTGAAGGAAACTTGCACTGAATAGCAACTCTCAAAGTATCTAAATACTCACAAAATATGCTTCATAATATAGAGAGAGAAAGAGAGAAAGCTTATGTTTTTGGTGTGATTTTCAATTCTAACTTAGCCCTCTATTTATAGAAAAATTTTGGTAGGTTTGACCTGCAACCTGATGGCTTTACCTGCTACTATTCCCACCCACCACATTTGAAATATAATTCAGCACATTTCTTCACCAACCACAAGTGGGGCCCACCAATTCTAGAATTTTCCACCAAAATGATAAACTCCAAAAATTCAACAATTTCTGAACCAGTCATCTCGTAAAATTCATAACAAATCATACGTTCATTTTTAACGGTTCAAAATTTGTGGACATATACTCAACTTATATATGTATAACATATCCAAAAATTACTGCGATCCAACGGTCGGATTAAAAATTATAACCCCCGCAAAATATCTCAAAAACCCTGATTTTTAATACCTCCATTCCGATAAAAATACTGATAAAAACCTCAACATTAACTCCTTTATTTTTAACCACAAAAATATATCCCTCATTTATATCCACATAAAATAAATATTTCTTATCATATGAATCAATAATTAATTATTCACAAATAATATTACAGAATTACATTTATGACAACCAGACCGTTCCCAGGAAAGAGGGGGCTTTCCAATAAGAATTTTTCCTTACTGGCGCGCAATTAGATGACCAAACCTCTCCTTAGACAGAACTTTCTAGACATTGACAATAATGCTATCTAATAATATTATTTAAATAATATGAATTATTGATCTGATAATAAAAAATACTGTGCAGCAACAATTATTGAAACAACAATAATATAAAATATCAACGCAGCAATTATTGAATCAATAAAATAAAATATTGAACAGTAATTACTGTAACAATTATTGAGTAGTGCCTTCTTACGTAAGAATCAATAATTTCAAAAATACTATGCAATACCGTGTGCTACTGTGCAATAACGCGTATTACTGTATTTTAACCACCGGGTATTCCAACAGTGTTAACGGTAACAACTACGCCGTTATTTGTAAAAACTCAAATTTGTCATTTTCCTTCACCCGACAGTTATTCGTTATGGGGCCCACAAATAGCTGCGCCGTCGTACGAATATTCCCCGACAGAAAGAATATTCCACGACCAAACGAATATTCCCCCGACAACAATGATTATTTTATAACCACTTGCGTATTTTGAAAAAAAATTCATATATCACCCGTAACTTTAACATTTATCAATTTAACCATTTACTGAATAGTAATTATAAGAAATATTGAATACTTTTATTTCATAAAATTCGGGGTCTTACAACCTACCTAAGTTTATTTGGTATTTAATTAGTTGGTCAGAGTATAGGGATAATATGTGATATGTTAATTAACCCTTATTTTGTGACAATGTTTGAGAATGACATTTGAAAATGTCGAGATAAGCAATAAAGCACATGAGACTGTTGAGTCACCAACGATCAATACCCAGGATAATGTGAAACATGAAGATAATAATCCTCAGGTAAATAACAACACTGATCAAATGATGAACGATGGGATGTTCAGAGGCTTTATGCAATTCATGCAACATCAGGTAAGAGAGACTCCTGTTCAAAATATAGGTGGAAATAATGGCAACCCACGGTTGGTCACCGCTAAACAGTTCAAGAAGCTGGGACCACTGGAGTTTTTGGGAAAGCCAGAACCACTTAAGGCGGAAACGTGGTTAAAGCAGATCACCAAGATATTTGATGTCTTGGGATGCTCCGAGGAGCAAAAGGTTCCCTTTGCTACCTTTATGTTGCATGAAGAGGCAGATTATTATTGGGAATCTGTAAAGCGTACCCAGCCTGACGCACTCAAGATGTCTTGGGAGAAGTTCTAAGAGTTGTTCAACGACAAGTACTTTCCTGAAAGTATTCGTCACATGAAGGAGGTGGAATTCATCAAGTTGGAGCAAAACAATATGACCGTGTCGCAATACGAGGCTAAATTTGCAAAGTTATTCGGTTTTCATCCCATTTGGTCGATAATAAAGAGCGAATGATGCGAATATTTCTAATAGGTTTGAAACCCTATATACATCAATACCTCATTTCTCACAAACTTTGTTTATATTCAGATGTTGTGAATAGGACTCAGTTATTAGAGCACGATAATGAGTCAGCACAACCAAAAGGCAACGACCAACAACACGATAATAATCGTACCAGTGGCAACGACCATGTGAACAATGATAACCATCGTGGAGGAAATTATCATACCAAGAATGGTAACACCACTTCGGTGGTAACCATGGCCAAGATAATAGGAGTGGAAATTTCAAGAAGAGAAGGTTCAACAACGATGGAAAGATAGCAACACTAACACTCGTTTTCAAGGAAGGAGAACGACCACCAATTGTATGCTTCAAATGCGGAGGGGAGGGACATATCAGTCCAAGTTGCACGATACAGTCCAAAGCATGTTATAATTATGGAAAAGAAGGTCACTTAGCCCGATTTTGTCGTGCACCAAAGTAAAGTCCAGTTGGGACGGTGGCACCAAAGGCGGATATGGAAAAAACAGAGTCGATGATTTCAGGGAGAGCGTTTTTCGTGACTTCTCAAAAAGCGAGTAACCCGAACGAAGTTAGCACGGGTTAGTTAATTATAAATTCTTGCGAAATCTATACCTTATTAGTTACCGGTTCTACCCATTCTTTTATCTCTCTTGCTTACGCTCAACGTTTAAATTTGACTCCGGAGAAATTAGACTTTGACTTATCAGTTAAAACTCCGTTAGGAGAAACCTTCGTTACCTTCATAGTTTATAAGTCTTATTTGATTCAAATCGACACTTTCACGTTACCTGTCGATCTTATCTCTTTGAAAATACTTGCCTTTGATGTGATTTTAGGAATCGATTGGTTAACTACTCATCATGTTTTTTGTAAGGTTGTTAGAACCTATTATGCGAATTCAAGCAACCAAACCACTAACGTCAATCATTGTCATATCAAGCCATAAGTAAAGAGTCGCGATCCTTTCGTTGTTAACTTCCTTATGTGGAATGCACCGAAGCCAGACTTTCTGTAGGGGAAGCAGTGAATAACGGTGGCAAGTTGATAGGTATCAATATGATGTGCTATCCAAGTCTTGGGATGAGAGTCACAATTTTGAATGATATTTCTATTGTTAATAAATTTCCTGACGTATTCTTGAAGACTTCCTAGCCTATCCCTAGAGCGTGAAATCGAATTTTGTATTGACCCCAGTACAAAACCCATTTCTAAAACCCTTAAATATTTCTTCAACCAAAACGAACGTATCATACGCCAAGGACGTTGGCTCGAGCTGTTGAATATTACAAATATACCATTCAATATCATTATAGAAAAGCGAACGTGGTAGCTGACGCGTTGAGTAGAAGATCGTATGCGTTTACGAGTGCGATGTTGTTAACACAAAAACCCATTTTGTATAACTTACAAATGATGAAGATAGAGTTAAAGACTCTAGTGACCCACGTAAAGATAACAAATATACGATTAGAATCGACTTTAATCGATAAAGTTAAAACCGCTCAAACTACACACATGGAGCTGATGAATATAAAGAAGAAGGTTCAAGAAGGCGTTATTCTAGAAACAAGAATCGATGAATAGAGGAAATCTCAACCCTTGATTTTATTGGTCTATTTGAAATTCTCGATCGAGTAGAAACTGTGGCCTATAGACTCGTTTTACCGCCAAGTATGTCACGTGTTCATAACGTTTTTCACGTATCGATGTTACATAAATATGTGGACGACCCGAGCCACATTATTGAATTGGAACTAGACGAAATAGTAAAAGATTTAACGTATGAGGAGATACGTGTAAAAATTTTGGATAAGAAGAATTATATTTGACACTCAAAGGTTATACCTCAAGAGTTAGAATATAAAATAAAGTCAAGGTATCCTTACCTCTTCGGCATACCAGGTACGTACGTAAATTTCGAGGGCGAACTTTTATAAGGAGGGGAGATTGTACGGCCCTGAATTTTATGAAATAAAAGTATTCAATTTTCTTATAATTATTATTTTATTTCATAAATGGTTAAATTGATAAAATGTTATAGTTAAGGGTGATATTTGAAAATTTTACAAAGTAAACAAGTTGATATAAAATATTCGTTGTGTTGGAGAATATTCGATTGGTCGGGGAATATGAATATTCGTACGACGACATAATTATTGGTAGACCCCACAACGAAAGTAATGTCGTAGTTAGAAAACGATGGAATTATCTTTTCATAAAAATAACGGCGAAAGTGTTACCGTTAAAACTGTTGAACTACCCGATAGTAAAAGTACAGTAATACGCGTGGTTGCATAGTAGCACACGGTATTGATTATTGATGCTTACGTAAGAAGTCACTCAATTATACTCAATTATTGCTGCAGTAACTGCTGCATCATATCTCTTATATTATTGATTCAATTATTGTCATAGTATCATTTGCATAATTTGTTATATTATTAAATCAATAATTGAGACGGAAAAATTATTCATATTATTATTTGTAATATTGATAATGTCTAGAAGTTCTGTCAAGGAGAGGTTAGACAATCTAATTGCGCGCCAATAGGGAGAAATCCTTATCGGAAAGCCCCCTCTTTCCTGGGAACGACCTGGTTGTTAAATATTGTGAGTTATGATATTAATGATGAATAAGTTCGTGTTGATTAAAGATGAAATTGATGGTTCCATTGTGTGAGAATTATTAGTGTTAATGGAAATCGACATTTATTTCGATAATAATTGATGTCTGGAGGTTATATTGACCAATCGGGTAATTAACCGGATAAATGAACAATTAATTACTATTAATTCACATGCTTATAACTATTTATTCACATGTGTGTACTATTGATTCACATTCTCGTACTATTAAGGGAGTTGATGTAAGATTGATAATACTTGCATGACTAAGTTAAAAATAGAGGTATAGATGGAGGTACTATACTGTAATTAGTTTTTTCACATGATTATATTATTGAGTCACATGAATGAACTATTAATTCATATTATTTACTATTAGGAGAGGTGGTATAAGTTTGATAATACTTGCAGGACTAAAGTAAAAATAAAGAAAAAGAGGGAGGTATTATACTGTAATATTTCGAGCCCCAAAATGTGCAATTATTGAAACTATATTTTTCTATAAATAGAAGTTCATTCCTTCATTATTTTTCACCAATCCACTAAAGCTATAGAGTAATTATTATAGAGAGAAATTATAGGGAGAAAGAAGAAGAGAAGACTGCTACCTCACTATTCCAGTATCCAATTTCTTCTAAGGTAAGGGGTATTATTTCTTTCGTATTCATGAAGAGAGCTTTTGTTATTATATTCTTTATTATTATATTAGAATAACCTGTCTATGCGAAGTACCACATACATGGTGAAATTCTTCTGTTATTCCATTCTTTATTATTATGTTGGAATAACCTGTCTATGCTAAGTACCGCATACATGGTGAAATTCTTTTATTATTCTATTCTTTATTATTCTGTTGGAATATCCTGTCTGTACGAATTACGCATGACCTAGTTCTATTCTTTATTATTCTGTTGGAATGTCCTGTCTGTGCGTATTACGCATTACCTGGTTCTATTATTTATTATTCTGTTGGAATAACCTGTCTGTACGGTCTATCGCATGCCTGGTGAATTCTTCTGTTATTCCATTCTTTATTATTCTGTTGGAATAACCTGTCTATGTGGATTACCACATGCATGGTGAATGATCCTTCGTATTCATTCTTTATTAAATTGTGAAAATGATCTGTCTACGTGGATTATCGTATGGCGGATAAAAATCCATTTGTAGTTCCGTATATTCTATTATACTCATATGAGATATCATTTTTTTTGTACTCATCGTGGAATATCATTTTCTTTGGTATTTTTTTTACGAGTTACTATTCATGGTTTACTATTCACCCAATTTCTATTCACTCTAGTATTATTCACTCGGGTATTCGGGATACTTTTCGTGCCGGAGTACTATTCACGAGTTACTATTCACGGGTTACTATTTACCTGATTACTATTCATTCTAGTATCATTCACTCGGGTATTTGGGATATTTTCATGTCGGGGTACTATTCCCGAAGTACTATTCATAGGGTACTATTCACGGGATACTATTTACCTGAAAAATATATTTCTTTTTTCTGTCCAAATTAGTTTTGGTACATGAATATTATTCTTGAATTTTACTCTTCAAAGCAGTATCATGTTGACAATTTGGACGTTATTGATTTCTGGATAAATTAAATTATAAATCTTTAAAATTTATCTTTGAACTTGTTTTATTGAATTATTATGTTATTGTCATCATCCTCATACTTATATTGTGATGAAAGTCATCTTTGGCTTACGTGCATATATGGACTTGGTATGTTTATGACCAGGGATTATTCGGTATAATCATGACCGTAATGTGATGAATGATGTGGTGAAAGTCCTCATTGCCCTGTAGTTCATTGATGGACAGTTGTTGGTATGATTATGACTAGGGATTATTCGATATAATCATGACCATTGATGATTACATGAATATACTTGGCCGTGATGCAGGGATGATTCGATTTTATTTATTAAGCTGAGTCTCAGCGATAAAGTTGATGAAAAACTTTTTAAATCATAGAAGATAGTAGATTTTATGCTCTACTTGACTCTTCTAATGGATTGCTTATTCCACTGTAGTCGTTGATCTAAAACTTGTTGTCTATTATATTCTATCAGTTATTATACTGTTGAAGGCTAAGGATAATTTATTTTGCATTATCTTAGGTATAATATTTCTTATTGGGCTAGTTGAGCTCACCCTTTCTTTCACTGTTCTCTTCAGGAAATGAGAATATAGCTGGGAAGAGTCGGGGAATGGATTGACGGTCCAGATGGTTGTTTTAATAGTCCTCACTATTCTGTGAAATAGTGTGACAATAATTATAATGAGGACACCATTGAGTGTGGATATTGTCTAGATGACAATATTCTTGTTTAAACTCTCAGCTATGTTTAGTCGTATTTTACACGACTGTTGTATAATTAAGTTGTATTTGAATTTATGTACCATGTATTTGGCGACTCAAGATGGGTGATATATACCTGTTTTGGGGGCGTCACAATAATAATAATAGTACATTCTTAGTACTACGAAACAAAGCTACTCCAAAGCCTTCCCTTTACCCTTTGCCCTTACCAGAGGGTTCACTACGTTCTGCTTTAACTGAAAATTTTAAGGAAAGCAAGGGTGAGCAACAATTTTACCCAGCAAGTAATATTGCAATAAGGGTGGACAATTATAAAGTTCAACTGCAGGGTATGACAGTGAATAATAGTTCAGGAATTATCAATAATTCTCCATAAAGGTCGCTATGAACTGAAAAATATCAACAAGATTCAAAGAGTTAATCATGTCAAAGTTCAAGAATAATTAACACTGAGCAGTCACTAAGGACTAAGAACTTCTACTAGAATTAATAGTATTATACCAAAAATCCAATAAAATGAGTACAACAGGTGATCAGCCTATGTACCCTACGTTATGTACACAATTTAAACATGCTAGTATGTGCGTACGTCGGTTCCCCAACAATTATATAATTTCCCCATCAATGAGGGTTGGTCATCTCAGCAGATTTAAGAGTTCGCACCAAGTCAATTTGGTTTGGATAGCTTTCTAACACAAAATAATAGTCTAGCTGAATCAATGGCTTAGACAACTTTTGTAATGCGTTTAAGAATAATAAGTTCAATGCTTGCAATCAACATTAAGATATACCAATGATTTCCGAATAGTAATAGATATTTGTTCGAGATAAATATGGTTGACATGGGACCAATTTGGATTATACAATCTATACAGTGTAAAGAATTTGAGAACTTGCATTTAATATGAAAAATGAATGTAGACACTTAAAATTTTTTGCATTCTTGTTACTAACCTTGCAGGAAGGCAAAATCGTCTTCCAGAGATAACCTTGGAAGTCAAGTCAGCACAGTCTCGGAGATAACCCCGGGATAGCCAGTTCCATCTCGGAGACAACCCCGAGATATTCAGTCCAACTCGGAGACAACCATGGGAGTTTCAGTTTCAACCTCGGAGACAACCCCGAGGAATACAATTCTAGTTCCGGAGATATCACCGGAGAAGTTTGCAATCTAGGAGACAACCCCGAGATATTTAGTTCCAATCGCGGAGACAACTCCGGGAGATATAGTTCAAACCTCGAAGACAACCCCGAGGCATGCAGTTGCAGTTTCGAAGATATCCCCAGAAATGCTTGTTTTAAACCCCAGCAATCAGCTTCAACCTCGGTGATAGCCCCGAGGCACTCAGTCCCAAACCCTTAGATAACCCCGAAAGGTCAGGCATACCTCAGAGACAACCCTGAGGATATTCCGCATTTGTAGCTGGCCAATCTCAAAGATTACCCTGATCAACGACTGCTAAATTAGCCCAAAATCGGAGATAACCCCGTTGAGGGGCAAAATTATCATTTTGCCACCTCAATCCAACATTCACGCCATCTCAACAACATTTCAATCTGCATGCTACACAGAAGTGTCCTACAAGAACCATAGCTCCAATCCTGAGTGACTACTACACAAGACATCACACCGGATAGAATTTGAAGACTTGAAGACCTGGGCATGGACCCATCTTCCTGACTTCGTACAACCTCTTATCCCATGTCATTGTGTAGCTCTCAACAACAACATTTTGTAAAAGGTCTTAAACACCTCAATCGGATGCCCGGATTGAAGTTATGAAGGTTCAAGCGAACAGCACGTTACACGAGTGCACATACTTCGAGACGGCGGGGCCCACAGAGCCCGGGGCACCCCGGGCTGCCGCTGGTACACCTGCGGCTCCCCCCTCTATAAATAGAGGGCTTGGGGTGGCCATTTTAAAAGAGGAAAAGGCGAGAAAGTCTCGTCTAATTTGCTCTGTACACACTATAAATTGAATGCTTTCTCATTTCAAACACTTGTGAGCTTATATTTGGCTACTTTTTACTGGTGGGAACCGAGTGTTCATCCATTTAAAGCTATTGAAGTCTTCTTTGGTAGTCCACTGTAAGCCTTCTTACATTACTTAAAGCCTTTTCTTCACTTCTTGCACACACTATTATTCACGTAGAGAGTCGCGTGTGTGTGTGTATAGCGGGGCCGTCGGTCCGTGGCTTTTATTACTTATATATATATATATTATATATATATATATATATATATATATATGTAAATACTGTATTACATAAAAATTCAAGTTCCATAATTTTTTATTTTTTAGTTGTTCTAAAAAAAAAGCAAAAAAAAAAGAGATCCAGATTTTGTTATGGTCCGGGTGTCCGGACCTGATCCGGACTCTCTCTCTCTCTCTCCCTCTATATACACACACATATACACACACACACACACACACACACACACACACACACAGAGGATCAGGTCAGGACTCCCAAATTTTCTTAAAATCACACCCAAAATACTGTATTGTGGAAAAATTCCAGTTCCATAAAATATTAAACTTTTTTTAGTTGTTTTAAAAAAAAGGCTAAAAAAAAAGTCCGCATTTTAGTACCGTGCGGGAGTCCTGACCTGAAACGGAATATATATATATATATATATATATATATATATATATATATATATATATATATATATATATATATAAAATCGAGTTACCTCGATTGAGCCTGGATATAATATTCGGAGCGTTTACTGCTTTTATTTATATATATAAATACTTATATATATCTCATATCATCAAACTCTGTTTGATTGATCTTGAATTTTATATCCGGAGCGTTTATTGGTTTTATATATATATTAATATATATATATAATATATATATATATAATATATATATATATATTTATCGAGTTACCTTGATTGAGCCTGTATATAATATTCGGAGCGTTTACTGTTTTTATTTATATATATAAATACTTATATATATCTCATGTCATCAAACTCTGTTTGATTGATCTTGAATTTTATATCTAGAGCGTTTATTGCTTATATATATATATATATATATATATATATATATATATATATAATATATATATATATATATATATATATATATATTTACATTTCTGTCAGGCCTGTAGTTTACTTTGTGGCCATTTATTACTTTCATTTACATTTCGTTCTGTCTGGAGTTTACTTCGTGGCAGTTGATCGTTTATATATATATATATATATATATATATATATATATATATATATATATATATTTACATTTTCGTCCTACCTGAGTTTACTTCGTGGTAGTTGATTGTCCATATATACATTTACTGCTTATATATATATATATATATATATATATATATATATATATATATATATATATATATAACTGTTTACAACTTTCATACAAACTGCTATATCATGTGAGCCTAGGAATCATGTGATCACAGATTCAGTCTCCTGAATCTAGATTCGGTTCCGGTGATGGACATTTTCAACTGTACATGACTTGTAAATTATTCATAATGTTTGAATTTCCTTAGATGGTTATTATGCCCACAAGGAATTCGGCACTGCTATGTATCTTATTTTCTTAAAGATGCTTCGTATCTCGAAAATAAAAGCAATTAAGCCGAACATATAATAAAATGGAAGTATCAAATGCCTCAATTACTATTAAGCATAAGGGTTTGAAAAAATCTCTTTTAGAAAACATCACTGATATATCTTTTTAAAACTGAACTTTTATACAAAATTCAAACCCTTTGTATATAGGTGCAAACGAGACATAGCACTACTTCTAGATAATTACACATTGATCTACACACACACACACACACACACACACATATTCAGATAATGATTTAAATTGAAAAGTGGCAGTCACCGTGGTAACACGGATGTCAGGGGGTGCCTAACACCTTCCCTCTGCATAATTAAGCCCTCAGACCCTAACGAATCTTGGTTTCACAGACCAGTCAAATAGTGTCATATCACTAGGTCAATGTACAAACCTTTTCTCGGTTAAGTTGGTGCAACCATTTAAAAATTGATTATTTTCGTAACGTTGTTAGTTTTTATATTCCTAACCAACCTGTTATGCAAATTCAAGCAGCCAAACCACTAAAGTCAATCACTATCATATCAAGCCATAAAGCCATTCGTTTATTAAAAAACGGATGTCAAGATTTCTTAGCTCATGTCATAGACTTGAACAAAAACACGTCAGATTTGAATAAAATTTCTGTTGTTAGTGAATTTCCTGAAGAACATCCTAGTCTACCCTCAGAACGTGAAGTTGAATTCTTTATTGACCTTGAACTCGGTACAAAACCTATTTCTAAAACCCCATATCGAATGGCTCCTATTGAACTTCAGGAGTTAAAGGTCCAACTACAGAAGTTGTTGAACATCGGTTTCATTCATCCTAGTACACCTCCTTAGGGTGAGCCTGTTTTATTTGTAAAGAAGAAAGAAGGGAGTATGCGACTTTGTATTGACTATCGGGAATTGAACCCCATCACCATCAAGAATAGGTTTTCGCTACCTTGCATTGATGACCTGTTTGACCAGTTGTAAGGAGCACAATTCTTTTCAAAGATTGATATTTGTTCTTGATATCATCAGCTGAAGATTAAAACTGAGGATATTCCAAAGACTGCCTTCAGAACTCGGTACGGGCATTATGAATTCTTAGTCATGTCTTTTGGACTGACTAATGCTCCTGCGGCTTTCATGGATATGATGAACCGTGTGTTCGAAGAATATTTGGATCAGTTCGTTGTTGTCTTTATTGATGACATCCTCATCTATTCCAAAATCTATGAAGATCATGAGCGCTATTTAAAGCTGGTACTTCAAAGGCTTCATGATAACAAGCTATATGCCAAGCTGAAGAAATGCGAGTTCCTGCTTGAGAAAGTAGCATTCCTTGGGCACGTGGTGTAAAAACATGGAGTATTTGTTAACCCGGCGAAGATTGAAGCAATACAAAGTTGGGAGCAACTGAAGTCGGTGACCGAAGTACGTAGCTTTTTGGGCTTAGCTAGTTATTATCGGAGATTCATGGAAGGATTTTCTCGAATCGCTACTCCGTTAATTTAGCTAACTCGTAAAGATACAAAATTCGTATGGAGCGAGGAATACGAAAATAGTTTCCAAGAACTCAAAAGCAGACTCATTTCGGCACCTGTTCTGACAATACCATCTAGTTCGGATGGATTTGTTATCTACAGCGATGCTTCAGGCAAAGGGTTAGGATGTGTTCTCATACAACATGGGAAAGTCATAGCCTATGCCTCTTGACAACTCAAAGAATATGAGAAGAATTATCCTACTCATGATCTGGAGTTGGAAGCAGTTGTTTTCGCGTTGAAAATCTGGAGACACTACCTGTATGGGGAGAAAGTGGAGATTTATACGGATCATAAAAGCCTCAAATATTTCTTCGCCCAAAAGGAACTCAATAAGTGGAAACGACGTTGGCTCGAGTTATTGAAAAATTATGACTATACCATCCAATATCATCCTGGAAAAGCAAACGTGGTAGCTAACGCATTGAGTAGAAGATCATATGCGGGTATGAGTGTGATGTTGTTAACACAAAAGCCCATTTTGTATGACTTGAAAATGATAGAGATAGAGGTAAAGACTCTAGAGACCCACGTGAAGATGTCAAATATACGAGTAGAACCGACTTTAACCGATAAAGTTAAAGTTACTCAAGCTACAGACCCGAAGTTGATGCGTATGAAGAAGGTATAAGAATACGTTATTCTAGAAGCAAGAATTGACGAAGAGAGGTAATCTCAACCCTTGATTTTATTGGTCTATTTTAAATCCTTGATCGAGTAGGAACTGTGACCTATAGACTCGCTTTACTGCCAAGTTATCGCGTGTTCATAACGTTTTTCACGTATCGATGTTACGTAAATATGTAGACGACCCGAACCACATTATTGAGTTAGAACCAGATGAGATAGCTGAATATTTAACATATGAGGCGGTACCTGTCAAGATCTTGGATAGGAAGGAGCATGTCCTACTCACAAAGGTTATACCACAAGTCAAAGTTTTATAGAGGAACCATGTTATTGAGAAAATGACCTAGGTGTTGGAATCGGAAATGAAAACGAGGTATCCTCACCTTTTCGAAACACCAGGTACGTACGTCAATTTTGAGGACGAAATTTCATAAGGAGGGGAGGTTGTAAGACCCCAACTTTTTATAAATAAAATCGAATTTTCTCTAATTATTATTTTGAATAATAAGGTGTTAATTTGATATAATGTTTTGGTTATGGGTGAAATGTATAAATTTTGCAAAATGAGCAAGTGGTTATAATATATTCATTGTTGTCGATGAATATTTATTTGATCGTGGAATATTCTTGCTATCAAAGAATATTCATACGATGGCGTAACCATTTGTGGGCCCCATAACGAAAAACGGCCGAATGAAAAAAACGACAAGTATGAGTTTTTATAAATAATGGCGTAATGGTTACCATTAACACTGTTGGAATACCCGGTGGTTAAAATACAGTATTATGCGTGGTTGCACAGTAGCACACGGTATTGCACAGTATTTTTGAATTATTGATTCTTACATAAGAAGGCGCTACTCAATAATTGTTACAGTAATTACTGTTCAATATTTTATTTTATTGATTCAATAATTGCTATGTTGATATTTTATATTATTGTTGTTTCAATAATTGTCACTGTACAGTATTTTCTATTATCAGATCAATAATTCATATTATTTGAATAATATTATTAGATAGCATTACTAAGAATGTCTAAGGAAGTTCTGTCTAGGAAAGGGGTTTGGTCACCTAATTGTGCGTCAGTAAGGAGAAATCCTTATCGGAAAGCCCCCTTTTTCCTAGGAACGACCTGGTTGTCATAATTGTGATTCTGTAATATTATTTGTGAATAATTAATTATTGATTTATATGATAAGAAAATATTTATTTTTATGTGGATATAAATGAAGGAATTAATGCTGAGGTATTTTATCAGTATTTTGTCGGAACGGAGGTATTAAAAATCGTCCGTATGTAAATTTCGGGCATTTTCTGTTTGGAATTTAGAAAAATTTTCTTCCATAAAGTTGTAGAGAATTAAATTTCCTATGGAATATACATGAGATTTGAATTTTTCTGATAGAAGGGCTATTTTTTATGAGTTATCGAAGTTTCAGAAATAAATATTTTTATTTAAAATATAGTGGGCCCCACTTTTGGTTGGTGAGAAATGTGCTGAAATTTTATTTCAAAAGTGGTGGGCATGAATAGTAGCAGGTAAAGCCATTAGGTAGCATGTTAGTCTGCTTTGGCGTTTTAAACATTTTCCTATAACTAGGGTGCTTAGTTAGAATTGAAAATCACACAAGAATCATAAGCTTTCTCTCCCTATATTATTGAGCGTATTTGTGAGTATTTAGATACTTTGAGAGTTACTATTCAGTATAAATTTCTTTCAGCACCATATTCAATATTTCAGTCAGAAGTACTGTTCTTTTGAGGTAAGGGATGTTTTTTTCTTCGTAAATAATGTTATTTCGTTTAATATCATTATGACAAAATATTGGTATAAATTTTATTATGAAATTTTTATCTTTTCATATCGAGGTTACTATTCACGTATACGACACTATTCACGTATATGATAAGTGGAAAATTATACCTGCGAATTGGATATTTTATGACTTAAATAGTTGCATGTTGTCGTAGATTTTATATGGTTTTAGATGATTATAGTGTTATTATGCTTAATCGATGCAATGCAGGGCTTTACAGGTGTTGTATAACATTCAGGGGCAAAACGGGCTTTTTACGCATAGCCGCGCCGCGGCGCCAATGCCAAGCCTATTGGCCGCACCGCAGTGCCACCTCCGTGTCCATGCTGATGTCACCCCACACTGCAATGCCACTTACCCTGTATTGGCTCGCGCCGCAGCGTGAGCTTTGGTTTTTCCAAAAATATATGGCGCTGCAACGCGAGCTCCGGTACCCAGAAAGAAATGACTGATTTTGACCTAGCCAAAAAAGAGGGGACACATATATAACAGAAACAAGCCTCTGCATCTTAAGATATCCCTGATAGCCTCTATCATATGAGACCTTAGTATAGAATAGCTTAGCTTAGGATTTTTTCTTCTGTAATTTCTTTCTCTGTAAATATAGATTAGGTAGATTAGGGAGAAGTCTGGCATATCCTTGCAGCAACAAGAGCGGTGAGCGACAGGGATTGGAAATCTTGATTAGAGCGGAATGCGTGAAGATGGAAGGGCTTTGACAGAGTTTCCTCTTATCCATTTGTTTTCTCTTATTTTGTAATCTATAAATGTTATCTTTACTAGTACTTGTATTTGGTTTAATAATCATGAACTGAATATTTGCTCTAAGGTTATAATGGAACCCTTTGTTATTTAAAGTGACTGTCTTATCTATTTGGTTGGCACCATATGATTTGGTTTAATATATTTGTGCTTTATGATTCTCGCTAAGATATTAGTGATGATTTTGGCAATCTGCATGATATCGACAGAAGGATTGTTGATTTACACCTAAATATATTAGCATGTGATTGTGGGTTTCGACTGCATAAGTTGTGTGTAGAATAGACATATCTCTGTGCGCCACGTGCGACCTTATTGAGAACTTATGCTTAAATCCTTGTTATGTTTAATTCGCATAGACATATGTAGGATTGCATCTAGCTTGGATGTTCTTTTCTGTTATATTCCCTTTTGGGTGGATCTGGAGAGCATATTTTTGTGCATACCTCGACTGAGGTGCATAAGCACCTGTGTGTTCTCGGTCGACAAATTTTCGTGACCATTAAGACCAAAGAGAGAAGGGTAGCTAGTTTGATGAAACATATCACGCCAGGTGTTCGACAGAATGCCTGTGTGGGGTGAAGTTATGACCTTAGCTTGTAATTCCTTAGATTACCATTCGTTATCCATTTACTTGCTTTGTTAATTAGTTAACTAGATTAATCACGCTTCCATTTATTGCTGTTCGAATAAGACTTTAGCGATACATAGTCGGTATTTGGTAAATATTAGTCACAGTTCCTCGTGGGTACGACACACTTCTTATCACTGTATTACTTGTTAGACTATGTATATTTGCCTGTGTTTAGTGATCGGTTTTCTGACCAACAAGTTTTTGGCGCCGTTGCCGGGGAACTATTATTCTAATATTGTCCAATATTGATTTCAATCAATTTAGTCTTACTTTGAACGTATATATATATATATATATATATATATATATATATATATATATATATATATATATATATATTTCTTTTATTTTTTTGATCTTCCTTTCTTTTTGTTTTTAAGTTTACAGATTATGGACGATCAATGTTATCAATGGCCTTATGAGGGGACAACGCAACCAAGCTCAGAAGAAGGACTCGAGAAATTGCAATTTAATTTGCAAATGTCTTAAGGTTTTCTGACAATCTTGAGTGTCAGTCCACTTAGAATGCCTACTTTTAGGAACGTGCTGAAGTTGAACCAATTTCCTATCATCCAAACTGTCAGGGTTATCCAAACTCTTGGAACTACAGTCAAGAGCAATATCAAGATCCAAATTACTCCTATCCAAATCAGTTTGACAGCCAGTCTCCGCCGCACCATGCGTTGACATCTCAGCCCAATGAGAGCTTTTCTGCGTACTCAACACAAGAAGAAGAGAACAGGCTTGGGGAGCTTCTCACAAACTTTATTGAGAGAAATGAGGTTCGGATGGCAAGCCAAGAAGCCGCATTGCATAGCCTTGAGAATCAATTGGGGCAACTCGTCAATGCCATCACAAATCCACCGCAAGGCAATCTTCCGGTCTTAATTGATCTCGACGATGAAGCAGTAGAGCATTGCACGGTGGATACGCAAGAAAAATGCGATGAGTCTCGCATAGTTGTTGAGGGAGACGTCATAGTGCAAACTAGCCAACCGGTGGAGTCTGAAGTTGGAGACAAAAGGATAAATAGTGGTTGTATAGTCATTACCGATCTACAATTAGAAATCACGCTCCCGACTGTGAAAACCCTGGAGGGCCCGCTAGAGCGTGAAGAACGCTTTTAATTTAATGAAATAGGCGAATTAGTGGATAATTCGAGTGGTAAAAGATTCTTTGTGCCTAATGATGATTGGATGGACGAAGGAAAGGAGAATGGCCAATCATCTATGTCGGCCATAAATTTAAAGGAATTAACAAACAGGCGGCATGAGATGGTCATTTTCGCCTATGAGCCGGATTGAGCGGCATCGGTATAGTCAAGCCGATGACTTTAAAACAAGCGCTTGGTAGGGAGGCACCCCCATCTCGGTATAAATTTTATCTATTTTCTTTACTTATGTCTAGTTTACTTTCTGTCTGTTCACTTTAGTTAATAACATAGCTGTCAGATTGTGCATTAATATTTTTGTGTCTATTATTTGCTGGCACATGTTTATTATGATGTATTGTATATTTAAATAGTGTTTATGAGGTTTTTAATAATATATGTTGCCTTTGTAATGTAGCTTTTATTCTTGGCTTGGCATGTGCAGAAAACAGATATGAAAAGCACAGAGACTGGTCCTTGCGTCGCGACACCAAATATCAATACAAGACTCGCATCGCGGTGCCATATACTTGACTTGCCTACTGCTAACTCGCGTCACAACGCCAACCAACAAAGGACACCGCGACGCCACCAAAAATTCCCAGCTACTGTTAACTTGCGCTGCGGCGCCAATTAACAAAGGACATCTCGCGCCGCGGTGCCTGCATCGAGAATTCATTTTTAAAAACTGAGTTTTAGTCTGCATTCGAGCCACTATCTCCTAATTCTCTCGACACAATTTAGCACCACTCGGCACCACGAGCAACCAACCGTCCCTCTTCTCACAAAACCCTCCCCACCATCTACAAAGCACAATCCATTCACAAAATCATTCACAGAATTCGATCAACCCAACCTCGAGTCAGGATAGAATCCAAAAGGAGATCAGCAACAACAAGGGTTTTGCCCTCTTCAAGGTATTTCATTTGGATTTCTTTTAGTTTGGCACTAAGATCTTGATCGAATTGTGGGTTGGTGCTTTGTACAATTCTTTTTCTCTGTTAATTTGGGAGATTTCTGCTGTCGGAAATCTGGCTAGAGTTCTTTCAAGCAAGGTTTGTCCAAGTTGGTTTTGAGGAGTGCAGTCTAGGTGTTCGATAAATTGCCTGAACCAAAAAAGTAGACTGAATTGGGGCTGTTTTGGCTTAGAATCACTAGGATTTCATTGGGGATTTGTTGTGCTTTGCTACAACGGTCGTTCCTACAGATTTTGGAACTATTTTTGAACCTAACCAATTGTGAAATTCTGGTATGGCACCAAAGAGGCAGCGATTCAGCGTTGGAGCGCCTTCATCCGTCGCGCCACCACCAACGGCTTGGGACACCACCAAGTTTATCAATGAGGCGGCCTGGAAAAGGTACAAAAGTTCATTCGACGCGTAAAATTTGATTCCTGAGCGGGGGTTGAAGCCCGACAAGAAGGATGGTGAGCTAACCACCATGATACAAGAACGCAATTGGATCAACTTCACAAAATTGCCTGCGTCGGCCATAGTACCAGTGGTTCAGGAGTTTTATTCCAATGCCAACCCCGAGGGTCCTACTGTTGTCCAAGTTCGAGGGAAGTTATTGGATTTTGGGAGCCAAGCCATCAATGAACTGTTTGTGACACCCGATTATCAGGGCAGAGACTATCTAGAGCTGGGGCACCGCAGCTATGATCTCGAGGATATCATTAGGCGGCTTTGCAAGATCGGGACTGCATGGAAGAAAAATGATTACACGGGGGAAAAGACCAGTTTCCCGGCTTCCACATTTAGTCACTACGAGAAGGCGTGGTTCAGCTTCATATGTGCAAACATGATCCCGACACGGCATTTGAGCGACGTGACGAAGGATAGGGTGATTCTGCTATTTGCCATTGTCACGGGTCTTAATGTGGATATTGGAGTGCTTATTCACGACTCCATTGTGAAGGCAATCAAGAACAACATCGCTGCAGGACTCCCTTATCCATCGTTGATCACCCGACTGTGCACACAAGTAGGCATTCAGTTGGGGCCAGAAGAGATAGCCTCTCCACCCATGACAGTCATTGACCACTTGACCATCAAGCGCTTCTATGAGTGGGACGGGGCAGAGTCTCATGTCAGAGGCAAGGGATACGGGCCACCTACAGTGCCACCTTCTACAGCAGAGGTCGAGCCCTCGCAGCCTCCAGATGCCACTCCAGACGCAGGCCCAGCTAGCCAGGGACTACTGGCCGATATTATGGCGTCTCTCACTCTGCTGCATCAAAAGCATGACGCCGAGGCTCACAGACAGCAGAGGCACATTGCAGCTGTGGCGCAGAGGCAGGACATTGCTATGCAGTACCAGGCTGAGCTGGTAAACACCTTGCAGAGCATTTACACCGACTATTGTGGTGAGAACGCTGAGTTCACGACATACTAGTTCTCAAAACCTCCTGTCATCCCACCATACCCTCCACCATCACCGCCCGCCGATGCTGATGAGGACGCTGCTGATGAGGATGAAGCTGATGCTGCTGCGGAGTGAGTGATCTTCAAGGAAGCCCTCTTGTATCAATTGATTATGTTTTAGCAATGCGGGCATTGCTCACCTTAAGTTTGGGGGTATTTTTAGCTATTGTCTGTTTTATTTCTGTACTGCCATGTTAGGTTGCATATTTAGCATTTTGTTATGACTTATTATCAGTATTGTGGTGCAGTCGTTTTGAACTGCGAGATTATGTTGGGATTTTTATTATTATGCCATGAACTATTTTTGGTTTTTATTTTTAATGCTTTGATTATTACCAGCATGATTGTGGTATATAGCCATCTTTTTGGGGCTTATACAGATTTAGATGCTTGTGCCATGTGAATGGCCTTTTTACCCTATTTTGAGCTGCTATTTAGCAAGGATGTTATAGTTATTATTAATTTTTGATTGTGGCTGATGACAAGCACCATGTATTTATGCCTATCTCTTAGAGTCGTGTCAAGCATGTATGAGCTAGGGGTTGTTCAATTGATAAGTTTAGACTGTTATTAATCCGTCCTTCTTAGCAAGCACCGACCAACTATGTTAACTACTTATTTTTCGAAGTTAGTTCGCGTGTTTATTGATTTGAAAATTTATTCACTCTTATAAACTTTCATTTTTACAAGGTAATAAAAGACTTAGACGTTTATACAGTTTTGGATCTTGGATTCTGGCATGTTGACATATAAAAAAAAAAGAAAAGAAAGATGAATGAAATGAGAATAAAAATAGAAAAGAAGAGTTTATATCAAAAGTTTTGTGGTGGGTCGAGATGGAGCATAAAACGCATTCGCCCATAAAAGCAGGGCCGATATCGTGATGGAGCATAAAATGCACTCGTTAAATAATCTTCGTTTTGTTGTAAAGTCTCAGTTAGCTTATGTTGATTATGTGGCCTTTACTGCTCGAGTTATTAGATTCATAGGGGTGTTCTACACCTAGTGCCCTAAAGTCGTCTGGCTTGGGAGTCACTGATCAAAAGCTCATTCATGGGTAGTTCTGAATATCCTAAGGTAATTAAGGTCTGTCCGAGTCAGATTTTACTATCGTCATGCTAGAGTCTTTTGATCTTTTCCTGCATTTGCATCTTATTCTTAATGCTTGTTGAATGTTTAAGTTGCAGAGTGTTCATTATTGATATTAGCAATCGACTGTGTGAGCTTATTTGAGGTATGATTAGTTAGGGCGGTTGGTCTCCACACACACACGTAGAATGGATCGAATACAGTCTTATGCTTGAAATTGAATGAACCCTTATTCATTTATGTGTTTGCCCTATTCTCTGGGAGTAGCCATGATCGAACTTCGAAGCCAAGATACTACTATAATGTTTTATTTTTCTATTCGCGTGTGTTTTATTAGTATTAGTGTTGTGTTAGTTAGTTTGCTCGAGCACAAACAAAGACTTAAGTTTGGGGGTATTTAAAGAGTGAAAATTATACCCGCGAATCGGATATTTTATGACTTAAATAGTTGCCTGTTCTCGTATATTTTATATGGTTTTAGATGATTATAGTGTTATTATGCTTAATCTATGCAATGCAGGGCTTTACAGGTGTTATATAACATTCAGGGGCAAAACGGGCTTTTTACGCTTAGCCGCGCCGCGACGCCAATGCCAAGCCTATTGGCCGCGCCGCAGTGCCACCTCTGTGTCCATGCTGATGTCACCCCGTGCCGCAGTGCCACTTACCCTGTAATGGCTCGCGCCGCAGCGCGAGCTCTGGTTTTTCCAAAAATACATGGCGCCGCAGCTCCACTCCTAGGTCTATAGCTCGCGCCGCAGTGCGAGCTCCGATACCTTGGCAGAAATGACTGATTTTGACCTAGCCAAAAAGGAGGGGACACATATATAACAGAAGCAAGCCTTTGCATCTAAGATATCCCTGATAGCCTCTATCATATGAGACCTTAGTATAGAATAGCTTAGCTTAGGATTTTTCTTCTATAATTTCTTTCTCTGTAAATATAGATTAGGTAGATTAGGGAGAAGTCTGGCATATCCTTGTAGCGACAAGAGCGGTGAGCGACACGGATTGGAAAGCTTGATTTGAGCAGAATGCGTGGAGATGGAAGGGCTTTGACAGAGTTTCCTCTTATCCATTTGTTTTCTCTTATTTTGTAATCTATAAATGTTATCTTTACTGCTACTTGTATTTGGTTTAATAATCATGAACTGAATATTTGCTCTAAGGTTATAATGGAACTCTTTGTTATTTAAAGTGACTGTCTTATCTATTTGGTTGGCACCATATGATTTGGTTTAATATATTTGTGCTTTATGATTCTCGCTAAGACATTAGTGATGATTTTGGTAATCTGCATGATATCGACAGAAGGATTGTAGATTTACACCTAAATATATTAGCATGTGATTGTGGGTTTCGACTGCATAAGTTGTGTGTAGAATAGACATATCTCTGTGCGCCACGTGCGATCTTATTGAGAACTTATGCTTAAATCCTTGTTATGATTAATTCGCATAGACATATGTAGGATTGCATCTAGCTTGGATGTTCTTTTCTGTTCTATTCCCTTTTGGGTAGATCTGGAGAGGATATGTTTGTGCATATCTCGACTGAGGTGCATAAGCACCTGTGTGTTCTCGGTCGACAAATTGTCGTGACCATTAATAAAAAAGAGAGAATGGTAGCTAGTTTGATGAAACATAGCACGCCAGGTGTTCGACAGAATGCCTGTGTGGGGTGAAGTTGTGACCTTAGCTTGTAATTCCTTAGATTACCATTCGTTATCCATTTACTTACTTTGTTAATTAGTTAACTAGATTAATCATACTTCCATTTATTGCTGTTCGAATAAGACTTTAGCGATACATAGTCGGTATTTGGTAAATATTAGTCATAGTTCCTCATGGGTATGACACACTTCTTATCACTGTATTACTTGTTAGACCGCGTATACTTGCGCGTGTTTAGTGATCGATTTTCCGACCAATAGTATACCCCTATTCACAAGTACTATTCACGAAGTATGATTTTTCTTGTGGAATTTCTACCTTTTTGTGTCGGGATTACTATTCACGTATACGGCACTATTCACGTATACAGCACTATTCACGAATACGACACTATTCACAAAAAAAATGAACTTTTCTCTTCTTTGTCCAAGATGTCTATTATGGTTACTATCTTTGATTGTATCTATGTTTTGATCTTCATTTTTGAATTTTACTCCACTATGGTTTATTATGGAGTATTTTTGAACTTGGATTATCTAAAGTACGAATCCCTAATCTTTGTCCTTTTATCTCACTGGATTTGTTCTTTAAAATAATTTTCATCATCCTCAGTCCTAAATGATGATATAACTGAATATCTTTGGCCTGTAGTGCAAATATAAATGATTACCTGATGAATATCTTTGGCCCGTAGTGCAAAGATGGACAAGTGTTGAGATAAACATGGTCAACTGGTGATACAAATGAATATCTTTGGCCCGTAGTGCAAAGATGAATATTTAGTTCAAGATGTATATTGATTGATGCTACAGGGATAAAATATTGATGATGAACTTTTAAATAATAGAAGATAGTGGATTTCATTCTCTACTTAACTCTTCTAATGAATTGTTATTTTCGCTGTAAATATTGATCTAAAACTGGTTGTCCATTATATTTTATCTGATTTATTGAAGGCTAACGATAATTTGTTCTACATTATCTTAGTCATAATATTCTTTACTGGGCTAGTTGAGCTCACCCTTTTCTTTTTTGTTCCATTTTTCTTCTCAGGAGTCGAGAATATAACAGGAACTAGTCGGGGTATGAAATGATGGTTCTAGGCAGTTGTTTTAGCAGTCCTCACTATTTTGTAAAATAGTGTTTCAATAATTATAATGAGGACTTATTTGAGTTTGAATACTATCTAGAAGATAATATTTGTATTTAAACTCACAACATATGTGTTGTCGTATTTTGTACGACAATTGTAATAATGAAGTTGTAGTTGTTTCTGTACCATGTATTTGGCGACTCAGAATGGGTGACGTATACCTCTTTTGGGGGCGTCATAGAGGATGAAAAGCTCAGAATGCAGCTGTTTTAGAAGAGTCTGACTGGAGAAGCCAGATCATGGTACACCAGATTGGACAACTCCAAGATTCATAGCTGGGAGGAGCTAGCTCACGCTTTCCTCAGTAAATACAGTTTCCAAACTCAGATGGCTCTTGACCGGTACCAAATTACCAAGGTCAAGAAACAAGCTAATGAGTCTTTCAGAGAGTATGCTCAAAGGTGGAGGCGCCTTGCTGCTCAAGTTATTCCATCTATGACTGAGTCTGAAATGGTGATGACCTTCATAGATATTCAAGAAGCTCCCTTCTATGAGAGAGTTTTAGCTGGCATAGGCAAGCCCTTCTCTGAAATGATCAAACATGGAGAAATGGCTGAGATGAGATTGAAGTCAGGAAAGATTCAAGACCTTGCTGCTCTCAAGGTTGTAGCTGAGCACATCCAGTCTGGAAGTTATGGAAACAACTCCAGGAGGGTCTATAAGAAGAAAGAGGAAGATGTTTCCTTGATACTACAAGAACAAAAAGGCAATCAAAGAATGCCTATTCAAAGGAGAAACTACTCCCCTTTTCAAGCACAGTCTTCAAACCCTCCATTGCCAAAAGGTGGAGAAGTCAGAAGCACTTGAGTGTTCACACCCTTAGGGGACTCACTCGAGAACATTCTCAATCTTCTGACAACTTAGAAGAAAATTACCCATCTTCTTCCACCAGCCAACCCAAGTGGGAAGGGTTTCAATGCTAACAAGAAGTGTGCTTATCATGCTGGAGCTCCAGGCCATGATACTCAGGATTGCTGGGCCTTGAAGCATAAGATCCAGGATTTGATTGACAATGGTGAGATCGTGGTGACTAAACCCGACCAACCCCATGTGCAAGACAACCCTCTTCCTCAACACAAAGAAGAAGAGGTTAACATGATTAATTGGAGTAGTGGACAGACTTCCCACTCCATTGGTGGATCCTCCCAAACCAGCAAGGATACTGCTAACAAATGGGATTATGCACAGTTCCAGTTTATGATGGAACAAAAAATGAAAGCTCTGTGCGAGCAAGTTAATCAATTGGCAGAACTAGTAGTCCATCAGCACCAAGTCACACGTCAATTATTCAGCCAGGAGCATGCTAGCCTCCTTCCTCTTGTTACAAATACTCCACCACGTACTCCAGAAAGTGAAACACTTGAGGATAAAATTGCAAAAAGAGCAAATGCCAAAGCCCGTCGGGATTTAGTCAACAAAAGGGATTTCACCTACTTAGGCCAACCGATAGAAGAGATATTGCAGATGCTGATCAATGAAGGAAGAATCATAGCTCTGTTACCTCCAATCAGCCCGCGTTCAAGATAGTTTAATTTTAACAGAGTATATCAATACCACTCCCACTCTCACGGTCACAGCACTGAAGAATGCTGGGCACTCCACCATCTTATTCAGAATCTAATTGACAGTGGTGTCCTACAAATGACAGACAATGACGTTGTATTATTGGAGAGTGGGGACACATTTCTTATAAAATGGAAGGAAGTCGTAGCAGTTATATCTTCTAAGACAGATTCAGCTACCCCAACACATACAATTCTTCCTGTTCAGCTTAAGGGTGTTGAAAATCCTTTGAAAGTGGTTGTGCCAAAGCCAATCATCTTACCATTCAGGCCACAATATCTTGTTGTCAGCCTACAAAAAGTTCCATGGAATTATGGAGAGCCTGAAGAATCCATATCTAATATAACTGCTGCAATGATGAAAGAGATTCCACTGTATCTTCCCCAACGGGTGATGAAGCCTGCCATCAAATCAAAGGGGAAAGTTCCCATGGAGAAGATTGAAGAATTCCTCCATATTATAGGACACAATGAAGCCAAGGTGGTTTTAAGCTTGAAAGAAGCTCCACAATAGGTTTCCATACTGGACTTGGTATTCTCTTCAGAGGATCATAGGAAGGTCTTATTAAGAGTTTTGGAAGAAGCTCACTTGCCAAAATCAGTGGATGTTGAAAAATTCCACCATCTGGTTGATCACATTTTTAACAACAATGTGATATCCTTCGCTGATGATGACATACCTACCGAAGGGACGGGTCATTGCAAGCCGTTGTATATAGCAGTTATGTCCTCTGGATGCGTGGTCATAGGAGTATTGATAGATGGAGGGTAATCCTTGAATATCTGCCCTTATGCCACCTTGGAGAGATGAATATCAATCTCAACAGGATCCAAAGCAGCCATACA
Source organism: Panax notoginseng (assembly GCA_016801055.1). NCBI lineage: Eukaryota > Viridiplantae > Streptophyta > Magnoliopsida > Apiales > Araliaceae > Panax > Panax notoginseng. The sequence goes on along the minus strand of CM029023.1, from coordinate 23,872,251 downwards.
ATTATCAAAGCTTTCGATGGATCCCGACGAAATGTTGTAGGAGAGATTGAACTACCTGTGGAGATTGGTCCACATACATTCTGCGTATCCTTTCATGTGCTCAAAATAGCTACAGGATACAACTTACTCTTGTGAAGACCGTGGATTCATATGGCTAGAGCTGTCCCGTCCACCCTTCATCAGCAGCTCAAATACATCATTAACAACAGCCTAGTCACTGTTAATACTGAGCCAGAATGTCCTAAACAAGGTGACATCCCGCTCATCAGTTTCAATTTCGAAGTTAAGCCTGTCAGCTTCCATGCCCTGGAGGTGAGCAACACTCACTACCATCCCATTGGGACACCACCTCTGATACCCAGAATTTCTGCCGAGGTAATGTCGGCAAGTCAAGAAATGATATCTTTGGGTTATCAACCTGGACAAGGGTTGGGTAAAGACCATCAGGGCATTAAGCGCCCAATTCAAGTTCTCAGTCAAACAGGGACAGCCGGACTAGGCTATTCTTCTAGCTCCACTCACAAGAATCCTCATAGACACAAACAGGTTCCTTCATCTTCAGTAATACGACGATTTTCTGAACCTACAGGAGCTGAATCTACACATTTCAGTAAAGGTTCCTGCTCGTGTGATGACCATGTATTTCCTAAGCTGATACCGATCAAAGGAAAAGAGGTCTTGATATCAGATCCGGAGGCGGAGGAAAAGGATTGGAGGCATAAGCTGGACATTGCAAAGCGCTTATCAACCATACGCATCATAATCCACACAGACAGTACAAATAGAAACACCCTAAACAATGATTGTACAGATATCATGGTCATCATTCGGGAGAAGGAGGACGCCAACAACCCCTTCATCACAGCCGTTCACCAGGATTTCACCCTTGGCAATTGGAGCAGTACTCCTTGCATTTGCCAAAGAGGGTAAAAAGGGCAGAAACTCCCTCTGCCCTGTAGATAACAATAACTGCTTACTTTTTATGTACAATATTAGCAGTTGTTTTGACATTACATGCTAACACTTTGTATGATTGAACAGTTTCATATATTAAGTGAAAGCATTTTTGTTTCAGGACTCTAAAGTTAGATGTGCATATACTTGCTGATGAAGTACCTTTTCTCCATAAGGACTGTAACTTTGATGTAAAGTTGGACTCAGACTTGATGGAAATACAAGAGGACTATGAGATACCTCAAGAGATCAAAGAATGGGTCAAAGACAAACCTAAGCCAAATCTTGATCAAACCACCTCTTTTAACCTTAGAACCTCAAAAAACCCCAAATAAAATCCAGATTAGTACGGACCTCACTCCAAACCAAAAGAATGACATGGTTTCTTTATTGACCCAATTCCAGGATGTGTTTGCATGGTCTCATGAAGACATGGTCGGTTTATCCATTGACATTGTCATTCATCGCCTTTCCATTAAAGAGGGATTCAAGCTAGTCAAGCAGAAGCTCAGGCGATTAAAACTTGAGTGGAGTTTAAAAGTTAAAGAAGAAATTATGAAACAATTTCAAGCCGGCATCATCATGGTGTCAACATACCCTAAATGGCTATCCAACATAGTCCCCGTGCCTAAACCTAGAGGAAAGGTGCGAGTTTACGTGGATTACAGGGATCTGAATAAAGCTTGCCTCAAAGATAGCTTTCCCGTACCATTCATTCATATACTCATTGATAATATAGCTCAATACGACATGTACTCCTTTTCTGATTACTTTGCGGGGTACCATCAAATCATGGTTTCTAAAGAGGATCGTGAGAAAACTGCATTTATCACTCCTTGGGGAACCTTTTGCTACAGACGGTTGTCATTCGGCCTCATCAATGCCGGAGGTACCTACCCGCGAGCCATGATTGCTCTTTTTCATGACTTAATACACAAAGAGATAGAGATCTATGTGGATGACATCGTTATCAAATCCCGAAGGGAGGAAGAACACCTAGACCATCTCAGAAAGCTCTTCAACAGGTTGCGTAAGTACAACTTGAAGTTGAATCCAGCCAAGTGCGCCTTTGGCGTTAAATTAGGCAAGTTGCTAGGATTCCTAGTCAGCCATAAAGGGATTGAGCTGGATCCCACCAAAATTCAGGCCATCACGGAAATGCCAATTCCTCAGACAGAGAAAGAAATACGGGGATTTTTGGGAAGAATCAACTTCATCAGCAAATTCATCTCCTAACTCACAGCAACCTGTGAGCCTATTTTCAAGTTGTTAAGGAAGAACTCCTCCATGAAATGGAATGATGAGTGTCAGAAAGCCTTCCTTACAATCAAAGGGCAGCTAGTCAAAGCTCCTATTTTGGTACCACCCAGGGATGATGTTCCCCTGTTCATATACTTGTCCATCAATGATAATGTCATGGGCTGCATGCTGGGACAGAAAGACGATAGAGGCCAAGAGCGAGCTATCTACTACCTCAGAAAAAGATTTAGCAGCAGTGAACACAAGTACACTCTGATTGAGAAAACTTGTTGTGCTTTAGCATAGGCTTCCATGAGGTTACAACATTACCTCCATGGTCACACAACCTATCTCATATCCCACGTGGATCCTCTCAAGTACGTGTTCAGTAAACTCATGTTAAATTACCGACTGTCCAGATGGCAGTTGATCCTACAATAATTTGACATTATTTACGTGACGTAAATGTCCATCAAAGGTCAAGGAGTTGCGGATCAACTGGACGCCGCACCTTCAGGGAATTTCAAACCCTTGGAAACATACTCCCCGACGAAGGGGTAATGACAGTTCAGCAACACCGTCAGTAAGATACACACTAATCATGGAAGATGTATTTCGATGGAGCAGTAAAAATGGAAGGTTTTGGGGCTGGAGTAGTACTAGTATCCGTTATGGGGGAGCAGCATCCCGTCGCCGTCAAATTGTAGTTTGCCAACACCAACAACACAGCTGAGTATAAAGGTTGTATCATGGGGATAAAACTTGCTCAATCAATGGGCATCAGATGGTTAACTGTCTTTGGGGATTCCGAATTGTTAATCAGACAAACCACAGGAATCTATCATACCAAAGAGCTACATTTGCTGCCTTACCATCGGCAGGTTCTAAAGATGGTTTTGGAGTTTGAAGAAATATCCTTCCTCTACATTCCTCGGAATAGGAATGACTTTGCAGATGCACTAGCAACCTTGGCCTCTTTGATCAACATACTTGACAAGGAAAACATTTCAACCATCACATTTACCCAACAAAAGGCACCAGTCTATGGGAACTACATTGGAGAAGTATTGGATGAGCTACCTCCCATCCAACACCCTTGGGATCAACATATCAAGGAGTATCTGCAAGATGGATCTACACCCGCTAAGGCGAGCCCAACTGAAAGAAGGCGGATCCATTGACTGGCTATGAAGTTCTACCTGAGTGGAGACGCACTCTACAAAAGAGATACAGGACTAGGTCTCCTCAGATGTCTGGACAAATACCAAGCTCAGAGGCTCATGGATGAAATCCATGGTGGAGTATGTGGCCCACAGATGAGCGGCCCTCTACTTGTCAAGAAAATCCTAAGAACAGGGCATTATTGGCTCTCTCTCAAGGTTGACTGTGATGATCACGTCAAGACATGTTACCAATGCCAAATTTATGGGAATGTTATCCGCGCGCCTCTAAGGGAGCTCCACAATATGAGTTCACCCTGGCCCTCAATATGGGGAATGGACGTGATCGGGCCCATCGAGCCCAAAGCCAGTAATGGGCATCAGTTTATCTTCACCATGATCGACTACTTCACCAAATGGGAAGAAGCAGCCTCCTTCCCCAAGGTCACAAAAGAAGTTATCATTGCTTTCATCAGAAATAATGTCATTTATTGAAATGGACAACCAGAGGTGATTGTATCAAACAATGCTAAGAACCTCAACAACAAAATGATGGAGGAGTTATGCAGTAAATTCCACATCAAACATCTCAACTCCGTCATCTACCGTCCAAATATGAATGGTGCTGTTGAAGCAACTAAGAAAAACATCAAAAAAATCATGTAAAAGATGTCCGCCAATCACAAAGGATGACCTAACTTATTGCCTCTGACTCTATTAGCCTACAGAACATCAATGCGCACTTCCACTGGGCAACCCCCTACTCATTAACCTATGGGATGGAAGTAGTGCTCCCTATAGAAGTGGAAATGGAATCCCTCAGAGTGTTAATAGACGCTCAGCTAGATGAAGACCAGTGCTTACAAGATAGGTATCACCAATTGTCTCTAATAGACGAGAGGCGAGCCGCTGCTATCTTCCATGGTCAATTATACCAACAAAGGATCACCAGATCCTACAACAGAAAAGTCCGGCTATGGCAGTTTAAACAACATGACTTGGTTTTGAAGAAGATCATTGACAACCAAGATCAGTCCAAAGGAAAATTCACCTAAAATTTGGAAGGCCCGTTTATTATCAAAGAAGTATTGACAGGAGGCGCTCTCAGATTATAGGAGATGGATGGCGATGAATTTCCGCAACTCATTAACTCGTACACCGTGAAACGGTACTATGTCTGAGGTTACCATCAAGCAAACATCCTGGTTTTGGATCACTAGATCCCCAGTCAATTTAGGTTTTTCTAAACCCTTCACTACATACAGCCTTTCTTCACACCTATTTGCCCCATCAGGGACAATCACACTTTCCAACAAGCAGCCTAGTTTTGGATCAGCAGATCCTCCACTCAACTTCATTTTCAAAACTTCTCACTCCTACAGTTTTGTCCCACCAGGGATAAAACTTTTCACACCTGCAGTTTTGTCCCACCAGGGATAAAACTTTTTGCACCTACAGTTTTGTCCCACCAGGGATAAAACTTTTCACACCCTCAGTTTGACCTGTACATGGGATCAAACTTTTCGGCTGCAATCCGTCTTGTACATGGGGCGAACTACGTCGACCTGATCTCCCCAGTATACGGGAGTACATAAGTAGCCATTTTATATGGTCCGGTCGCACTTTAAAAAAAACAAAAACATTTCTACACCCTTCTTACCACAACAAAAAACAAAAAACAAACACAGCTCTACACCCCTTTGCCACATACAGCGTTGAACCTTTACACCAGGTTTGAACTACGCAGACCTGATCTCCTCTTTAATAGGAGTACGTAGGCAGCCATTAATGGTTTGGTCTTACCCCGTATCAAAACACAAAAACTTGTCAAACGGTACTGGGATCATCATTCAATCCACCACATTTCATCGGCTTCAGACCAAAAGGATGGAACTACCTGACCTCCCCACGTAAATGGGAGAATCGGCGACCATCCAAGCTGCGATTAAGTCCTCAAAGAGAAACACCAATTTATAAGAGATGGAACTAACTGGGCTCCCCCATATAAAGGAGTACCGGCGACCATCTGTGGTGTAGTCAACCTCAGATAGGAAAGCCACACTCCTCTCCACATCTCCATACACCAGTCCCAAGACACCAAAGATGGAAGGAAATACACACAGATCAATGATCCATTATGAAAGATCCTGAGACATCTCAATGTCCATCCATCAAGGAGGAGTTCAGAATATATCAAGATCACAAGCCCTGGAGAAACATGCAAATATTAAGCAAGCAACAAGGCATAACTAAAAGGGAAGTGATCAAAATATGTTTCCAAACTATATATAATGTTGTTTGATATATACAATGTGTACAGTACATGAAAAAATGGCTAAGCTAGTCTGTACAGGAAAATACAAGCTCATCTACAAGTCAGGGTATATGCGGGCTATCAAGTCCAACATGGCATCCCTCTCAGAAGAAGGAGGTAACGCTGTGATCTCATGCCCAAGGGTCTCTACATGAGTTAATAGATCTACATCCAACTACATGGTGACACTATACTCATCAATATACGTGCTCATCTCTACAATGATGCCAGTAGTAAGGGACCTTACTATAGTACTATCTGTAACAGCGATATCTCGGGTAGATATAGCGTTATCCCGCTCAACAAGCACTGCATCTCTAGATGATCTGGCCTCATCCAGCTTAGCAACAGTGGTATCTCTATGGGCTAAGGCATCATCTCTCTCTAACAGAGCGACATCTCTCCCAGTAGGAGCTGTTAACATCAAGGCCCTAGCCTGATCTCTCTCGAAGGTCATCAGATGAAGACTCTGCTCAAAATACTCTGCTAAATGTTGGATCACAGTGGCAGTTATATTAGGAGAATCTACAAGAGCTGCTGGCAACCTGACGTATAGCTCCACCTCGGTGCGAGAATCAATATCCTCTATGGGCTCTCCACCATCTAACTTAATCCCCGACACTGTGGATACTACCGCAGCCGATGCAGTCTCTGTCTCAATCCATGCAGAATACTCTGTTGAACAGCCTGAATGGATAACAAAAAACTCGGCACTCTCACGCTGATCCCAATAGGCATACACCCTGGATCTATCCTCTGCTGGCAAATGTTGAGATGACAAACGCTGACCTAATGCCCCCTCAAAAGGATGGACATCCTAAAACTGGTCAAACTGTGGCATCACATCTAGTGGGTGATATGTGGTCATTCCCCTTAAACTATACAGAGGGAGATAATCCATACCCGGTGCATGAGTAATAAAATTAAAGGGTGAACTGAGCCCTGTAAACAACAAAATGTCAAATGGATCTCCGATCCCTGCCAAGAACACCGACCAGGATGCAGCGTTTGTACACTTCGCCGGCTGAAAGGAGTAAGACATGGCTATCTCATGGGAAAAACATTACCCATGCCGTCGGAAGGTGCCAATCGGTTTTAGGTGTGACATGGACTACACATACAACATGACTGAGCTGCCTATGAACACCCCTGCAGGGTGGATACTGCAATACGTGGCTGGCCTTAGTGTCTCTGCCACAATCATCAGAATATTGGTATGACCTTCCTTGAGAGCTCTCACTGCCATGATAACACCGATGTCCAGCTCATCCATATACAGTGACATGTACAAATAAGCCACTATGCACATCACAAGTACATCTACTCTGGCCATATGCCACTGATCCTCTGGCGTGGTAAAATCCCCAGAGTGATGTGCATAGCTATCCACTAAGCCAAATCTGTCTATCAGAAAATGCTGGGACACTACATGACCGGATGTAATCTCATCCAGTACTACTCTACGCCTCAACCCGGTGAGGGTCATGAACTGCCGGCGCATATCTCCAACAGCCATCTGAGTGCAAGGTCTGTCTAAGGGCAAAGCCATCAACCACTCATACTCCTCTAAGGTGGGAGTCAACTCCTGGGTCTCAAACCGAAAAACCTACCTCTCTGGTACCCAATGCTCCAGCATGCCATCTACAAAGCCCAATGAAACTTGGAACATCAGGAGGGTCATGGAATGATGTAATAGCTTATCTACGGTCACCCGATCTGGAGGTGACAAACTATCATACCACGACCTCAGACGGGAGGCTACCAATACTGGTGAGGTGTGATCAATGCGGCTAACTGTCGAGGAAGATATATGTGTGGGTCGTATCATAAATATCTCTGGACATACATATGCATGACATAATACATGCATGATAAATAATAGATGACAATATAATGTAGGGAATAGAAAACAGTACATACATTCCTAAGTACATCATCATCTAAATACATCATCTCTGTACAGCTGAAAAATACAGGGAAATGGGGCACAAACGCCCTACGACTAACAGAGGCCTATCAAAAGATATAACAAGAATGGGGCACAGCCACCCAGTATATATCAGAGGCCTATCAAAAAATATAGCGAGAATACACATCAGAAGAAGACAATGGTGTCTATGTCTACATCATCAATTTTGTCCACCTGATGTAACTCCTCCTGAGTCACTGGATCTCTGCCAAGAGGCATGTCAGGCTTATACAAGGGAGGATCTGCACTGGCAAAGCCATATGGGTCATCTAAAGGGCCAACCCCTGAGCTGGAAGGATCAAAAGTATCCGCCTCTGAAGGATCTCTGCCCAAATGCCAGATGAAAAAATGTGTCTGGTCCAACTGTCGGGTCAAACTATCAATCTGTGTCAAATGAGTTGGATCTCGGACACAGGCCATCCAATTCGTCATCATCACGGATCCAGGAACCATATCCCCTATGAACTGAATGGCGCAGGTCTGGGCTCCGATGGTACGAGGGGACCACCAGCGGTATAATGCCTCCTGAGTAAATGGAGCCTCTGAAAAAGTAAAGCCGTCAACTCCCATCAATGGGATATCATTGATAGGCGACTGCGACACAGGCCAATAACGCCTGACAGGAGGCAAGATTGGTACACGAATCTCTCCTGTGGTGCTCCTAATAGCACGCTCTCCTAAATAGAGCTCCCATCCTCCATCTGTGAAGAGTGGAATTCGGCGGGTGGACATAACATACTCGACACCAGTCAAGTATCCATCCTCAAAGTCGATGGTCAAATGTTCCCCAGAGTAGAGAACCCAAGTGATGGCATCAGCTGTCAATAACTCCAACTATAAGCGACAATGGATGAAACCCTCAGCTATAGGAACCTTCGCTAAAATGGAGTGATGCCATCGCCGTCCTCGTGGATAGGTATCTAAACCTAACACACTAATATGACGCAAATAAGGAAGCCTCTCATAGGCCTAAAACTGCCAACATAAAGGAAAACATCTGTGATCAGTCAACACTTTTAATCTGTACATGGGAAATCAAAAGAGAAATACTCACCAGCAGAAACGGGTAAAATCCTAGCCAAACCTCTGTCAAGCCCTGCGAACACATGCGCAGTCCCCTAAGGAAATAGACAGAGGTGTAGGAGCCCCAATCATACTCTCTAATACGGTCCACCTCTTGGGTGGCGCTGATCAAAGCGAACGACATCGTGGAAGAGTTGTCTGCTATGAAATAACTCCTGATAATAACCAGGAACAATCACCGAAGAATGTGATCCCTGACTCTCACATCAGTGGGCATGGGCTCACTCAATAGCCCACTCATAGCATCTATGCTCAAAGGACCTGTACAAACGGTCCTGCCTTTGAACGCCTCAGTCGGAACTCCTAGCAAGGATCTGATGGCAATAGGGGTAATGTTCGCCGTACATGGCACTGGCACCCCTCTAAACTCCATATCGGTGATAAACTGCCAATCTATTGGCGTCATCATCACCTCATAATCCAACAAATGGAGAGACTGAGTCTGGTGAAACCAGCACTCAAACAATGCCCTGAGGTAACCCCGGGGACAACGGCGGGGAAGAATGGAAAAGAACGCCCCAAAGCCCCAACCATGCACAATCCCTCAATAATCTGGATGCAGAGCCTGATATAGGGAGTGTATGTTGAACCAGTTCCCTCGAGGCTGCGTAAAATCGGGAACCTACATCAAATGCAAATCAACATCAGAATCCTTGCTCCTCATCAATAGGAAAAAGGAAGATCAAACCTAGCTTTTACCTTATTTGCATGCAAGTAAACCGAGGGGTGGCGACTCAAATCATTCAGAAGCTCTGGAATCATCACAACAATGCCTGGAAGATCCCTGTGGGGAGCATGAGCAGCAAGAGCGGGAGCCACAACTGGTACATCCTCCTCCTTATCCTCAACATCTGTTACATCAACCCGGATAGGATGAATCATCGCCTCCGCCAAATGACGAGGCTGACTGACTGAACGGGGTCGAGGCCCTTCAAAAGCCCTCCTCCGCACATGTGAAGTGGTCCTACGGGAACTACTCGGCTGATTTGGATCCATAATATCTGGACATAAGTCTCCAAATCACCTCAAAAAGGGTGTGGTAAATTCTAACATAGAGCTTTTTAAATGCATTTTATGACTATATACATGCATGCATTACTTTAACATACGCCTACAGTAGAGTTAAAAATGCATGTCTACCCAATGCTTAGGCTCATGGAAAAATTTTGCCAGTCTCCTTTGTAAAAAGGACTATCCACATGCACATAGGCATGACTAGGTGGCCATTCAGTAGCACACCTACCCACAGTCATAAACATCCTATATACATGAACATGTCATGGTCATAATTCGTAAGGGTAGCCTAATTACCAGGATTACTTTGCTTTACTACCTTTGCTCATTTGTCCTCAAATAGGATAAGAAATAGCAGAAAAAAGGTGCCAATTTGACTGTTTCAAAAGTTAACTTTTTTCACATCATTATGTTCAACATAGTTAAATACTAACATTTACTATGTTGAATATTTTTTATCAAGTCATATAGGTATGTATATTCACTACTATGTGTTTAGACGCATTTTATATGATAACTCTTTTTCCAATGGACAAAAACTTGAAAAGAAGACATGCATACGTTACCAAGATAGTGTGAAACACATGTACGGTGACAGAATTTACAGAAAGCCGCCCGAACTCGGCAGATCTGAAGAAGAGCTCTCGAATTCTATCTGTGGTGCAATATGAGAATGACTTGTGAAAGTAACAGGCCACCCACGGTTGGCCGCAGATGTACCTGTAGCTACCCTAGGTGGGACCTACCCCTCCGGCTCGATTCAAGTTAAGTTACAAAGGAGGTCTCACAAGTTGACACAATCAAATCAGGAGAAAAGATGCTACGCGATTGAGCGAAAAAGCCTGAAATCCTGGTTTTCACAGACCAAACTGCGGGTCTTTCTATCACTCATTGGTATTCGCCCGAACACATGGTACACAACACCAATGATCATAGTTATTGCAAACTACACTCGGCAATACCTCACAAAGGTCCGATGCCGTCAGTTCAAGGTCGTAACTCCAAGACACTTCTCCCCAGTGAGGATTTCATACAACTTCAGCCGAGCAAGTAAATCCAATGAAGCATCGGAAGCCATTCGATGATTTCAACCATTAATGCACACATCAGCGAAGGTCAAGCAACCTTGACGACATTCAGCTGTTATCAAATAAACCCAACAAAGCGTCAGAGATGATCCGATGATGGTATCCGTTGATGCACATTTTAGCGAGGGTCAGGTAACCCTGACAATACAAACTATTGGCAGTAACTCCGATAAATCACTTGAGGGACCTGGCGATACAAACCAGAGAAGGCCATCCTCATCGGGGAGGACCGATGATGGAATCTGTTATACACAATCTTCATCAGACAAATGCTCATTCCCCAGAGTCTCTTGCACATGAGAGGAACATCTATGGTGGAAAGTCTGTACCAAGGATTAAGGACTTTGGTGATAAACCCAATGTCAACATCCTGGTATTTCCTGAGAACTTTGGAGCACACATCCAAGCAGTTCATTAGAGACATCAGTGGTAACTTCAGTTCCCCATTAGGAGTCATAGGAGTGAACAGTCATCACATCTCATTGCAAAATAGTCCAACAAACCATATATATCATACATTTGTATCATGTTGCAGTACATTGCATCATGAATATCTTGTCATGTTTCAAGTGTCTAGTGTTCTTTATCCTATCCATGCCATTACACTGCATGAATATGATAAAGAGGGGCATATATAGACACTCGAAATTTTTTGTATTCCTGTTACTATCCTTACAGGAGGGCAAAATCGTCTTCTAGAGATAACCCTGGAAATCAAGTCAACACAGTTTCGGAGATAACCTCGAGATAGCTAGTTCCATCTCGGAGATAACCCCGAGATATTCAGTCCAACCCGGAGATAACCCCGGGAGTTTTAGTTTTAACCTCAGAGACAACCCTGAGGAATACAGTTCCAGTTCTGGAGATAACACCGAAGAAGTTTACAATCTTGGAGACAACCCCGAAATCTTTAGTTCCAATCCTAGAGACAATCCCGGGAGATACAGTTCAAATCTCGTAGATAACCCTGAGGCATGCAGTTGTAGTTCCGGAGATAACCCCAGAAATGCTTGCTTCGAACCCCAACAATCAGCTTCAACATCGGTGATAGCCCCGAGGCACTCAGTCCTAAACCCGGAGATAACCCCGGGAGGTCAGGCGTAACTCAGAGACAACCCTGAGGACATTTCGCACTTGTAGCAACCCAATCTCAGAGATAACCCTGAGCAACGTCTGCTAAATCAGCCCAAAACCAAGATAACCTACATGCTACCTCAATCCCATATTTACACCGTCTCAACAACATTTTAACCTACATGCTGCACAGAAGTGTCCTACAAGAACCATAGCTCCAATCCCGAGTGACTACTATACAAGACAGCACACCGGATAGAATTTGAAGACTTGAAGACCTGGGCATGGACCCAGCTTCCTGACTTCGTACAACCTCTTATCCAATATCATTGTGTAGCTCTAGACAACAACATTCTGTAACAGGTCTTAAACAACTCCATCGGATGTCTGGATTGAAGTTATGAAGGTTTGAGCAGACAACACGTTGCACGAGTGCACGTACTTCGAGACAATATGGCCCATAAAGCCCGGGGCACCCCGGACAGCCGCAGGTACATCTGTGGCTGCCGCAGGTACACCTGTGGCTCCCCCATCTATAAATAGAGGGCTTGGGGTGGCCATTTTGAAAGAGATAAAGGTGAGAAAGCTATGTCCAATTTGCTCTGTACACACTATAAATTGAGTGCTTTCTCAATTCAAACACTTGTGAGCTTATATTTGGCTACTTTTTTACCAGTGAAAACCGAGTGTTCATCAATTTAAAGCTACTGAATTCTTCTTTGGCAGTTCACTGTAAGCCTTCTTACGTTACTTAAAGCCTTTTCTTCACTTCTTGCACACACTATTATTCACGTTGAGAGTCGCGTGTGTGTGTATGCCCGGGCTATCGGTTCGTGTCTTTTATTGCTTTTATATATATATATATATATATATATATATATATATATATATATATATATATAATCAAGTTACCTCGATTGAGCCTGAATATAATATTCGGAGCGTTTACTGCTTTTACTTATATATATAAATACTTATATATATCTCCTGTCATCAAACTCTATTTGATTGAGCCTGGATTTTATATCCGGAGCGTTTATTGCTTTATATATATATATATATATATAATTACATTTATGTTAGCCCTGGAGTTTACTTCGTGGCCATTTATTGCTTTCATTTACATTCTGTCCCGCCTGGAGTTTACTTCGTGGCGGTTGATCGTTTATATATATATATATATATATATATATATATATATATATATATATATATATATATATATATATTTATATATATATATTTATGCTTATATATATATATAACTGTTTGCAGCTTTCATACAAACTGCTACATCATGTGAGCCTAGGAATCATATGATCACAGATTCAGTCTCCTGAATCTAGATTTGGTTCCCGTGATGGACATTTTCAGCTGTACATGGCTGATAAATTATTCATGGTGTTTGAATTTCATTAGATGGTTATCATGCCCATAAGGTATTCGACACTGTTATGTATCTTATTTTCTCGAAGATGCTTCGCATCTCGAAAATAAAAGCAATTAAGCCGAACATATAATAAAATGGAAGTATCAAAGGCCTCAATTACTATTGAGCACAAGGGTTTGAAAAAATCTCTTTTATAAAACATCACTGTTATATCTTTTTAAAACTGGACTTTTATACAAAATTCAAACCCTTTGTATATAGGTGCAAACGAGGCATAGCACTACTTCTAGATAATTGCATATTGATCTACACACACACACATTCAGATAATGGTTTAAATTGAAAAGTGGATGTCACCGTGGTAACACAGATGTCGGGGGGTGCCTAAGACCTTCCGTCCGTATAATCAAGCCTCCAGACCCTAACAAATCTCGGTTTCACATACCAGTCAAATAGTGTCACATCACTAGGTCAATGTGCAAACCTTTTCTATATTGAGTTAGTGTAACCATTTAAAAATACCAATTGGCGACTCTTACTGTCCCAATCATCGACATATATATGTCGGACCTTTTCACAACTTATTTTTTCAAACAAATCTCACCTAACATGAGAACACCAAAAGACAAGAACGGAAAAGAGACAAATAAAAATCCCGACGTCAACAATGAAGTTAGAGAACTTTCACAAAATCCAAAGTTGTGTAAGTTAGGGAACTTGCCTCAAGTGTAGTTTACCAAATTATAGCTTATCGACATTTTAAAATCATATTGTAGCATAGTTACAGATATAGGTATATCCATTAGTTACGCAAGATCAAATTATAATTTATCTCATACATGTACTCAATACATATGTTAAGTATATACATAAGTCTATGAAATCAGCCTATGTATATACATCATGAATCCTTAAGGATCATCGTTATTATCTTGTTAGGAATTTATATGGTTTAATATCTTTATGTTATCTTATCTACCTCATTAAGTCTCTGTTTATTAGCTTAGAACAATAATGTGGTCAAGCCATCATGATTAGCAGTAAACAAAATAAGTTAGACTATACTGCAGGAAGGGGTAGCTGCGCCCTGGTTAGGCTTAGGGACGCCGCAGCTGCATTGTCCCCTGGCCAGACCAGAGTTGAGCTTTTATTTTCTTGATGTCAGTCCACTTTATAGCATACCAAGACATTAATAATTATCATGTACCCATGCTAAAGGACTTTACTTACATGCACGACCATTCTAAGTTTATCTTTACACCTCACGGTCTTAGTTTGGGATTTCTAAGTAAGTTAAGGGTAATTGAGGTTATGAATCATAAGGACTACTATGCCCACTATGTACACATATGGAATAGTCATGAAATCGGTCGGTATGCATGCTCGTAATGGTTTTCATCGTATACGTACAACTATCATCATTTATTTCTTTAAAATACCCCTAACTCATGCTTGACTAACTTTCATTGTGCCTAATCAAAATAAACATACGTATGTGTTATCTGTGGTCACCTAGTAAGTATAATCGTGCATGCTTTAAGTTCAGATAGTAAACAACATCATGTTCATAATATTAGCGTACAACACATCCAAGTTTACCTTTAAAAGTTATTTTAAGCCAAACGGATATACTCTTTAGTACATGCATATCACTTTGAATCATATCTTATGTGTAATTAGGTCACATGTGTATACTCACAAAATCAGAACTTAAGCACATAAGTGTCATCAAGGTCTATATTCAAAACTATCATTTTCTTTAGTACATACATACTAAAACCAGCCAAATCATTCATGCTATGCCAAGGAACCTGAATTCTCATGTTAAACCTATTTCCATGCATGCCAAAGTCATATCATTATGTTAGAATTAACCAGATTAAAATTAGAAGTCAGAATCATTTTTTGGGGTCTGGCACAGCTGCGCCATTCTGAACTGCAGGGAGCACGCAGCTGCGCCCAACCCTGGACAGTCTAGAATGGCCTCTACTTCGGCAGAGAACCAACCTATTAATTCCCAGAGGGTACACAATAGATCTAGAAGGGGGGGTTGAATAAATCCTTTTTAATTTTAAAAATCTTTTCCATTTTAGTTTGCATTGCTGAGTAAATAGCAGATGATAAACTTAGGAATTATTTTAAACATAGTGGAATAAATTAAGGTTCCCCTTCATAGATGTTATCTTGACTATTTGTCTAGAGAGTTTAGTTATAAGTAGTTATCATGTTGATAGCAGTTATAACAATTATAACAGTTATAACAGTTATAATGTAAATGGCAGAATGTAAAAGACACATGGATTTTAAGTAGTTCAGAGACTCAAGCTCCTAATCCATTCTTTTGCTTCAACAAGCAGGGATTCCACAAAGGAAGTCTTTACATCACTGAATCACTAAGATTCCTTCCAAGCCAATAGCCTTGGAACTTTAGTTCACTAAGAACTCTTCAAGTCCAGCAGACTTAGAACTTCAGTTCACTAAGAACTCTTCAAGGCCTGTAGCCTTGGAACTCAGTTTAGTCCCTTGGACAAGGACCCTTCTAGCCCTGGCTCTTGTTGTTGGTAGTGGTGCTGAGCTGCCAAGATGACTTTAAGCTTGTTCATCCTTGATTCTTGGTAGCTTATTGTGATCCTCTTTGGATTCTGCATCTAGACTGGATCACCATTGGACATACTCCAAAGTTGTTCATGAAGTTCGAGCTCTTTGAGTGCTTAGCAGTTTGTCAATTCTTCCTTGGAGCAGCTGATCATGTGGTTGGTCCTTTTTTGATCTCAGCTTGCACTACTTAACCACATGAGGTTTGCTAAGTCTTTGCATCTTTGGTAGGCTTCGTCTGAACCTTGGTTCCATTGTGTACAGATTTGGTTCTGTATCTGTTCTTCTTTATCTCTTGGTGGTTCGTGGTGATACGTAGACTGGCTCTTTAAATCTTCATTTTGATCTGTCAATCTTTGAATGCTATTAACTTGGCCTTCTCAACTCTCAGCTTGGCTGTAATTCTCAATGGCATTCTCATTGTTGTTGAGTGAAGCCTTTTTCTATTAAAGCTCTTTTCTTATCTTACTTCACTTCTACTTTCGTAGTTTCACTGTCACTGAGACATTTTTCTATTTAGCTCTATAGAACTCGTAGAGTCAACAACCTTACTTGAACTAACTACTTCTCCTCTTGAGCTTCTGCTGTTAAATAACCTTTTATAAGCTTCTCATTGGATTATAGCCACTCGGAGTTATTTGAATTGATTCGCAGATCTCGAGTTATTTGGTATAGACTGCAGATGTGACATGACAACCCCTTTTTCACTTTTCTAATACTGCAGTCTACTGTTTCACCTACCCCATCAGAGATGTCACTTTAGTGTGTCAGGCAGGTAGTCACCTTTATTTCTTCTTTCTGATTCCTCGATCAAAATATCAGGAGTTATCCTTTTACATCGATGCTTTCAATGTTTGAATGTCAGTCTTTGCATTGATATGTTGCCAAGGCTTCAATACTCATAAGACTGAACTCTACAATTCTGATGCAGATGACCTTGAATTAGATCGTAGTTAGTCTGTTGAATATTGCTTGTTGACTGATGAGATAACACTACAATTTTGAGAGTGTTCGTTGGATTTACAATGAAGAACCTCTCTCACTCCACTTGTGCAGTGCTTCATCACTTCTATTTGCCTTAACTTACATTAGGAACTGACAGCTTATCTGATTACTCTGGCCCTTCCTTAACTTCAAGACTTATCAGGTTTATCATACTTAGTCTCTTTCTCATTGTGATCTCCCATTCACATATCATAAATGGTTTGACCCATGATTAATCTTCTATGCCTATTCTGTATAGGTTGGCCAGTGTCTCTATTATAGATCCCACCAGTTTCTACTTCTAACTTGGCTAGCACTACTATCATGGTTATACCCAAGATCGTTATCCTTTGTTTATCTTGACGGCTACTACATTACTTGTGGAAGACTTCCCATAAATGGCTTCACTACTCAATCAGGATGCTAATTGAATTGGTGCTTCGATCTTCTTTTTGCTTGCAAGTTATTTAGTGAATGCTCACTTACTTCCTTTAGGTACATTTCATCTTTTACAGTTCTGATCAGAGGATTCATTCTTTGGATGCTTTGAGAGTGCTCAAGTGTTGAGAATCGTGTTAGCATTATGATTCTACCTTGGTGTTGTGAGCACTTATAGGCTTTGTCGAAGACGTTGCTCTACAGACTACGATCTAGCTTTGGTAATGCACACACTATGACTCTAAGAGAAGATTATACATCAAACCTGATTTTTATCTTAACACTTGATGTCCTTATCTGATCTAGCTCCACTATGATTTCTACCTCTGACGTGATCAGTAAACTCCACGACTTCAAGTGTAGTCTACGATTCTTAACTTGGCTTGGCATGCTCTTGAATCAACTCTATAATTCTGAGTGAGGTCCTCCAAGGAAGACTACGATCTATAGCCATTTTATCAATACTCTACGATTTTGCCTTGGCTTATACAATCCCTACGTTGGCTCGACGCTCTATGATTCTGCCTTGATAGTCTCTGAATACTTTGTTTCTCCTGGCAGACTTCTAAGACTTGTGCAGTACTCGACGATCAGGTAGACCTATCTCTTACATCATATAAGATTAACCTAACAAGCTTGATCTTTCTATACTTAGTCCTTATACATCATGTTCTTTTGAAGGACTTTACAAAGCTACTTTATTCATGTAGGATCAACCTAACATATTTGATCATTTTAGTCTAAGTCCTAGTACATATATTCATATTGTCTATTCAAGGACTTTACAGCTTATTTCAATGCAGACATATTTACATATTTATTCATTAAGATCATAATCAAATCTTATATAAATAGGAATATCATTCACATGCTTATTCCTAACAATCTCCCCTTATTTGATTATGACAAAAATAATAAGTGCATATGTATGAGATTAATGAATCTTAAGATACAGTGAGCTACTATATTGCTAGAGCAGGTAATATAAATGATATATTAAAAGCATTTGATTACAGCTGAATAGTAAAGCTAAATTCTGGATCCAGAGTTAACTATTATATATAGAGATGTACCTTCTTCTTCATGTGTATCTCCTGGATCCCCTCTGTTGTTGCTACTCATCTGCTTGATCTTTTTGCTCCTGCTCCACCTGGGATGGTGACTTCATTTCTTCTTGATTTCCTCCTTCCTGGTCCCACTAAGATGCATTCTCCATTTCTTCATCTTCATGATGCTCTGACTCAGATGCATGCTCTTCTTCTTTGTTTTCTGCTTTTCTCTTCAGATTTTACTTTAGCTCCACCTCAAATGAGTGTATACTTGCTGCTATATTAACCTAATTCTTCTTCTTCTCCTCCTCCTTCTTTGCTTTAGCCTTCATTCTTATCTCCTTGCTCTTTCTTGAATACCTCTTTTTCTCCCCCTTTTTATCATGAATCATTTGGGAAAGCTATTGGACATTTGTCATAAGTTGTTCTGTCAGATAGGATGAGTTGCTAACTTCAATCTTGAGTTCTTGTTGACTTAGCTCCAACTGTAGAGGGAGACTGCTTGAGGAGGTCAATCTTATCAAAGAGGGATATGATTTGATATGTGTTGTCCTTCTGAGCTTGCAGAGCTTCTTCCTTCTGATCATTGATAAATTTCAGATAGATTTGATCTCTCTCTTTGATTTTGAGAGATATATCTGATATTTATCTCCTTCTTCTGACAACATCTTTGCTTCTTCGGTAATGAGAGATATCTTCTCAACCAACTCGTCAGAATTCTTCAGTAACTCTTGCTCCTTAGGAGTTTGGTCATTTGGTTGAGCAGACTTCTGTTGAACACCAGATTGAACTTCACAATTTTCATTCTTGGATAGTTTTTTGAATGTAATGAGAATTTGATAGCTCTTTGAGTGCCAATCACTGTTGGAGGATAAAGGAATATTAGACACTTCTGCTTGAGCAGAGTAGAGCTTCTCAATCTAAGCTTGATCATCTTCAATGTTAGAGTGGATGGACTCTACGATCATAAACTTGGATATAATCCTTCTACCATCCGAACTTACTTTACAATCGTAAGGAATGTAGTGGTTACCAGCATGTCGATAGACCTTTAAGTGAGATTGGTCTTTGATCAGCTTTGCTATAAACTTCTTTACTCTTAAAAAGTTTTGAGACACCAGCTCTAAGCTCGAAAAATATGAGTAACACCAGCTAAAGTAACTCCCATCTTTACCAGTATATGCCTTTAACTAGGGCATCCATGGGTAGAACCATTTCATCATAAGATCATCTGGATTGTACA
The DNA here is from genome assembly GCA_016801055.1 of Panax notoginseng. Classification (NCBI taxonomy): domain Eukaryota; kingdom Viridiplantae; phylum Streptophyta; class Magnoliopsida; order Apiales; family Araliaceae; genus Panax; species Panax notoginseng. Next base: position 23,852,657 of record CM029023.1, on the reverse strand, counting down.
GTATTGTAATGCAATCTAAATCCATGTCTTTCCAGTTGTTAAACAAATCTTCTGTTGACATCCTTACTACTTTGAGTCGTTCATTTCCATGGTTTATCCATCTTCCTGGTAGTACATCTGGTGGTTCATCAAAGACTTCCACTACTAATCTTCGATGGACTCTTGCTGGAGAGGGAACATGATAGTCTGCTGATTCTTGATCTTCAGAGCTGGAATATGTCTCCATCTTTGAGCATGAATCATGCTCAATCATTTCATCTGATTCATCAGTGAATCCTTCTTTTGTTGATTTTCATCACTTGTACCTTCTTCAGTACCCTTAGCATTTTCTCCTTTGGATTCAGACTTATCATCACTTAATTCAATTATTGCAGTACAAGATTCTCCTTTCTTCTTTAGGACAAATCTAGCAAGTAATTTGTTGCTCTTTCTTTTCCTTGGAGATTCAGCCATAGAAGATTCAGTCCTTTCATTATCTTCAGATTTTGAAACCTTTAAATCATCAGATGAGCTTCTTTGGAATTTAGCCACAGGAACATATGATTCCTCTTCAGACCCTGAGTCCCTTGAAGTAGCAAAAGAACTTCTTGAGACTTTAGCAGTAGGAGATCTAATTTCTTCAGACTTAGATACTTCCTTATCAGCAGAGTGGCTACTTGAGAATTCACTCATAGAGTCTTCAGTTTTCTTTTCTTCTTCTGAGTCTACTCTCTTCTCTTCAGCAGACAGATATGTTTGATGAACTGATATTAACTTTTTCATCACCTTTACTTTCTTCTTGGATGGCCTTTGGAGCAATCTATTACCCTTTCTCCTTTTTGGGGTTGCTGCAGTTAATGCTTTTTCTTTTCCTGCTCCATGCCTCTTTTTGCCAGTGGAGAGACTGCTTGGTGGAACCTCTGTATTCTTCACAGTCTTAGTTTTCTTCTTTGCTGAAGTGGCTGCTACAGGTACAGAGTCATGAGATTGAGACAACTTGCTTTCCATTTCTTTTGCCTTCCTCTTCTTTGCAGAGACCTTGCTGCTGCTGCCAGATGTTATTGGCCTCTTATTTTTCTTGGGATTTGTCTTCCAATTTTCAAACAGCTGTGGGAACATCACTTTATGAACATTCAGTGGTTCACCCTCATCATCCTTTATCTTATTTTTTAGTTTTTCTTCAGTATAATGCTCAAGAATCTTCCATGAAACACCTTTGTGAGGGGTTTATCTGTAGACTTCTTCATCTCAGCTTTTTCCAGTCATTTGGTCAACCAATCAATTTGGAGGGCTCCGAAGTTCATCTGCTGTTTCATGATGATTGCGGTCATAACTCTTAGTTGCAGATCACTGACAGTATCATGTGCAGTGTCCTTGCACAAGATGCATTTTCCCGTAATCTTAGCCAGGAATTCAAACTCTTTAGGAAACTCTCTTTTCTTCATGTCTTTCATATTTACGTTCCTCTTGTAGCGCATTAACTTCTTGCCTTCTTCAATGTCAACTTCCTCGAGGTTTATCAGACCTTGGTCAGGAAATATTAGACATTGGTTGATATCTGATGCTTTTATCTTCAGACTTACTCATTTGACCTTTGTGGATAGAAGCCTAGAGTCTACAGTTGCATTTGAATAGATTTGCTTCACTAGGCCGGTATAGATTGAAGTGTTAGCTTCCAAGCACTCTGAAAACCCAGCATCCTTTACAAGCTTAAGTATGTCCTTGAACTTCTTTTCTGATCCTTCGAACTTCTTGAAGCCGAGTTGGATTCCAGTTATAACACACCACTATTCCATTTGAGAGTTCAAAGTGTATAGGTTTTTAATTTTAGGAATCTTATGAGATATAGTTGAATGCAATTTGGGCGAAGCTTGAGGTTTGATGGATTTTGGCCTTGAAGAGGATTTTAGGGTTTGAACAACGGAGGGAGATATCTTTTGATAACTGTTTGGAGATTTTGAATTTGTCTTTATGGCAGTTCCTTCTGACTCTGCATAAGCTGTGATGTGTTAAAAAGCCATTGGTTGCACGATGCCCAGTAAAAAACTGTAACTCCCCATAAACTGATTAGTTTTTCAATTTTGATTTTACTTTTAAGAAAATAAGCATTACTGACGTAGGCTGACCGTTGACTTTTTCAGTACGTAGAGTAGCTTGATGAGATAGCTATGGACTCTATGATTTTCTTTGTCAACTCAACTATTGTCTTCTGAGAGATGCTTTAGTGAGTGATTTGTCACTAATCCTTATCTTGGAGTTGCATAGCTTAACCACTGATGCACCCTAAGAGAATTTGGGCATTGACATTCTGAGGTGACTTTTCAAAACACCTTTTCAGACTGTATTTTGTAACTTCCCTTCATACGATCTGCATAGTGGGACACATGTCGAGTTCTGCTGGGCTCCATAATTTTAAATAGAGTGGAAAATATTGATCTGCCCTTAGCTCCCCTGAGTTAGTGTATCTTTTGGGAAGACTACGATCATCGAGGCTGCTCTACGATTGATGAGCTTACCACTGATCATATTCTTCGATCATTGTCTGACCTGGTTCTTGTGATGACCTATGACTTAGAATTCCTTCTTGGTTATTAAGGTAGCTCAGGAAGGGCCAACCTCTTAGACTGAACTAAGGTTCAGGTTTGTCCCTGAGGCGCTTATCAGATGAAGAGCTTTATAAAATGGTGGCAACAATGACATCACATTGGTCTTTGTTGCTTGAGAGTTTACTTACCGACTCTGGATATTCTTTGGTGTTGGTATTTGTTTAGGCTACAATAGTGGTGTCATCATTCTCTTACACTACGATTACTGAGACTGATCGAGAGTACTCCACGATTTGAGTGGTTAGTTGATATGGGTTATCAGTAGCACATTTTGGGACGTTACTACTGACTATGGATCTTCATTTGGTTCATCATTCACAGAGTTTTGGGACTCTTTAAATGTGATATTTCTGTTTTGGGTTAGCTTCTGTCTCTATGATCTTGACAGGAGTGGTCTTGATATTTGTGGAGTGTTTAACAGACATGTACCCTGGTTGTCCTATCCTCCAAGCTTATCTCAGATCTTCTTGCAAGTATTCCACTTCTTCATTTGGCTCCCTAAGCTTTACCATCTTCATCATTTGCATCTAGAACTTCCTTAGACTGATCAACAACTTCAGGTTAAAATCATCATGGATGGATAAACCTTTTATGGGTTGGCAAGTATGAACTCTACGATCAGTGAGTGAAGACTTCTTTGATTTGTGGTTGAGTTTTTCCTTTTTAGGCAGCTGATCTTGCAGCTGTATGAACCCTTTGTGACTGAAGCTATCTGCTTTAGTATTTCTTGTGAGATCACATAGAGCAAGTACCTGCAGGTTAGGAAAATTTCTATTTTTGGTACCCTTGATTGTTTGGGTCCTGCTGGATTAGTTTTCTTAAAATCCCAATTCCTCATATGCTTAAATTAGCATCAACAATCATATTTATGCATATATCAAATTTAGATATGATATTTGTGATGCATGATGATGAGTGTGTAAATGATTAAGTGTTTTGATAGTGCTTGGTTGTGTTCACAGATCTTGAACGTTTTTAGAGTAGGAATCAACTCTATTATTTATTTGCATCTGGTTGATTCATGGAGATGATCAGTTTCTAAGAATCTTCAAGATACTCCTCTAGTGTTGATCATACTCTATATTTATCAAGAGCACAGAACATTGGTTTTGTATATATTTGCAAACATGCCAATTTTTTAGCAAGACTTACTCTGCTTAAGCTTTTAGGATTAAGATTAACTTACGACATATTCCAGACTTCTTTCAAGAAGCTATCTTCAATCTGAACTTTTAGTGGAGAGAGAGATTGTTGTTAATTAAATATCCAACCTTAATGTACTCTCTCTCTTCCCCTTTATAGAAAGAGTTTGGTCTCTTGATAGAGTATTATTGTAGTACATAAGGTTATGCAACACAATATTCATGTAAGTTGTTAATGAGGAATCGTACCTTTACACTGTCAGTTTCTTGACAGTCATTTGTCTTGCCATAATGATGTTGGGCATTGATGTGCAAATCTTTACGTTAATTGCTGACAGCTTTTTGCTCTATTTAACCTTAGATCAATCAGGCATCGTCTTGGAGTTGATAGCATAGGAAAGTCTTGGCAGCTTTAGTTCTTTGATAATCTTGAGTCTCAAGAACAGATCCAATTGATTAGCCAACTTCTGAATAGTCATTTATTTGCGTGTATAGGCCTTTCATCTTTTAGAACAATGGATAACAGACTCTTTGTTTTTGATGCCCTTCTTGACTTTCCATCACAAGTCTGCAGACTGCTGATTTACTTTGGACATGGATTGGTCTTGTTGCTGCATTACTTTGGAACAAGGACCAATCTGAGCAGCTTTAAGTGAATGTACAAATTTACCTGCATGCATAATTTCCAACGTGTAAGCTCATTAGTGATTACAAATAGCTTACTACTAAACTAAGTTTAGACCATGGTTTGTGCCTCGGATCAGACTCAAAGCGTTAGCTTTTAGAATGTAATATTAGAACCTGCTTTAATACCAATTGTTAGTTCCTAGAGGGCACACAATAGATCTAGAAGGGGGGTTGAATAAATATTTTTCAATTTCAAAAATCTTTTCCATTTTAGTTTGCATTGCTGAGTAAATAGCAGATGACAAACTTAGGAATTGTTTTAAACATAACGTAATAAGTTAAGGTTCCCTTTCATAGATGTTATGTTGACCATTTGTCTAGAGTTAGTTTAGTTGTAAGTAGTTATCATGTTGATAGCAGCTATAGCAGTTATAAAAGTTATAATGTAAATGGCAGAACGTAAAAGATGCGATAACCCAGGATTTCGAATAATCAAAATTTTTCGAATAATCATAAATATTGATTATCAATTTAGTGACAAGTATCTGTGATACGAGTCTCGAGAAGGTAAATATTTGTATTGACTAATAAATTTAGAGTAGAGTTGTGCTTAACAAGATTAGAAACCCTAACCCTAACAAGATTATATTAATGAGTATGTGTTCGTACCGAAGAGATTTATTGATCAATGATTGATCAAATAAGGTTTGTAATTAATAAACCCTAATAAGGGATTAGAAACCCTAATCTCAGATTTAGAAAATCAATTGTACAGTTGAAAACCCTAATTGTACGCCGAGAATAATTTCATATTCGGGAATCCTAAACCCTAAATTAGGAAACCCTAATCTTAATTGGCAAGCCTAATGTGTTTATTAAACTTTAATATGATTAGAAAACCCTCATTATATTTTAGTTATCTTAATTTCTAATTTACAAACTCTAATTGTAAATTGGAAATTTTATTTTTCTAATAAAAACCCTAATTTGGAAATTATATAAAACTAATTATGTAAAATCTAAGGGTTAGAACCCTAGGGTTAAACCCTAAGGGTTTGGACATTTGACCATATTGCCATTAAAATTATTTTACAAAAGACTAAAGTGCCCTTTTTGGATTTTTTTTAAGGAAACTTGTAAAAATTGCCAAGAGCTTTAGTTGGTAACCAACCCTATTGACTTTGTGACTTGTAATATCCAGCAATCAACCTCCACATGGCAGCAACATCAGATCTTGCACTATATCATAATATATATATATATATATATATATATATATATATATATATATATATATATATATATATATATATATATTAAGAAAGAGAAAGTGTGCAAAAATTGGGTTTTATTCACTCAAGCTCTCACCTACTCTCTCTCTCACCAAGAACTCCGAAATTTCCAAGTGAATCAGTCCCAAATACTTCCCTTAGGTCACCCAATAACAGATTGGAGAGCCAAGATCTAAGATTTTTCAAGAAAAGGTATAAACCCTAAAACCCATTTTGATCTTGTATGCTAAGACAACTTTTGTGTTTATGTGTTTAGATGTTTGCTAGAAAGTGTTTTATGATGATCTATGGTGATATACCATAGATCCATAGCATCAAATGGCTTTAAAAGTGATGATTTTCAAAATGCCGAAGAACAGAAAATGTGGTCTGACAAGCTAATGTCAGGCGCCACAGATTCTTGTCTGTTTACGATTTTTCTTGTTTGATGTTTTGGATATGTAGCTTGTTATGTTGTCTTTAATCTGGAAGTGGTAGTACAGCCATTGGATGTCTGGATCAGGAGTTATTAACGGTCAAAACCCGTTAACCGGGCTTGACCGAGTAACATTCTGGGTAACCCAGAAAGTAAGAAACAGGGTCTGACATGATATTCAAACTCTTAGATCTGTCGGTTATGATATTTTTTGTTGATGTTGTTGTAACATATTTGTAGCCTGTTGGGTTGACTCTAGATCCATGGCCTTAGATATCTCAAAAAATCAAGTGATCGAATCTAGTGGACGGTCAAACTAGACCATCCGGTATCAATTCCTATTTTCTGGAATTTCCAGAAAACGTTAGAGCCAAGTTTCTGATAGGGTTTGACCTCTTTAAATCGGATCATTGTTATGTTTTTGGACCGATTTGTTGCTATAGTGTTGTTTCTTGACATAAGGACTACATATATGAACTTTAAGAACATATGAATCATTACAGGAACATAAGATTAAATGGGCTGGAAGGTGGTACCAAGAGACTGCCTGGGTTTCTGGGTTACCCAGAAAACCCACGTACTGTCTGACAGGTTGTTTAGATGGCTAGATCTTACTAGATGGTTACGTTATGGCTCTGGTGATGACTTACAATTGTAGTACTACATATATACTACAAGATCAATGCACAAAATAGCCCAAAAACACAGTGGATTAAAAACTATGAACGGTCAAACGTTGACCATTGCACTTCCCAGAAACACCAACAGCGACGGTTACTGTCGCTAAAGGGCTATAGCGACGATTTTATTTATTTTATTTTCTCAATATTACAGAAATTATTTAAAAATAGAAAATAAATTTTAAAAATTATTAAAAATGGTTTTAAAAATTATTTTAAATTATAAAAAATAATTTTGGACCAATTGAAATATTTTTCATTAATATTTATAATTATTTAAATATTAGAGGTATTTAATTTATTTAATTAGTGTATTAAATAAATTAGAGAAAAATGATTTAATATTATAAAAAATTATTTTAAATAAGAATAATGTATTAAAAAATATTTTGAGTTATAAAATGTAACTTTTAATATTTTTGGAGAATTTTTATTAATAAATTAATATTAATGATATTAGATTTATTTAATTATTAAATTAAATAAATAAGATAAAAATAATTTTATTGATTTAAAAATCATTTTAAATAAGAATAAAGTGTAAAAAATATTTGGGATTATAAAATATTATTTTCAATATTTTTGGAGAATTTTCATTAATAAATTAATATTAATGATATAGATTTATTTAATTATTATATTAAATAAATGAATTAAAAATGATTTTTATTGATTTAAAAATCATTTTAAAATGAGAAAAATGTTTTGAAAATATTTTAAGTTATAATTAATGACTTTTAATATTTTGATAATAATTTTCATTAATATTTAAATATTAATGGTAATGATTTAAAAATGATTTTTAATTATTTTAAAAATTATTTAAGTAGAATATTGATGATTTAAAAATATTTTAAGTTATTAACAATAACTATAATATTTTGACAAGTATAACATTAATATTTTTATATTATTAAATATTAATGATAATAAGATTATTTGAGAAATAAATCATTTAAGAATGATTTAAGTGTTTAAAAATTTATTATAAATTATAATAATTGTTTATAAATTATTAAAAGCTTCCGAAAAATATTGTTAATGATATTTGACTTATCTAAAATAATATTGAAGCTTAGAGATCGAATTTAATGGACAATATAAGTGTTAATTGTCGGATAGGGTGACCAAGGCACCGAGAATGGACCGAAGTCCAACCAGACCGAACTAGTTAGACTTGATAAGTGTTTACATAGGTTATAAACACTGATGTGATTATGTGATAATGTGCCTAGGAGAAGTTTGACTGTAGAATACAGTGTTACGTGTTATAAATAATTGTGCTAATGGTGAGACCAACATTGTTGATTATAGGTCTTACGAACGCAGTTAATTATATTGTGTAGTAGTAATCAGCGGAGAAGGCAACTTTCCTAACTCAACCTTGTGTTATATTCATTCGAACATTATAGTGGTTAATTATTGCTAATTATACCATGTCCAGGGAATTTATTGTTGATTATTCGCAGTTAGTGCATGTTTAATAATTCAAATTAAATTATTGGATCAGAAAATATACATTTATAGAATAATTGTTGTTGGAAATTCATATCCGTAGAAGATAGAATTGACAGTACCGCTAAATCTTGTTTATTATCGAATTATGTTGAGAAATATCTTAACTAATCATTCTGGCTAGACGAACATTTGTTAGAACTTGATAGGTTCGAGAAAAGAATTTAATTATTATTGACAAATCGATGCCAATTATTTCGGCTAGATCGAGAAGTAATTAGAAATTAAAATCACAGTATTTCGTTGTTAAATCAAAATCTTGATTTTGAGACTGAGAAGAACAACTTTTTATATAAAGGGAATATTTTAAGTCGTATATTCGACCATTGCGCGCAATCTATAAGTATTATGCATAATATAGGGTACAAAAAGTTGGCCGGCTCTAAGTACTTGCAGAGGGATATGATTTAATCTTTATGGTTATCTGATACACCTGGGTATATCAAAGTCCAACCTTTGATAGTTACTCGAGAAGAGAAGTTCAAGATCCAACGGATCGCTCAGCATAAATTTGGAAAACATTCCACTTTGCTATTTCGTAGAATTAATTCTTGATCATTCATCTGAATATCGTAGAAAACTTTGAAAGCGTTATACTATTTCATTATCATATTATTGTTGCGGAGAATGTGAGAAGACTTGATATTGATTTCTATACCTTTATTGTATGTCTTAACTTGCGAGGCAAACTTGTTGCTCACCCTTGCTATAAATAAAATATTTCAGCTAGGAACGAAGAGGCCAGGGGTCGAAAAAGAACAAAGGTAAAGGCAAAGTACAGGATTAGTTGTGATGAACATTACTAATATTATGTTGTATTGTACACCCTTTTTGTATATCTAAAGGGTATGATTGTAATGTTAAGGTTAGAAAACCTGGGACTTATGTATTAACAACTTATGTTAATAAGTTATGTATTCCTATTTATATTTAAATGGGTAGTTAGATGTTATTATATTGTGGATCGTGAACACCAAACTCGGGGGTCAGGTAACCAGGATTTGGGGGCGTCACAGGTTGGTATCAGAGCTGTAGGTTATAAACCTTAAGTGGGATGGGGAAAACCCTAGGAATATAACCATAAGCGAGATATAGAATACTCATTTAGAGTACTAAGTGAGGGATTGGCGAGGCGTATCGATAATGAGATAAGTGGACGCATAGGGTGAAAATTTTGTATTGGTGAAGTACTAATCAAGTTATTTAAACTGATTGTAGGATGTCTGGAGAAGATCAAATGATTGCGGAGATGCCAGCGGCTGTCGCACCAGTGCCAGCAGCCGAGGTGCCAGCACAGAGCGAGTCAGTTAAAGAAGTGGGAAAAGATAAACCCATGGTCAATCTCGGGAGTGATCATGATGATTATCCCGAGATGTATCTGAGTACTGATGAGGAGGCGGAGTCTAAAGAAGCGAAGGTGGAGTTAAAGAATAAGATCAAAGTTGGAGAACAAGATCAGCTATCTGTAGAAGTCCAAGAACTCCGTAGTAAAGTGTTTCTCTTGGAGGAGTTGTGAAAGACGGAGCGAGCGTTACGCGAAATGACTGAAGAACGAAACGAGCTGAAGGCGCGGGTGGAAAGAATGAAGACTGAAGGTGGTGGATCATCTGAGGGAACCAACAAGAAGAACAAGAAGAAGAGAAAGAGGGAAAAAGACAGTGAAAACTCTAAAAATTCAAACCTGAAGAAGAAGCAAGCCTGTATCAAGTATGGAAAGACTCACGCTGGAGAATGCATGATGTGGAAGAATGTCTGTTTCAGCTGTAAGCAGGAAGGACACATTTCTTTGCATTGTCCTAAGCCGAATATGGGAAAGTGATTCTCATGTGGGAGAACGGGTCACGGATTCAATAATTGTCCCAACAAGAAGAAGACTGGTGAAGGGAGTGGTCAGTAGACAACTTAGATATATGTGATAGTATCTTTTGGTAGAAGTTTCTAATATTAAGTGTTGTAATATCGAGAATGATGTTTAAGCATATGTAAATATATATGTTTTATGAATGAAATCTTTATTTTCTATATGAAAATAAGATTAAGATTATTTTGTGTGTTCTTAAAACTCATACTTATGGTAAGTTAATGACTCATGATTATATGAAATATTTTGAACCCCTCAAAGAATAAACGCCAAAGGTCTGACTAGGATAAGTTCATACACTAATATAATTGTGGCAAGTTCATGAACTCATAAGCGTGGTATGTTTGATGAACTGGTAATAACTATGTATGAATGGAACATTGCAACTTTTTGTGTAAAGTTGTGTTGTTAATCCTGATATGATTTAAAAAAAGGATAGTAAATGTGTTAAGTACTATATGAACTATGTGCTATTTCAATAAATATGCAATTATATGATAATTATGTGTTGAATTCTTATTGTGTTAAGAATTTGTGTATAGAAAGAGAATTAATATAAGATTTTTTTTTATTTAAATCAGATCATGCCGCCTAGACGACAGAATCGCAACCAACGAGAAGAACAGTCAGTGAATAACGAAGGAGGTCAAGCTGACCTGATGCAAAACTTTACAGATATGATAGCCGAAGCTATGGAGAATAGAGCTCCAGCTGCAAGAGGAAGAGCAAGGAATTAGCCAGCTGAAAGATTGGCTAACTTCAAGGACTTTAAAGCGGTAGGACCGCCTGAATTCAAAGGGACCCCAAATCCGATTGAAGCCCAAACTTGGGTGAAGGAGATGGAGAAAGCATTCGTTATCGCCAGAGTAGCGGAGGAGCAAAAGACGCCTTTTGCAACATACTTAATGAAGGGAGAAGCTAATTACTGGTGGGAGACAAACCAAGTACGAGCTGGAACAGCTATAGTAACATGGACAAGATTCAAGGAACTGTTCTTTGAGAATTACTTCTCACCGAGTATGCAATCCAAGATGGAAGTTAAATTATTAGAACTTAAGCAGGAGAACATGTCGGTAACAGAATACGCTGTCAAATTCAACGAGTCGGCTAGATTTGCACCTCATCAGGTGGACACAGAGGTGAGAAAGACGAGAAGATTCGAGAATGGACTCAAGCCGGGAATATTCAATAAGGTAGCAGTATTACAGATCAATACTTTCGCGGCTTTGATGGAGAAGGCGTTAATTACTAAAGGAGGGAGCGAAGCTGCATCTCGATTTCATCAGGAAAAGAAGAAGAAGACAAATGATGGTGGAAGCAGTGGTGGTAGTAATCCGAATAAGAGGAAATGGAGTGAGAATGCCCAGTCAGGTAATAAAACATAAGATGATAGGAAAGGAAGGGAGCCATGTTTGAATTGTGGGAAAAACCATGCTGGAGTTTACCTGAAGAAGAAGGGAGTCTGTTACAATTACGGACAAGAGGGGCACATGTCACCCAATTGTCCCAATCCGAAGAAGATACAAGGTTGCTTTGCCTGTGGATCAACTGATCATATGGTTCAAAATTGTCCGAAGAGGAATGCTGAGAAGGAAAGTGTCAACAAGGGACCCGGTGGTGGAACCTTGGCAATTCGAGTACCGGCACAGCCAGGGAGACCAACGGCCCGTACATTTAACATGACGGCGCAGGATGCAGTGGCTACTCAGGAGGTGGCAGCAGGTAACGATTTCGCTTAATACTTAAATTACGCGAATAATATGAGTTAGATATCTCTGTAAATTGTTTTCTTTAAAAGATCCCAGTCACAGGTAGAATTTGAAACACAAATTAATATTGTGTTGATAAAAATGAATTGATGATACAACATTAAAAGATTGTAGAGAATAAGAAAGCGGTGATTCCGAGGACGGAATCCTTTTAAGGAGCGGTGAATGTGATAACCCGGGATTTCGAATAATCAAAATTTTACGAATAATTTTTTTTTTATTAATATTGATTATCAATTTAGTGACAAGTATCTGTGATACGAGTCTCAAGAAGGTCAATTTGTGTATTGACTAATAAATTTAGAGTAGAGTTGTGCTTAACAAGATTAGAAATCCTAACCCTAATTTCTAGATAGGGATTCGATAGAAAATATAATTAAAATAATTATATTAATGAGTATGTGTTCGTACCAAAGAGATTTATTGATCAATGATTGATCAAATAAGGTTTGTAATTAATAAACCCTAATAAGGGATTAGAAACCCTAATCTCATATTTAGAAAATTAATTGTACAGTTGAAAACCCTAATTATACATCGAGAAATCCTAATTTCATACTCGGGAATCCTAAACCCTAAATTAGGAAACCCTAATTCTAATTGGCAAGCCTAATGTGTTTATTAAACTTTAATATGATTAGAAAACCCTCATTATATTTTAGTTATCTTAATTTCTATTTCACAAACTCTAATTGTAAATTGGAAATTTTATTTTTCTAATAAAAACCCTAATTTGGAAATTATAGAAAACTAATTATGTAAAATCTAAGGGTTAGAACCCTAGGGTTAAACCCTAAGGGTTTGGACATTTGACCATATTACCATTAAAATTATTTTACAAAAGACTACAGTGCCCTTTTTGGATTTTTTTTAAGGAAACTTGTAAAAATTGTCAAGAGCTTTAGTTGGTAACCAACCCTATTGACTTTGTGACTTGTAATATCCAGCAATCAACCTCCACATGGCAGCAACATCAGATCTTGCACTATATCATATATATATATATATATAGATTAAGAAAGAGAAAGTGTGCAAAAATTGGGCTTTATTCACTCAAGCTCTCACCTACTCTCTCTCTCACCAAGAACTCCGAAATTTCCAAGTGAATCAGTCCCAAATACTTCCCTTAGGTCACCCAATAACAGATTGGAGAGCCAAGATCTAAGATTTTTTAAGAAAAGGTATAAACCCTAAAACCCATTTTGATCTTGTATGCTAAGGACAACTTTTGTGTTTATTGTAAGACCCCAAATTATTAATAAATAAAATTTAAATTCCCTCTATTTATTATTTTGAAATAGTAAGTGTTAAATTAATTAATGAGGTTAGTTATGGGTAAAATGCGCAAATAATTCAAATAAGCAGGTGGTTATAAAATATTCATTGTTGTCGGGGAATATTCGTTTGGTCGTGGAATATTCTTCCTGTCGGGGAATATTCGTACGACGGCGCAGTCTTTTGTGGGCCCCATAACGGAAAGCGATTGGATGAAGAAAACGACAAGTATATGTTGTTTATTAATAACGGTGTAGTTGTTACCGTTAATACTGTTGGAATACCCGGTGGTTAAAACACAGTAATACGCGTTGTTACACAGTAGCACACTGTATTGCACCAATTATTGATTCTTACGTAAGAAGGTACAGTAATTACTGTTCAGTATTTTATTTTATTGATTTAATAATTGCTACGCTGATATTTTATATTACTGTTGTTTCAATAATTGTCACTACACAGTATTTCCCATTATCAGATCAATAATTCATATTATTTGAATAATATTATTAGATAACATTATTGGCAATGTCTAGAAAGTTCTGTCTAAGGAGAGGTTTGGTCATCTAATTGCGCGCCAGTAAGGAGAAATTCTTATTGGAAATTCCCCTCTTTCCTGAAAACGGCCTGGTTGTCATAAATGTGATTCTGTAATATTATTTGTGAATAATTAATTATTGATTCATATGATAAAGAAATATTTATTTTTGTGGATATAAATGAGGGATATATTTTTGTGGTTAAAAATGAAGGAGTTAATGTTGAGGTTTTTATCAGTATTTTTGTCGGAATGGAGGTATTAAAAATCAGGGTTTTTGAGATATTTTGCAGGGGTTATAATTTTTAATCCGACCGTTGGATCGTGGTAATTTTTGGATATGTTATACATATATAAGTTGAGTATATGTCCTCAAATTTTGAACCGTTAAAAATGAACGTATGATTTATTATGAAATTTACGAGATGACTGGTTCAGAAATTGTTGAATTTTCGGAGTTAATTATTTTGGTAGAAAGTTCTAGAATTGGTGGGCCCCACTCTTGGTTGGTAAAGAAATGTGCTGAGATTTTTATTCAAATGTGGTGGGCGGGAATAGTTGCAGGTAAAGCCATCAGGTTGCAGGTTAAGTCTGCTTCGGCGTGCTAACATTTTCCTATAAATAGAGGGCTAAGTTAGAATTAAAAATCACACCAGAAACAAGTTTTCTCTCTTTCTTTCTCTAGATTATTGAGTGTATTTTGTGAGTATTTAGATACTTTGAGAGTTTCTATTCATCAGAGCAAGTTTCTTTCAGCCTTATACCGGTATTCCGACCAGAAGTACTGTCTTTACGAGGTAAGGGATGTTATTTTATTCGAAAATGATATTATTTCTTCAATATCATTATGCCGAAATATTGGTTGAAAATTTTTATCAAATTTGGAACTTTTCACGTCGGGGTTACTATTCACGAGTTACTATTCACGAGTTACTATTCACCGAAAAATAAAATTTTCTTCTTTTCGTCCAAAATATCTATTCTGGGTACTAGCTTTGATTGTATCCATGTTTTGATCATTCTTGAATTCTACTTCACTATGAATAATTATAAGGTATTTTTGGACATGGATAAATCGAAATACGAATCCTTAATATTTGTTATTTTGTTTCACTGGAATCGTTTTCTTTAAGATATTTTTCATCATTCTCAGTCCTAAATGATGATATTACTGAATATCTTTGGCCCGTAGTGCAAAGATGAATGATTAACTGATGAATATCTTTGGCCCGTAGTGCAAAGATGAACAGGTGTTGAGATGAACATGACCGACTGGTGATACAAATGAATATCGTTTAGCCTATAGTGCAAAGATGAATATTTGATTAAGGATGGTTATTGATTGTTGTTACAGGGATAAAATATTGATAATGGACTTTTAAATCTTAGAAGATAGTAGAACTCATTCTCTACTTGACTCTTCTAATGGTTTGCTGTTTCCGCTGCAGTTATTGATTTAAAACTTGTTGTCTATTGTATTCTATTAGATTTTTCCCTGTTGAAGACTAACGATAATTTGTTCTGCATTATCTTAGTCATAATGTTCTTTACTGGGCTAGTTGAGCTCACCCTTTTCCTTTTTGTTCCATTTTTCTCAGGAGACGAGAATGTAGCGAGTACTAGTCGGGGTATGGAATGATGGTTCTAGAAGTTACTTTAGTAGTCCTCACCATTTTTGTGAAATAATGTATCAATAATTGTAATGAGGACTTATTTGAGTATGGATATTGTCTAAATGACAATATTTGTATTTAAACTCACAGTTCTTGTGTTGTAATAATAAAGATGTAGTTGTTTCTGTACCATGTATTTTGGCGACTCAGAATGGGTGTTGTATACCTATTTTGGGGGCGTCACATTTATGTGTTTAGATGTTTGCTAGAAAGTGTTTTATGATGATCTATGGTGATATACCATAGATCCATAGCATCAAATGGCTTTAAAAGTGATGATTTTCAAACTGCCCAAGAACAGAAAATGTGGTCTGACAAGCTAATGTCAGGCGCCACAGATTCTTGTCTGTTTACGATTTTTCTTGTTTGATGTTTTGGATCTGTAGCTTGTTATGTTGTCTTTAATCTGGAAGTGGTAGTACAGCCATTGGATGTCTGGATCATGAGTTATTAACGGTCAAAACCCGTTAACCGGGCTTGACCGAGTAACATTCTGGGTAACCCAGAAAGTAAGAAACAGGGTCTGACAAGATATTCAAACTCTTAGATATGTCGATTATGATATTTTTTGTTGATGTTGTTGTAACACATTTATAGCCTATTGGGTTGACTCTAGATCCAAGGCCTTAGATATCTCAAACAATCAAGTGATCGAATCTAGTGGATGGTCAAAGTAAACCATCCGGTATCAATTCCTGTTTTTTGGAATTTCCAGAAAACGTTAGAGCCAAGTTTCTGACAGGGTTTGACCTCTTTAAATATGATCATTGTTATGTTTTTGGATCAATTTGTTGCTATAGTGTTGTTCCTTGACATAAGGACTACACATATGAACTTTAAGAACACATGAATCATTACAGGAACATAAGATTAAATGGGCTGGAAGGTGGTACCAAGAGACTGCCTGGGTTTCTGGGTTACCCAGAAAACCCAGGTACTGTCTGCAGGTTGTTTAGATGGCTAGATCTTGCTAGATGGTTACGTTATGGCTCTGGTGATGACTTACAATTGTAGTACTACATGTATACTACAAGATCAATGCACAAAATAACCCAGAAACACGGTGGATTAAAAAATATGAACGGTCAAACGTTGACCCTTGCACTGTCGGCTATCAGTGTTCTTGAGGCTAAAGAACACCAACAGCGACGATTACAGTCGCTAAAGGGCTATAGAGACGGTTTTATTTATTTTATTTTCTGAATATTCTGAAAATTATTTAAAAATAGAAAAAAAATTAGAAAAAGTATTAAAAATAGTTTTAAAAATTATTTTAAATTATGAAAAATATTTTTTGACCAATTAGAATATTTTTCTTTAATATTTATAATTATTTAAATATTAGAGGTATTTAATTTATTTAATTAGTGTATTAAATAAATTAGAGAAAAATGATTTAATATTATAAAAAATTATTTTAAATAAGAATAATGTATTTAAAAATATTTTGAGTTATAAAATGTAACTTTTAATATTTTTGGAGAATTTTTATTAATAAATTAATTTTAATGATATTAGATTTATTTAAATATTAAATTAAATAAATAAGATAAAACTAATTTTATTGATTTAAAAATTATTTTAAATAAGAATAAAGTGTTAGAAAATATTTAGGATTATAAAATATTATTTTCAATATTTTTGGAGAATTCTCATTAATAAATTAATATTAATGATATAGATTTATTTAATTATTATATTAAATAAATGAATTAAAAATAATTTTTATTGATTTAAAAATTATTTAAAAATGAGAAAAAAGTTTTAAAAATATTTTAAGTTATAATTAATGACTTTTAATATTTTGATAATAATTTTATTAATATTTAAATATTAATGGTGATGATTTAAAAATAATTTTTAAATATTTTAAAAATCATTTAAGTAGAATATTGATGATTTAAAAATATTTTAAGTTATTAACAATAACTATAATATTTTGACAAGTATAACATTAATATTTTTATATTATTAAATATTAATGATAATAAGATTATTTGAGAAATAAATCATTTAAGAATGATTTAAGTGTTTGAAAAATTATTATAAATTATAATAATTGTTTATAAATTATTAAAAGCTTCCGAAAAATATTGTTAATGATATTTGACTTATCTAAAATAATATTGAAGCTTAGAGATCGAATTTAATGGACAATATAAGTGTTAATTGTCGGATAGGGTGACCAAGGCACCGAGAATGGACCGAAGTCCAACTAGACCGAACTAGTTAGACTTGATAAGTGTTTACATAGGTTATAAACACTGATGTGATTATGTGATAATGTGCCTAGGAAAAGTTTGACTGTAGAATATAGTGTTACGTGTTATAAATAATTGTGCTAATGGTGAGACCAACATTGTTGATTATAGGTCTTACGAACGCAGTTAATTATATTGTGTAGTAGTAATCAGCGGAGAAGGCAACTTTCCTAACTCAACCTTGTGTTATATTCATTCGAACATTATAGTGGTTAATTATTGCTAATTATACCATGTCCAGGGAATTTATTGTTGATTATTCGCAGTTAGTGCATGTTTAATAATTCAAATTAAATTATTGGTTCAGAAAATATACATTTGTAGAATAATTGTTGTTGGAAATTCATATCCGTAGAAGATAGAATTGACAGTACCGCTAATTCTTGTTTATTATCGAATTATGTTGAGAAATGTCTTAACTAATCATTCTGGCTAGACGAACATTTGTTAGAACTTGATAGGTTCAAGAAAAAAATTTAATTATTATTGACAAATCGATGCCAATTATTTCGGCTAGATCGAGAAGTAATTAGAAATTAAAATCACAGTATTTCGTTGTTAAATCAAAATCTTGATTTTGAGACTGAGAAGAACAACTTTTTATATAAAGGGAATATTTTAAGTCGTATATTCGACCATTGCGCGCAACCTATAAGTATTATGCATAATATAGGGTACAAAGAGTTGGCCGGCTCTAAGTACTTGCAGAGGGGTATGATTTAATCTTTATGGTTATCTGATACACCTGGATATATCAAAGTTCAACCTTTGATAGTTACTCGAGAAGAGAAGTTCAAGATCCAACGGATCGCTCAGCATATATTTGGAAAACATTCCACTTTGCTATTTCGTAGAATTAATTCTTGATCATTCATCTGAATATCGTAGAAAACTTTGAAAGCGTTATACTATTTCATTATCATATTATTGTTGCGGAGAATGTGAGAAGACTTGATATTGATTTCTATACCTTTATTGTATGTCTTAACTTGCGAGGAAAACTTGTTGCTCACCCTTGCTATAAATAAAATATTTCAGCTAGGCACGAAGAGGCCAGCGGGTCAAAAAAGAACAAAGGTAAAGGCAAAGTACAGGATTAGTTGTGATGAACATTATTAATATTATGTTGTATTGTAAACCCTTTTTATATATCTAAAGGGTATGATTGTAATGTTAAGGTTAAAAAACCTAGGACTTATGTATTAACAACTTATGTTAATGAGTTATGTATTCCTATTTATATTTAAATGGGTAGTTAGATGTTATTATATTGTGGATCGTGAACACCAAACTCGGGGGTCAGGTAACCCAGATTTGGGGGCGTCACAAAA
The DNA here is from genome assembly GCA_016801055.1 of Panax notoginseng. NCBI lineage: Eukaryota > Viridiplantae > Streptophyta > Magnoliopsida > Apiales > Araliaceae > Panax > Panax notoginseng. Next base: position 23,833,693 of record CM029023.1, on the reverse strand, counting down.
GACACAAGGAATTTTAAGTGGTTCAGAGACTCAAGCTCCTAATCCACTCTTCTGCTTCAACGAGCAGGGATTCTACTAAGAAAGTCTTTACATCACTGAATCACTAAGATTCCTTCAAGGCCAGCAGCCTTGGAACTTTATTCACTAAGAACTCTTCAAGTCCAGCAGACTTGGAACTTCAGTTCACTAAGAACTCTTCAAGGCCTGTAGCCTTGGAACTCAATTTAGTCCCTTGGACAAGGACCCTTCTGGCCCTAGATCTTGTTGTTGTTGTTGTAGGTGCTGAGCTTCCAAGATGACTTTAAGCTTGTTCATCGTTGATTCTTTGCAGCTTATTGTGATCCTCTTTGGATTCTGCATCGAGACTGGATCACCATTGGACTTACTGCTAAGTTATTCATGAAGTTCAAACTCTTTGAGTGCTTCGCAGTTTGTCACTTCTTCCTTGGTGTAGCTGATCTTATAGTTGGTCCTTTTCTGATCTCAGCTTGCACTTCTTCACCATATGAGGTTTGCTAAGTCTTTGCATGTTTGGTAGGCTTCGTCTGGCTCTTAGCATCCTCTAAACCTTGGTTTCCTTGTGTAAAGATTTGGTTCTGTATCTATTCTTCTTTAGCTCTTGGTGGTTCGTGGTGATTCGTAGACTGGCTCTTTGAATCTTCTTTTTGATCTGCGAATCTCTTGAATGCTTTAAACTTGGCTTTCTCGGCTCTCAGCTTGGCTGCCATTCTCAATGGCATTCTCATTGTTGTTGAGTGAGTCCTTTTTCTATTAAAGCTCTTCTCTTATCTTGCTTCACTTTTACTTTCGTAGTCTCACTACCACTAAGATATTTTTCTATTTAGCTCTATAGAACTCGTAGAGTCAACAGCCTTACTTGAACAAACTACTTCTCCTTTTGAGCTTCTGCTGTTAAATAACCTTTCATAAGCTTCCCATTAGATTATAGCCATTGGGAGTTGTTTGAATTAATTTTTAGATCTCGAGTTATTTGGTGTAGACTGCAGATGTGACATGATAGCCCATTTTTCCCTTCTTTGACATTGCAGTCTACTATTTCACCTACCCCATCAGAGATGTCACTTTAGTGTGTCAGGTAGGTAGTCACCTTTATTTCTTTTTCTGATTCCTCGATCAGAACATCAGGAGTTGTCCTTTTGCATCGATGCTTTCAACGTTTGAATGTCAATCTTTACATTAAGACGTTGCCAAGGCTTCAATACTCAGATGACTGAACTCTACAATTCTGATGTAGATGACCTTGAACTAGATTGTAGTTAGTCTATTGAATATTACTCGTTGTCTGATTAAGAGAACACTACGATTTTGAGAGTGTTCTTTGTATTTGTAATGAAGAACCTCTCTCACTCAACTCGTGCAGTGCTTCATCACTTCTGCTTGCCTTGACTTACATTAGGTACTGACAGCTTATCTGATTACTCTGGCACTTCCTTAACTTTAAGACTTATCAGGTTTGTCATACTCAGTCTCTTTGTCCTTGTGATCTCCCGTTCACATATCATCAATGGTCTGACCCATGATTAATCTTCTATGTCTACTCTATATAGGTTGGCCAGTGTCTCTGTTATAGACCCCATCAGTTTCTGCTTCTAACTTGGCTAGCACTATGATCATGGTTATACCCAATATCGTTATCCTTTGTTTATCTTGACGGCTACTACATTACTTGTGGAAGACTTCCCTTAAATGGCTTCACTACTCAATCAGGATGCTGATTGAATTGGTGCTTCGATCTTCTTTTTGCTTGCAAGTCATTTGGTGATTTCCCTCTGGCTTCCTTTAGGTACATATCATCTTTTATAGTTTTGATCAGAGGCTTCATTCTTTGGATGCTTTGGGAGTGCTCAAGTGTTGAGAATCGTGTTAACACTACGATTCTACCTTAGAGTTGTGAGCACTTATAGGCTTTGTCGAAGACGTTGTTCTGCAGACTACGATCTAGCTTTGGTTCTGCAGACACTACGACTTCGGGAGTAAATTATACATCTGACCACGATTTCTGTCTTGACACTTATTGTCCTTATCTGATCTAGCTCGACTACGATTTCTGCCTCTGACGTGATCAGTAGACTCCACGACTTTAAGTGTAGTCTGCGATTCTTAACTTGGCTTGTCATGTTCTTGAATCAACTCTACGATTCTGAGTGAGGCCCTCTAAGGCAAACTACGATCTATAGCCATTTTATTGATACTCTACGATTCTGCCTTGGCTTCTGCAATCCCTAGGATAGCTCGATGCTCTACGATTCTGCCTTGATAGTCTCTGAATAGTTTGTTTCTTCTGGCAGACTTCTAAGACTTGTGCAGTACTTAACGATCTGGCATACCTATACATCATATAAGATCAACCTAACAAGCTTGATCTTTCTATACTTAGTCCTTATACATCATGTTCTTTTGAAGGACTTTACAAATCTGCTTTATTCATGTCAGTCTAAGTCCTTGTACATATATTCCTATTGTATATTCAAGGACTTTACAGCTTCTTTCAATGCAGACATATTTGCATATTCATTCATTAAGATCATAATCAAATCTTATATAAACAGGAATATCATTCATATGCTTATTCCTAACACAGCCCATACTTAAAATTCCTTATGTAAAAGATTCAAAATCAGTCACATTGCTACCATGGATACATATAAACTCATATAACATGTTATCATCACTCAATTAACAACTCATTCATGATAATTCTAAGATTCCTTCGTTATTAATTTAGAATTCAGTTATGCAATATTACCTCTGTTAAGTTAAAGTTGTTAGGTGTGGCTTCCAATTCCAGATAGCTTGCTAACTCAACCCTTTCACACTCTATATAGTTTATCAGAGATTTCTAGTGACTCAATTAAGAAAAGAATGGTTCTTATTTATAGACATTGAATTATACAAACAATAGCTTTGCCCACCATTTTAAACAAACAGGAAGGAGAATAAAATGATTGTTAATGAAGATTTGGTAGTACAGTGCAAAACACTACGATGGCCACTCCGCATTCATCATTAGCTACTAACTGAGTTTGATCTCTGCTGTAAGAAATAGGCTTAGGCCATTGGCCTATATACGTGAAGAAGAAAGTGATTGTTATATTGGGACACTCTCTCCTAATACCCAACATTCAGTTATAATGTGCTTAATTTAGTTTCTCTTTGGTCCCCTCATGTAACTTTTATGTACCAATGTTGCTACATAACGAAAAGTTAGGAATTATATATGCACCCATATCATATAATCCATGTTCATTTGTCTAGTCCAATTAATAATATAACATGTATGGGCACCATTTAATTTGTTATTAATAATCCAATATTTCCTTAAAACCTTATTATTTAATTATACTTTAGTACTGAAATAAATATTTTAATAGTATATATTTATTTACTCCTCATTTAATAAAATACACATTTACTTGCCCCACCACATATGATGAGGTAACAAAAACTCATCTAAATCATCTTTATGATTTACTTACTTTAACTATATAAATTTGATATAGCATCACTCATCCTTAAGTGTCACACCTCATTTAATATCTCTTGCATGAAGTATTTATATGGTACTACTACCCACATCTTCCTATATTACGCATGGTGATATGACATGATATTTAGTGATGGTACTAGTCCACTATATTACCCATTCTTTATTAAAATCACAGTCGAAATTATCTTCCAAGTCTTACTATCGGCGCAGCTGCGCTGATTTATAGTACAGAAGTGGTGCAGCTGTGCCACTCTGGGAAATTCTCAAACTTACTTACTGCTGAAATCAGCTTATAACCTAAATTAATCATTCCCTTCATTTAATCGATAACACACTTATTTTCATTATCTTGCCACACTAGGGAATCATCATGAGTTTTACACTAAGCTTTTTATCAATTCCACCATAACACATAATGGTCACATACTTAGCTTAGTTTATTAGGAATTACTATATCCCATGCTACAATAATATTGGTTTATACTCAAATAAATACTCAACTTTTATTAATATGATTATTAAATATTCAGAAATACTCGGGTATTACATCCGCCCCCCTTATAAAAATTATGTCCTCGAAATTGGTACAAGGTTATACAAATAAATGGGGATAGTCCTTCCTCATCCTATCCTTTAACTTCCACGTAGCCTCCTCGGCGTTGTGGTATCACCATATTACTTTTACAGATGATATGGTTTTATTTCTCAAAGTTTGCTCTTTCCTATCTATTATTTGGACATGAATTTTCTCGTAAGTTAGTTTCTTCTCTACTTGAATCGGCTCGTAATATATCACATTCTTATAGTAAGGCTTGTACGGACGTAACACGAAAATGTGGAACACATTGTAAATGTGAAACACATTTTGAATGTGTTCCAGCTCGGGTGGTAAAGCTACTTGGTACGCCACGTCGCCTATTTGCTTCAACATTTCTAATGGTCCTATGAATCTCGACCTCAACTTTCCCTTCTTAACGAATCTAATCTTCCCCTTCCAAGGGGATAATTTCAAAAACACGTAACTTTCGACTTTAAAATTGCGATCTTGACGATGCAAATCTGCGTATTTCTCCTGGCGATCTTGTGCAGCTACCAATTTAGCCCTTATCGTTGCTACTACATCGGCTGTTTGTTGAACAAATTCCAGTCCTAGTATCTTTTGTTCTCCGACTTCATCCCAACACAACGGTGTTCTGCACTTTCTCCCGTAAAAAGCTTCGTACAGTGGCATGCCTATACTTGCATGATAACTATTGTTATAACCGAATTCAACTAAAGGCAAGTACTCAATGTTAATGGTGTCCACATTCTCTCTTGCAAGCTTTTCCAAAAATTTGACGCGAAGCGCGAATCTCGATTGGAGACAATCGATATCAGCATCCCATGTCGCGAAACAATTTCTATTACGTATAACTTTGCCAATTGGTTCAGATCGAAACAAATTTTTATCAGTAGAAAATGAGATGTCTTCGTTAGTCGATCCACGATAACCCAAATGGCATCATAACCTTTCTGCGTGATTGGAAGTCCTACCACGAAATCCATCGTAATATGCTCCCATTTCCACTCTGGTATCTCTAATGGTTGAAGTAGACCACTCAGCCGCTGATGCTCTGCTTTGACTCGTTGACAATTAAGACATCTACTTACGCACTCTACAACCTCTTATTTCAGATTAGGCCACCAAAAATTTCATCTAAGATCTCGGTACATTTTCGTGCCTCCTAGATGAACAGAATACGTCGTATTGTGTGCCTCGTACAATATTTCCTCTCTCAGTTCGATTACAGCGGGCACCCATGCACACTCGACCCTCAAATCTCAAAATACCGTCTTTACCTACCTTGAACTTTTCTTCTTCATTTTCTACTATCCTCTTCCTTATTTTCTCACATTCTTCGTCTCCTTCTTGTGATTCCTTTACTCTATCCAATAATGTTGGATGAGCTTCCATCACAAATAATTTTCCCCTCGACTTCCCTAGTTCCTTCACTTCTAGTTCCAATTTCTCCATTTCTCTTATTAATTCCTCTTGAGTTGTTAACTTGAACAACTTAAAGCGTCGGCTACAACGTTAGCCTTTCCCAGATGATAAAGAATTTTGCAGTCATTGTCCTTGATTAATTCCAACCACCTTGTCGACGTCGAGATTTTTATTTGTCCCTTTTCTGTTCTTGTTCTTTTGTGTTCTCATGTTAGGTGAGATTTGTTTGAAAAAATAAGTTGTGAAAAGGTCCGACATTTATATGTCGACGATTGGACTATAAAAGTGCCAATTGGTTTATTAACTGGTTGTACCAACACAACCGAGAAAAGGTTTGCACATTGACCCAGTGATGTGATACTGCTAAACGGGTCTGTGAAACCAAGATTCATTAGGGTCCGGGGACTTGCTTATGCGGAGGGAAGGTGTTAGGCACCCCTCGACATCCGTGTTGCCACAGTGACCGCCACTTTTCAAGAAAGTGTTATATGAATGTGTGTGTGTGTGTGGGTTAATGTGCTGTTATTTGGAAGTAGTGCGAGGCCTCGTTCGCACCTATATACACAGGGTTTGAATTTATGTAAAAATTCAGTTTTAAACAAGATATATCAATGATGTTTTGTAAAAGAGATTTTTCAAACCCTTATGCTCAATAGTAATTGAGACCTTTTACACTTCCATTTTATTAATTGTTTTGCTGGATTGCTTTTATTTTCGAGATGCAAGGCATCTTCGACAAAATAATATACAAAGCAGTGTCGAACTCCTCATGGGCATGAAAACTATCTGAGGAAATCCAAACACTGTGAATAAATTTACAAGTTGCTTATAGCTGAAAATGTCCATCACGGGAACCAAATCAAGATTCAGTAGACTGAATCTGTGATCACATGATTCCTAGGCTCACATTATGCCACATTTTGTATGAAAACTGTAAGCAGTTATATATATAAAAGCTGTCAATATATATATACAGACATAATCAACCACCACGAAGCATCTCCATAGGGGATCAAAAATATAAATATATAAAAGCGATATATATATATATATATATATATATATATATATATATATATATATATATATATATTGACATGATCGACCACCACGAAGCACCTCCATGGGGGATCAAAAATATAAATAAAGTTATAAAAGCTATCAACCGCCATGAAGTAAACTCCAGGCGAGACGAAATTAAAGAAAGCAGTAAAAACGGTCAACCGCCACGAAGTAAACTTCAGGCGGAAAGAAATGTTATATATATATATATATATATATATATATATATATATATATATTATATATATATATATATATACACGAAAGCAAATAAACGCTCCAGACGTAAGTCTAGGCTCAATCGAGGCATAACTCGATAATGTTAGTCCATATATAAATATATATACAATATATACAAAAGAAATAAAAACCACGGACCGAAGTTCGGGCGGGCAAGCACACGCAACACGACTCTCAACGTGAATAATGGTGTGTGCAAAGATGAAGAGAAAGGCTTTAAAGTGTGTAAGAAGGCTTACAGTGGGCTGCCAAAGAAGACTTCAATAACTTGAAAAAGGATGAACACTCGGCTCCCGCCGGTAAAAAGTAGCTATATATGAGCTCACAAGTGTTTAAAATGAGAAAGCACTAAGTTTAAGGTGTGTACAGAGCAAATTGGGCAGGGCTTCCTCACCTTTTTCTCTTCCAAAATGGCCACCCCAAGCCCTCTATTTATAGAGGGGGGAGCTGCAGGTGTACCTGCGGCTGCCCAGGGTGCCTCGGGCTCTACGGGTCCTACCGTCTCGAAGTACGTGCACTCGTGCACTGTGATGTCCGCTTAAACTTTCAGAACTGCAATTCGGGCATCCGATTGAGGTGTACAAGACCTATTTCGGACCACCGTTGTCAAGAGCTACGCCATGACATGGGATTAGAGGTTGTACAAAGTCAGGAAGATGGGACCATGCCCTCGCCTTCAAGCTTTAAATTCTATCCGGTGTGCTGCCATGCGTAGTAGTCACTCGGGATTGGACCTCCTTGGTTCTTGTGGGACATTGCTATGTAGAAATGTCTGTATGAGATGTTGAGATAGTGCGATGTATGATCGAGCTGGCAAAATGATGATTTTATCCCTCACCGGGGTTATCTTTGGTTTGGGCTGATAAAGTAGATGTTGCTCAGGGTTATCTCTAAGATTGGACTGCTGTAAATACTGAAGGTCCTCAGGGTTATCTCTGAGGTGTGCCTATCTTCCCAGGGTTATCTCCGAGTCTTGTACTGAATGCCTCGGGGCTTTACCGAGTGTTCTGAAGCTGTTCGCAGGGCTTTGAAACAAGCATTTCCAGGGCTATCTCCGAAACTGCAACTACACTCCTTGGGGTTATCTCCAAGGTTAGCATTGCTATTCCCGGTGTTATTTTCGGGACTGGAACTGAGCATCTCAGGGTTATCTTCGAGACAGAACTGTCCTCTCCGGTGGAATTTTTGGTATCTTGAACTGCAGTCCTCGGGGTTATCTCCGAGGTTGAAACTGAAACTCCCGGTGTTATCGCTGGGGTTGAGGTTGAAACTTCCTGTGGTATCCGGGTCTGAGCTGGATGTCTCGGGGTTATCTCCGAGATGGTGATACTGAGTATCCCAGGGTTATCTCCAGGATTAAACTGAGCTGTCTTCCAGGGTTATCTCTGAAAGACGATTCTGCCCTCCTACAATGTTAGTAACAGGTATGCAAAAAATTTTGAGTGTCTATAGATGCCCCTCTTTATCATATTCATGTAATGCAATGGCATCGATAGGATAAATAATACTAGACACTTGAAATGCCACAAGATACTCATGATGCAATGTACGGCAACATGATGCAAATGTATGATGCATATATTTTGTCGGATTGTTATCCAACACGGTGGGAAGATTGTCGGCTCCCTGTTGCTTCTACCGGGGATGGCATTAGATAAGCAGCCTGATGAACTGTCATGGATGTGCGATCCACAGCTACCAGGAATATCTAGGATTGTTGACATTGGGGTTATCACCATAGTCTTGAATCCTTAATACAGATTTTATACTGAAGATGTATCCCTCACGTATCAGAGATTCTGTGGGGATGTATCCTTGTCTATTTGAGGATGTGTATAACATATTCCATTATCGGTCCTCCCCGATGAGGATGATCCTTCCCGGTTTGTATCGCCAGGACATATTAATGTTCTGTCGGAGTTACTGCCAACAGTTTGTGTTATCAGGGTTGCCTGACCTTCGCTAACATGTATATCACCGAATAATATCCCTGTTGTGAAAACTGTCAAGGTTTCTTGACCTTCGCTGACTGATGCATCAATAAAAAATACGTAACACCCCCGCCAGGGATATGTACTTTGACACATGAAAACGTGTGATGCCCCCGCCAGGGAATCTACATTTGGACATATGAAGAGGCATGATGCCCTTGTCGGGGTTGTGCATCAACAGATGCAGATGCGTGATACCCCCGTCGGGGATATATACTGTAAAATGCGTGATGCACCCGCCGGGGAAACTGCTTAATCTTCGCTGACATGTGTGTCAACGGCTGAAATCATCGGATGGCTTCCAGTGCTTCGTTGGATTTACTTGCCAACGGTTAAAGTGATGTCAAGGCTGCTTGACCTTCGTTGACACGTGTATCAACGGATGAAAATGTGTGATACCCCGCCGGGGAATATGCACTTCGACATATAAAAATGCGTGATGCCCCCGCCGGGGAATCTGTACTTGGACAGATGAAGACGCATGATGCCCCCATCGAGGTATCTATATTTGGACAGATGAAAATGCCTGATGCCCCCGCCGGGGTTGTGTATCAACAGATGCAGATGTGTGATACCCCCGCTGGGGTATATGAGAGGATTAGGGTGACGACCCTTACTTGGAGGCATTGGACCAGCATAAGGTATTGCCGAGTGTAACTTGTAACAGTTGAGATCATCGGCATAGTGTACCCTATATTCGGGCGAATACCAATGAGTGACGTGTAGACCCACAGTTCGGTCTAAGAAAACCAGGATTCCAAGCCATTCTGCTTAATCGCGTAGCGTTTTTATTCCTGATTTAGCCTTTTCAGCTTGTGAGAACTCCTTTGCAACTCGAACTGGGCCAAGCCGGAGGGGTGGTCCGCACATAGGGGTGTCGCAGGTACACCTACAGCAGCCGTAGGTGGACCTGCAGCCAACCGTAAATGTCCTTAAATGGACTGGTTGCTTTTCCAAGTCATTTTCAAGTCGCGCCGCGAAAGAAATCTGAGAGCTCTTCTTCAGATCTGCTGAGTTCGGGCGTCTTTCTGCAAATTTTGTCACCGTACAAGTGTTCTACACTGTCCTGGTAACATAGCCATGCCTTTTTTCCCAATTTTTATCCGTTGGAAAATGACTTATTATATGAAATGCGTCTAAACACATAGTAGTGAATATGCATGCTCATATAACTTGATAAAAAATATTCAACATAGTAAATGTTAGTATTAAACCATGCTGAACATAATGATGTGAAAAAATTTAACTTTTAAAACAGTCAAATTGGCACTTTTTTTTGTTATTTCTTATCCTATTTGAGGACAAATGAGTAAAAGGTAAAAATGCAAAGTAATCCTGGTAAATAAGCTACCCTTATGGATTGATGACTTTGACATTTTAATACAAATAGTATGTATATGACTGTGGGCAGGTGTGCTACTGAATGGCCACCTAGTCATGCCTATGTGCATGTGGATAGTCCTATTTATAAAGGGGACAATGGCAAAAAAATTTCAAAAATGTAGGCATTGGGTAGTCATGCATTTTTAACTCTACTGTAGGAGTATGTTAGAATAATGCATGCATGCAGTCATAAAATACATTTTAAAAAGCTCCAGGTTAGAAAATACCACACCATTTCTGAGGTGATTTGGAGCCTTGTTGTCCAAATATTATGGATCCGGATCAGCCGAGTAGTTCCCATAAGACAACTTCAGGTGTACGGAGGAGGGCTTCTGAAGTGCCTCGACCCCGTTCTGTTAGACAGCCTCGTCGTCTAGCGGAGGCTGATGTCATCACATCGATTCCCTATTCTAGGGAGCATTTGGCCATTGGATTTGAGGATGGGTATCCGACTGGTGTCGAGTATGTGATTTCCACCCGTAGGGTTCCTCTCTTTACTAATGGAGGATGGGAGCTCTATTTAGGAGAGTGTGCTATTAGGAGCACCACAGGAGAGATTCGTATATCGATCTTGCCTCATGTCAGGCGTTATTGGCCTGTGTCGCAATCACCCGTCATTGATATCCCATTGTTGGGTGTTGACGATTTTGCATTGTCAGAGGGTCCTTGCACTTAGGATGTATTCCAGCATTGGTGGATCCCTCGTACCATTGGACCCGCGCCACTCAGTTCATGGGGGATATGGTTCTAGGATCCGTGATGATGACGAATTGGCTAGCCTGTGTCAGAGATCCGACTCATGTGACACAGATTGACAACTTGACCCAGCGACTGGATCGGGCACATTTCTTTATCCGGTATTTGGGCAGAGATCCGACAGAGGCAGATTCATTTGATCCTTCCAGCTCAGGTGCTGGCCCCTCAGATGACCCATATGGCTTTACCGGTGCAGATCCTCCTTTGTATAGGCCTGACATCCCTGTTGATAGAGATCCGGTGACTCAGAAAAATTACATCAGGTGGACAGGATTGATGATGTAGATATTGACACCATTATCTTCTTCTGATGTGTATTCTTGTTATCTCTTTTGATAGGCCTCTGTTAGATATTGGGTGGCTGTGCCTCATTCTCGTTATATCTTTTGATAGGCCTCTGTTAGTAGTATGGCGTATGTGCCCCATTTTCCTGTATTTTTAGCTGTACAGAGATGATGCATATAGATGATGATATACTTAGGAATGTATGTACAATTTTTCATTCCCAATATCATATTGCCATCTATTATCTGTTATGCATGTATCATGTTATGCATATATATGTATATCCAGAGATATTCAGCATTGACCCCTGGATGGTCTTATGATACGACCCACACATATGTCTTCTTCGACAGTCAGCCGCATAGATCACACCCCACCAGTATTGGTGACATCCCGTCTGAGATCCTGGTATGATAGTATGTCAGCCCCAGATAGGGTGACCGTAGATCAGCTATTACAGCATTCTATGACCCTCTTGATATTTTAGGTTCCCGCAGGCTTTATGGAGGGTATGCTGGAGCATTGGATACCGGAGAGACAAGTGTTCCGGTTTAGCACCCAGGAGTTGACTCCTACATTGGAGGAGTATGAGCGATTGATGGCTTTGCCCTTAGACAGACCTTATGCTCATATGGCTGTCGAAGATATACGTCGGCAGTTCATGACCCTTATCGGGTTACAGCGTAGAGTTGCAGAGGATGAGATTACATCCGGCCATGTACTGTCGCAGCGTTTCCTGATAGATAGATTTAGCTCGTTGGACAACTATGCTCGGCATTCTGGGGATTTCACCATACTAGAGGACCAGTGGCATTTGGCTAGAGTGGATTCATTCTTGATGTGCGTAGTGGCATATGTATACATGCCATGATATATGGATGAACTAGACATCGATGTTATCATGGCAGTGAGACCTCTCAGGGAGGGTCATACCATCATTTCGATGATTGTGGCGGAGACGCTGAAGTCGGCCACGTTCTACAATACCTACTCTGCAGGGGTTTTTACAGGTAGTTTGGTCATGTTATACGTGTGGTTTATGTCACACTTGACACCGATTGGCACTTTTCGCAGACACGAGTATTGCTTCACCCCATGAGATAGCTATGTCGTATTCCTTCCAGCATGCGGAGTGTACAAATCCTGCATCCTGGTTCGTTTTCCTAGCTGGGATCGGAGATCCATTTTCTATCTTGCCGTGTACAGGGCTCAGTTCAACCTATAGCTTCATTACTCATGCTCCTGGCATGGATTATCTCCCTCTGGCTGGTTTGAGGGGCATGACTACCTACCACCCACTAGCCGTGATGTCACAGTTTGACCAGTTCCAGGATTTCCATCCTTTTGATGGGGCGTTAGGTCAGCATTTAGCTTCTCGCCACTTATCAGCAGAGGACCGATCCCAGGTGTTTGCTTGTTGGGATCAGCGTGAGATAGCTGCTTTTTTTGTTAGCCATCCGGGCTATTCACTAGAGTATTCTACGTGGATGAAGATAGAGGCTTCATCGGCTGCGGCAGTATCCACAGTGTCGAGTATTGATTCAGATGGTGGAGAGCCCATGGAGGACATTGATTCTCACACTGAGGAGGAGCCATTTACTAGGTTGCTAACAGCTCTTTTAGATTCTCCCAGTACTAGCGCTGTCGTGATCCAGCATGTAGCACAGTACTTCGAGCATAGTCTTTATCTGATGACCTTTAAGAGGCATCAGGCTAGAGCCCTGATGTTGACAGCTCTTGATGGGAGAGATGCCGCTCTATTAGAGAGAGACGAGGCATTAGTTCGTAGAGATGCCGATGTTATTAAGTAGGATGAGGCCAGATCAGCCAGAGATGCCGTGATAGTAGAGAGGCCACAGTGAGGTCCCTTACTACTGGCATGATTGCAGAGATGAGAACATATATTGATGAGCACAGTGTCACCATACAAATGGCTGTAGATCAGTTAGCTCGCGTGGATACCCTTGTACAGGAGACCACAACTTTACCTCCTTCTTCGAAGAGAGATGTCATGCTGGGCTTGGTAGCTCAGATATACACTGATTTGTAGATGAGCTTGTATTTTCCTGCACAGACTAGCTTAGCCATTTTGTCATGCACAGTTCATATTGTATATATCAAACAACATTATATATAACAGGGAAATATATTTTTGATCACTTCCCATTTAGTTATGCCTTGTTGCTTGCTTGATATTTGCCTGCTTCTTCAGGGCTTGTCATCTTGATGTATTCTAAACTCTTCCTTGATGGATAGACATTGAGATGTCTCAGGATCTCTTAGAATAGATCATTGATCTGTGTGTATCCCTACCTTCTTTTTGGTATCTTGGGACTAGTTTCTGTATAGAAATGTGGAGAGGAATGTGGCTTTTCCTCTTTGAGATTGACCGTACCATATATGGTCGCCAGTACTCCTATTTAGGAGGAGCCTAGTTAATTCCATCTCTTATGGATTGGTATTGCTCTTCGAGGAACAACCGCAACTTAGATGGTCGCCGAGTCTCCCGTTTACATGGGGAGGTCAGGTAATTCCATCCCTTTGGTCTGAAGCCAATAAAATGTAGTGGATTGAAAGATAATCCCAATACCATTGACAAGTGTTTGTGTTTAGGTAGGGGGTTAGACCGAACTATAAATGGTTGCCTACGTACTCCTATTGAAGAGGAGATCAGGTCTGCGTAGTTTGAACCTGGTGTAAGAGGTTCAATGTTGTATGTGGCAGAAAAGGGTGTAGGAATGTTTTTGTTGTTTTTATTTTTGTAAGGAGAAGGGTGTAGAAATATTTTTGTTTTTTTTTTATTGCGACCAGGACATATAAAATGGTTGCCTACGTACTCCCGTGTATCAGGGAGATCAGGTCAACGTAGTTCGCCCCTCAGGACAATTGGTAGGCAACAAAAAGTTTGATCCTATGTGTAGGACAAACTGCAGGGGAAAGAAAGTTTAATCCTAAGTTCAGGATTAACTGCAGCTGTGAAAAAGTTTAATCCCATGTTTGGGACAAACTGCAAATGTGAAAGGTTTAATCCCTAGTGGGATAACCAAAGTTGTATGAATGAAGGTAAGCCAGGTTGCTGGCTTCAAGAGTATATTTCCCTGAGGGGCAAAGTGTGGACAAGAGTTGTATGTAGTAAAGGGTTAAAGAACCGAAATGACTGGTGATATGATGATCCAACACCAAGATGTTTGTTTGATGGTAACCTCAGATATAGTACCGTTTCATGGTGTCCGAGTTGATAAGCTGTGGAAATTCATTGTTGTCCATTTTCTGTAATCTGAGAGTGCCTCATGTCAATACCTCCTTGACAACAAACGGGCCTTCCCAGTTTGGAGCGAATTTTCCCTTGGACTGATCTTGGTTGTCAATGATCTTCTTCAAAACCAAGTCATGTTGTTTAAACTGTCGTAGCCGAACTTTTCTGTTGTAGGACCTGGCAATCCTTTGTTGATATAACTGGCCATGGAAGATAGCATCGACACGCCTTTCATCTATTAGAGACAATTGGTGATACCTATCTTATACCCATTGGTCCTCATCCAGCTAAACGTCTATCAACACTCTGAGGAATTCCATTTCCACTTCTATGGGGAGCACTGCTTCCATCCCATAGGTTAATGAGTAGGGGGTTACCCCAATGGAAGTGCGTATTGACGTTCTGTAGGCTAACAGAGTAAGAGGCAATAGGTCAGGCCATTATTTGTGGTTGGCGGACATCTTTTGCATGATCTTCTTGATGTTTTTGTTAGCCGCTTCAACAGCACCATTCATCTTTGGACGGTAGATGACGGAGTTAAGATGTTTGATGTGGAATTTGTTGCATAACTCCTCCATCATTTTGTTGTTGAGGTTCTTAGCATTGTCTGATACAATTACCTCTGGTTGTTCATATCGACAGATGACATTGTTTCTGATGAAAGCAATGATGACTTCTTTTGTAACCCTGGGGAAGGAGGCTTCTTCTGCCCACTTGGTGAAGTAGTCGATCATGGTGAAGATAAATCGATGCCCATTACTGGCTTTGGGCTCGATGGGTCCGATCACGTCCATTCCCCACATTGAGAAGGGCTAAGGTGAACTCATATTGTGGAGCTCCCGTGGAGGGGTGTGGATAGCATTCACATGAAGTTGGCATTGATAACATCTCCTGACGTGGTTATCACAGTCAGCTTTGAGAGTAAGCCAGTAATGTCCTGTTCTGAGGATCTTTTTAACAAGTAGCAGGCCGCTCAAGTGTGGGCCGCATACTCCACCATATACCTTATCCATGAGCCTCTAAGCTTGGTCCTGGTCCAGACATCTGAGGAGACGTAATCCTATATCTCTTTTGTAGGGTGCATCTCCGCTCAGGTAGAATTTCATAGCCAGTCGATGGATCCGCCTTCTTTCAGTCAAGCTCGCCTCAGCGGGTGTTGATCCATCTCGTAAGTATTCCTTGATGTGTTGATACCAAGGATGCTGGATAGGAGGTAGTTCATCCGATACTTCTCCAACATAGTTCCCATAGGTATGTGAATCAAGGAGGCCAAGGTTGCTAGCACGTCTGCAAAGTCATTCCTATTACGAGGAATGTATAGAAAGGAGATCTTTTCGAACTCCGAAGCCATCTACAAAACTTGCCAATGGTAAGGCAGCAAATGTAGCTCTTTGGTTTGATAGATTCCCGTGGATTGTTTGACTACCAACTCCGAATCCCCAAAGACAGTTAACCGCCTGATGCCCATTGAACGGGCAAGTTTTAGCCTCAATACAGCCTTCATACTCAGCTGTGTTGTTGGTGCTGACAAACTGTAATTTAACGGTGACGGGATACTGCTCCCCTGTACAGGATACTAGAACTGCTTCAGCTCCAGAACCTTCCATATTAACAGCTCCATCGAAATACATTTTCCATGTACGACATGTATCGTACTGATGGTGTTGCTGAATTGCCATTACCCCTTCATCGGGGAAGTATGTTTCCAAGGGTTTAAAATCCCCTAAAGGTGCGGCGGCCAGTTGATCTGCAATTCCTTGACCTTTGATGGATTTTTACGTCACATAAACGATGTCAAATTGTTGTATGATCAACTGCCACCTAGATAGCCAGCAATTTAACATGAGTTTACTGAACACGTACTTGAGAGGATCCACGCGGGATATGAGATGGGTTGTGTGACCATGGAGGTAATGTTGTAACCTCATGGAAGCCCATGCTAAAGCACAACAAGTCTTCTCAATTATAGTGTACTTGTGTTTACTGCTGCTGAATCTTTTGCTGAGGTAATAGATAGCCCGTTCTTGGCCTTTATCGTCCTTCTGTCCCAGCATGCAACCCATGGCATTGTCACTTATGGATAGGTACAGGAACAGGGGAACATTATCCCTTGGTGGTACCAAGACAGGAGCTTTGACTAGCTGCTCTTTGATTGTAAGGAATTCCTTCTGGCACTCATCATTCCATTTCATGGAGGAGTTCTTCCTTAACAGCTTGAAGATAGGCTCACAGGTTGCTGTGAGTTGAGAAATGAACCGACTAATGAAGTTGATTCTTCACAAAAATTCCTGTATTTCCTTCTCTATCTGAGGAATGGGCATTTTCGTAATGGTCTGGATTTTGGTGGGATCCAGCTCAATCCCCTTGTGGCTGACTAGGAATCCTAGCAACTTGCCTGATTTAATGCCAAAGGCGCACTTAGCTGGATTCAACTTCAAGTTGTACTTATGTAACCTGTTGAAGAGCTTTTTGAGATGGTCTAAGTGGTCTTCCTCCCTTTGGGACTTGATAATGATGTCATCCACGTAGATTTTTATCTCTTTGTGCATTAAGTCGTGGAAAAGAGCCATCATAGCTCGTTGATAGGTAGCTCTGGCATTGATGAGGCCGAAAGACAACCGTATATAGCAAAAGGTTCTCCAAGGCGTGATGAAAGCAGTTTTCTCATGATCGTCCTCAGCAACCATGATCTGATGGTATCCTGCAAAGTAATCAGCAAAAGAGTACATGTTGTATTGAGCAGTATTGTCAATGAGAATGTGGATAAATGGCACGGGAAAGCTATCTTTAAGGCAAGTTTTATTCAGATCCCAAAAATCCACGCAAACTCACACTTTTCCTTCAGGTTTAGGCACGGGAACGATATTGATATTCATTTAGGATATGTGAACACCATGATAATACCAACTTGAAATTGTTTCACAATTTCCTCTTTCACCTTTAAACTCCACTCAGGTTTCAATCGCCTGAGCTTCTGCTTGACTGTCTTGAATCCCTCTTTAATGGGAAGGCGATGAAGGACAATGCCAGTGGACAAACCCACCATGTCTTCATGAGACCATGCAAACACATCCTGGAATTTGGTTTCAATAATTTTAACACATCCTTCAATGAGGGTTGTTCATCTCAGCAGATTTAAGAGTCCGCACCAAGTCAATTCGGTTTGGATAATTTTATAACATACGATAATAGTCTAGCCGAATCAATGGCTTAAACAACTTTTGTAATGTGTTTAAGAACAATAAGTTCAATGCTTGCAATCAACATTAAGATATACCAATGATTTTTGAATAGTAATAGATATTTGTTTGAGATAAATATGGTTGACATGGGACCAATTCGAATTATACAATCTATATAGTGTAAAGAATTTGAGAACTTGCATTTAATATGAAAAATGAAGTTAGAGAACTTGCACAAAATCCAAAGTTGTATAAGTTAGGGAACTTGTCTCAATCGTAATTTACCAAATTAGAGCTTATCAACACTTTGAAATCATATTGTAGCATAGTTACGAATATAGGTATATCTATTAGTTACGCAATCTCAAATCATAATTTATCTCATACACGTGCTCAATACATATGTTAAGTATATACATAAGTCTATGAAATCAGTCTATGTATATACATCACGAATCCTTAAGGATCATCGTTATTATCTCATTAGGAATCTTATATGGTTAAACATCTTTACGTTATCTTATCTACCTCATTAAGTCTCTGTTTATTAGCTTAGAACAATAATGTGGTCAAGCCATCATGATTAGCAGTAAACAAAATAAGTCAGACCATACTGCAGGATGGCGCAGCTGCTCCTTGGTTAGGCTTAGGGACGGCGCAGCTGTGCTATCCCCTGGTCAAACCAGAGTTGAACTTTTGCTCTCCTGATGTCAGTCCATTTTATAGCATACCAAGACATTAATAATTATCATGTACCCATGCTAAAGGACTTTACTTTCATGCACGACCATTCTAAGTTTATCTTTATAACTCACGATCTTAGTTTGGGATTTCTAAATAAGTTAGGGCCAATTGAGGTCACGAATCACAAGGACTACTATGCCCACTATGTACACATATGGAATAGTCATGAAATCGGTCGGTATGCATGCTCGCAAAGGTTTTCATCGTATACGCACAACTATCATCATTTATTTCTTTAAAACACCCCTAACTCATGCTTGACTAACTTTCATTGTGCCTAATCAAAATGAACATACGTATGTGTTATCTGTGGTCATCTAGTAAGTGTAATCGTACATGCTTTAAGTTCAGATAGTATACAACATCATGTTCATAATATTAGCGTACAACACATCCAAGTTTACCTTTAAAAGTTATTTTAAGCTAAGCGGAGATACTCTTTAGTACATGCATATCACTTTGAATCGTATCTTATGTGTAATTAGGTCACGTGTGCGTACTCACAAAACCAGAACTTAAGCACATAAGTTTCGTCAAGGTCTATATTCAAAACTATCATTTTCTTTAGTACATGCATACTAACACCAACCAAATCATTCATGCTACGTCAAGGAACCTAAATTCTCACGTAAAACCTATTTCCATGCATTCCCAAGTCATATCATTATGCTAGAATTAACCAGATTAAAAATAGAAGTCAGAATCATTTCTTGGGGTCCGACGCAGCTGCGCCGTTCTAAATTGCAGGGAGCGCGCAGCTGCGCCCTACCCTTGACAGTCCAGAATAGCCTCTGCTTCGGCAGAGAACCAACCCATACTTAAAATTCCTTGCTTAAAAGATTCAAAATCAGTCACATTGCTACCATGGATACATATAAACTCATATAACATGCTATCATCACTCAATTAACAACTCATTCATGATAATTCTAAGATTCCTTCACCACTAATTTAGAACTCAGTTATGTAATATTACCTCTGTGAAGTTAAAGTTGTTAGGGGTGGCTTCCAATTCCAGATAACTTGCTAACTCAACCCTTTCACACTCTATATAGTTTATCAGAGATTTCTAGTGACTCAATTGAGAAAAGAATGGTTCTTATTTATAGACATTGAATTATACAAACAATAGCTTTACCCACCATTTCAAACCAACGAGAAGGAGAAGAAAATAATGGTTAATGAAGATTTGGTAGTACAATGCAAAACACTGTGAAGGCCACTCCCCATTCATCATTAGCTACTAATTGAGTTTGATCTCTGCTGCTAGAAATAGGCTTAGGCCATTGGCCTATATACGTGAAGAAGAAAGTGGCTGTTATATTGGGACACTCTATCTTAATACCCAACATTCAATTATAATGTGCTTAATTTAGTTTCTCTTTGGTCCCCCACATGTAACTTTAATGTACCAATGTTGCTACATAACGAAAAGTTAGGAATTATATATGCACCTATATCATATAATACATGTACATTTGTCTAGTCCAATTAATACTATAACATGTATAGGCACCATTTAATTGGTTATTAATAATCCAGTATTTCCTTAAAACCTTATTATTTAATTATACTTTAGTACTGAAATAAATATTTTAATAGTATATATTTATTTACTCCTTATTTAATAAAATACACATTTACTTGCCCCACCACATATGATGAGGTAACAAAAACTCATCTAAATCATCTTTATGATTTACTTACTTTTACTATATAAATTTGATATAGCATCATTCACCATTAAGTGTCACACCACATTTAATATCTCCTGCATGAAGTATTTATATGGTACTACTACCCACATCTTCCTATATTACACATAGTGATATGAAATAATATTTAGTAATAATGTTCATGTTAATAATGATGGTACTAGTCCACTATATTTACCCATTCTTTATTAAAATCACAGTCGAAATTATCTTCCAAGTCTTATTACCGGCGCAACTGCACTGGTTTATAGTACAGAAGTGACACAGCTGCGCCACTCTGTGAAATTCTCAGACTTACTTACTATTGAAATCACCTTATAACCTAAATTAAGCATTCCCTTCATTTAATTGATAGTACACTTATTTTCATTATCTTACCACACTAGGCAATCATCATGAATTTTACACTAAGCTTTTTATCAATTCCACCATAACACATAATAGTCACATACTTAGCTTAGTTTATTAGGAATTACTATATCCCATGCCACAACAATATTGGTTTATACTCAAATAAATACTCAACTTTTATTAATATGATTATTAATAATATTCAAAAATTCTCGGGTATTACAGCAAAAGGTAAGCAGAGGATCGAGAAGAGAAAATTTATAAATTTGAGAAGAATACATACTTATTATAGTAGTTAGGAATCTAAACCCCTCCTCTGATTTGTCTATAAGAATGATGGTGTATAGTATATACGTTCAAATTGTATAAAATATATCAAATTAATGATGTAATTTGAACAAATTGAATATCAAGAAAAAGAATCAAATTTGAGTATATTTAACTTTGTCAAATAACATCATTAATTTCATCAATTTGATAAATTTAAAGCAAAAATCTATGGGGTAATTCCGATTGTTTGTAAATTTGAATCACAAATCTAGCCACGTCTGAAAAAATCTCAGTCAATTTGACGCTCATCCAATCTTATTAACGAAATAGTATAATTTCAAATTTTTAATTAGTTCAATGGGGTAATTTCAATTTTTAGAAGTTTAATGGTGTAATAAGTAAAATGTGTATAACTGGGTTTTCCGCAGTTTTGTTTGAATCTGAGCCAATTTGACGGACGTCAAATCTTATTGACGGAATTGTAAAATTTTAAAATTTTAATTAGTTCAATAGGATAATTTGGATTTTTTAAAGTTTAATGGTGTAATAAGTAAAAACGTGCCAACTACAGTAAGACTTTCCTTAGTTTTGCCTTTTTTATTTTCATTCTCATAACGAAAAATATTTTGAACTGATATTTATATATGTATTTTTAATATTTTTATATGAACATAAAATAGGTCTTATTTTTATGTGAAAAAAAATTATAAAAATATTAAAAATACATATAAAAATAATACTCCCAAAATATTTGATTGAGTTGACCAAACGTAAGTTTGAAACGTTTATTTACAGACCATATAAAAAAACGTTTTTCTAATGTCCAAAAAAAAAATCATAAAAATGCTTTTTGGACTCAGGTATGATTTTAATTTTTAATATATTGCCCACCTGAGTGAGTATTCCTCCTTTATAGGCCTCCCTTAAGAACAAAAAAGAGAGACCTATCCTACAGGTCAACACTGGGTTCCACCTAACAGTACTTGGGGTTGCAATGAATCAATAATGAATTAACCTTGTATGACACCATAAGATTATGGTTTATTTAATTTATAATCCGTCTGTTTCAAAATATAAAATTAAATTTAAATTTATAAAAATAATTAAAGATATTTTTATGTTTAAAATTAATGTGATTCATTTAATTTTTAAAAATAATAAATTTTATAAATATTAATTTCTATAATTGTATTGTCTAGTATTAATTTAATTTATATTAATTTTAAATTTGAATTTTTTTAAAATTAATTTTAAAAAATTTATATTAATTCTATATTTTAGTACAGAGATAATACTCCCTCCGTCCCAAACTAAATACCCAATTTTATAACTTTTATAGTTTTAAGTTTTATAATTTTATTATCTAATATTTTAAAATTAGAAATTGTAAATAAAAAAAGAGAGAGAGAAGAATAAGAGGCCCAGCCTAAGCCTGGATAGACCTTAAATAGACATTGATTTTTTTTCTCAAAATTCAGCCTGGCCTCATGCTTGGAAAAGGGTTTAGTCTTGGCCTAACCTGTCAATGGTCAAAACATCATAATAAAATGAGATTAATACAATTCGATAGCCAATTAATTACCCAATTAACTATCATTAATTACTCAATTAACATGTTCATTCCCATAACCAAAAAAAATTCATTGAGTAGACCAAAAATAAGTTTGAAATGTTTATTTACAGACCTTAAAAAGAAACTTTTTTTTTCTAATGGCCCAGGTATGATTTAATTTTTAATAAATTCCCCACCTGAGTATTATATCCCTCCTATTATGCCCTCCTTAAGAACAAAAAGGAAGACCCTATCCTACAGGCTACAGGTCAACACTGGGCTCCCCCTATTCTACTTGGGCTCACAAAGAATCAGTTTCCATTATCAAAATTCATATTTTTACAATACTTTTTCATATTTTTCCCTTGAAAATTGTCGCTATAGATGTATAACGACGGTGAAAACTGTTATCAAACCGGTCCAACCAATGATCGAACCGAAAAAGATATCGGGTGAATGGATCACTGTTCCAACCAGTGATCGAACCATTATTGATCCAATGACGTCATTAATATATAAAAATATATATTATTAGTAATTAATAAAATATTAAAAAGTCTCGTTTTTTATGAACTAAAACATAATAAAATTGAGTTACAATATTACTAAAAGTGGTTAATTTTAATATTAAAAAAAATTTGGTACAAAAATAAATAAATATAGAAAAAATCGGGTCGTTGGGTCAATTAACCTGTTTTACCGGTTGAAAAATCGATTGAATCGTTGAGTCAACCAATTTTTTGACCAAGTCAATAAAATCGGACTAAACCGGACCGAGTACTGACCAATAGATTTGAACTAGTGTTTTTTTGTGTTTTTGTACGTGTTTTTATGAGATGATACACAAAATGTGAGAGGAACGAGACAGTAGATTTGGACTAGTGTTTTTACACGAGTTTTTGTGTGAGGGGAGATTGCGTGGCACCACATGACTATGGTTTGTTTAGTTTATATTCATTTTATTTCAAAATATAGAATTAAATTTGACTTTTAAAAGTTAATTGAATATATTTTTAAATTCAAAATTAAGGTGATTCATTTAATTTTCAAAAATAATAAATTTTGTAAGTATTAATTTTTCTAATTGTATGTTCTAATATTAATTTAATTTACATCAATTTTAAATTTGAATTTTTTTTAAAAACATAATTTAAAAAGTGAATATTAATTTTATATTTTGGTACAGAGGTGATACCAGTGATTTTGATTGCATCTTAATATTCCACCTCTTAATACATCTTAAAAACTCATATATTTATATTAAAAGTTCATGTAAATAGTTAAGATATAAATAACTGGCAAGAAGCATAAGAGACAGAAAAACAGCAGGATCAACAAGAAGGATCTCCAAGGACGCCAATGGGGCAATGCCAAGGAGTTATACTACAGTCCCTCACTAGTTGGTGTAGTACCAACTCCACTAAATATATTTACACGGAAGTTTGAGATAAAAGTCCTTCTGCTGGACATGTTTATTGGATATGAATATTGGATATTTTAAAAAAAAAAATTGTTTGTAACTCTCAAAAAATGTATAGTATTTATTCTAACATAAATTTTTATAAAATATAGTGTTTTAGGTGTAATTTAGATGCATATACAAGCATTATAGTTTATAAAAATTCTAATTTGAATAAATATTATACATTTTTTGAGAGTCACAAGTCAAAAAAAAAAAAATCGAAAATGTCCAATATTCTGGTCTAATTTTCCGGTCTGCCAAGACTTATTGTTGAGATAAAAAGAGAGAAAATTGATATTTTCACAAAAATTTTTAATATTTCTACATGAAAACTTTCGTAATTAATGTATAGCGACGGGAGGCGTCTATAACGACACTTTTTATATAGAAATATCATTTTCATTTGTAAAAATATAAGTTTCTTAAAGAAAATATCCTTTTGCAGGAGACCCAAATTAAGGGATTCATTTTCCTTTTCCATTAAAGAAAGGGAAAATGGGAACAGCAAAGCAGAGCAGGAGATTTTAAGTTCGAATCTTGATAGTGGTCAAGTAAGGCGTGTGTTTAATTTTGTTTATGTGTCACTAAAGCAGCTTAGAGCACATCTTTCCTGATAGAGACGGGGAAACTGTCTATAGCAACACTTTTTATGTGAAAATATCATTTTCAGTTATGAAAATATCATTTTCCAAAAAAAAAAAATCATTTTGGAGAAGACCCAAATTAAAGGGATTCATTTTCCTTTCTCATTAGGTTTGAATATTGGTAGTGTTAAAGTGTGTTTAATTTCAGTCAAAAACTAACAATAAAATAAATAAATAAAATAAATTTTATATTTTCCTTAAAATTTTGTTAAAAGGTAAAACACAGCGAAGAAATTTTATCATTTATAAACCTTGAACATCCTGGTCAATTTTATTTTAAGGTAAAATTAAGATGATAACTTGAAATTTTGACAAATCCCGCGTGACCTCCTAGGCTCCTATCCTTTAAAAATAGAAAAAAGTCCTTTTATTGGCCAAGTAAAACTGTTAACCTTTCCTCCAAGATTACTCTACCATTTTTGTTTTACTTTAAAATTATTGTTTAACTTTCCTCCAAGATTACTCCACCCTTTTTGTTTTACTTTAAAATTATTGTACATTATACTAGTACCTTTAATCTTTCATTCACGAGATTTTTGTATGGAGTTTTGGCCATATCCCGAGTGGTCATCTGAATTTTATATAGACTTAATCCGTGTTATAAAAGTTTAATGTGTATTTTTTTCTTCCCTCCATTTCCTCCCATTTTTAGTGTATATTAATGGGTTTACAAAAGAAAGTCTAGTAGTCTACTCTCCCCTTCATCTCTTCTTAAATTATAAACACCCATCTTAAGAAAAATCAGATCCCCAACATTCCCCTCCCTCTATTTCCTACCACCCCCCCCCCCCAAAAAAAAAAAAAAAAAAACCCCACCCCCACCCCCACCCCCACCCCCACCCCCAACATGATGCTTATAGAGCTTAAGAGCAAAGCAGCAAAAGACAGTTCAACACATGCACAAAGTAGCACTACCATAATTGAAAAAACATGCCAAAACCATAAGACCCATAAACAAAAGTCCAAGTAAGTATATTTAAAAATCTGAATGAGGCCAGAAGAGACTGAAAGTGAAAGGAGTATTTGTTTTGGTGGTACCCTGAGATACCATTCAAATGGGTGTCAGAACCCCCATGTGACAACATGGCCCTCTCCCTTTCATGTCCACCTAAAATAACCCACACAATGAGACAAAAGACTTGCACTAAAGTTGTCTTTAATCACTTAAATAAAACACCCTTTTCTTTTTTTCCTCTCCAAATACTGTTTTCTAATCTATTTCCTCTGTTTCATGATCTAAATGGTGGAAAAGGCTGTTTAATAAGCAGAAGCTATAAAAAACAATAAAAAAAATGACAGAAATCTCAGCTTTACCATCCACTTCAGTCCCTACCAATTCCAATTCTTTGCCCCCCTTGGGATCCTATATCATTGTAGTTGTTAAGATTCTATTAAGCTATTAGGAATTTCCTGGATGCTCTGCTCCATCTGTACTACAACAAAAACAGGCCTCAATTTATTTACTTGCCTTTATACCAAACAAAGTAAAAAAAGGACACCTAAAAGGCTAAAACTTACCCAAAATTTACTTATTTATTTTAAAACCGACTTATAAGTTAAACAAAAACGTTTAACACCAATTTGACTTATTCGCCAAACATTAAGAACCTGTTCAAGAATGACTTATAAGTTGATCAAGCCAACTTATAAATCATTTGTTACTATTAGCTGTTCGGAAATGACTTGGTTTCTACTTATAAATTGAATTTAAAGTCAAAAAAAAGTAATTATTTATAACTTATTTTAAAATGACTTGAAAATCATTTTAGTTTGACCAAATGTATTGTCAAATTTACTCTTCTATTTTACCCCTCTTTTTATTAATATCCTTTTTAGTAATCTCCAAACACCTTTTATTATTTGTTTTAACTTAATTTTTGATTTATAAGTCAAATTGATAACAAACGCTTTTACTTATAAGTTAAAACTTAAAATAACTTATAAATCAACATATATTTTAACTTATAAATCATTTAAAATAAGTCATTTCAGAACAGGCCCTAAAACCAACTGTATGAAAGTGTTGGGTTGAAATGACTTATAAGTCCAAATATGCTGCAAAGATAACTAATAAAGATAACAAATGATTATTTAAAGTTGGTCAAACTTACTTATTTTAGAACGACCTATAAGTCAATTTTTTTTAAGAATAAGAACAACTTATAAGTCGATTTATTAGTAAAAAAAGGTCGCATACGAACACCCAAATGGTAAAAAAAAACTACTTTTAAGTTTGTCTGACAAACTTATAAGTAAGCGGGAGAGTGAAGGGTAATTTGACATGTAGATGATAATAGTTACTAGTAATATTGACATCATAATAGAAAAGTTACTGCTAGTACTAATCCTTTGTTTGTTATGCTATTGTTCTGTGTGGTCCAGCACATTACTAAAGAAAGAGAGGTACAAAGTAAACAAAGAGGGTACCCCACTCCCATAAATCAGGTCATCTGTCCTTTATGTATGCATTATGTATTGTTGTAAGTAGTATGGTATTGATGATGACAATAATCTTCATGAGATCTTCGTTGCAGATCTTTTTCTTTTGCTGTGGGTATGGTTTGGCTATACAGCTAGAGGACGTTTCTTCCCTGTATTGTACATGCTCTCTACTCAAACTTTCTGCACAAAATGAACACAAAAGGCCTACAATAAATATTTATAAAAAAAAACTACGTAACAAGAATTCCAGTAAAATTGATGCTTTTTCTTTTCTTTTTTACTAGTATGTACATAATTGGCGATCTTACCCAAACGCTAAAGTCAATCACTCCATGCTGGCCACTCTACCTCTAGCACCTACATCTCAATGACTTCTTGCCCAAAAAGAAAAGCTGGTAAATAAAAGGTCCCAAAAGGAATATAATTCTACAATTAAAAGCAGTAAATATAATTAATACCTTGGCATTTCAAAATAACACCGACTTGAGAGAAGCCATATGGAGGCTAGAAGTTGTGGGCAGCACCGGGACATTGTTAGAAGGCGCCGATTTAGTAGTTATTGGAATGCTATCATCTGATTCAGCTAATGCGGTGCAGAAGAGAGATTGGTGATCAGCAGCTGATTTTGTAGGAGAGGCGAAAAGGCTATCAGGAAGGATGTGCTCTAAGCTGCTTTAGTGACAGAAACAAAATTATGAAGTATTAGAAATAAACTACAGTACCTAAAAGAACCCCGTTGATATACAATAAAAAACTTAAAATTAAATACAGTATGATCAAAATACAGTCAATTGTAAAAATGGGTAAGCTTAAGCTTCATACCTTCCGTGGAGATCAGAATCTTCAAGGTTGGGGCTTTGTCCCTTGTCATTGTCATTGCCCCTGCCATTGCCATTGTTGTTATCACAAGATTCATTCGCTTCCTGTTGTACCTTCTGATCAGTCGCAGTTGTGGGAGAAATAGCTTCATATTTGCCAACATTACTTTCTGCAACAATGAATACAATCTCTATAACACATGAACCAAAATATCAGCATTTTGATTTTTGCCGGTAAAGACAATTAATTTGATTAATTAACCTTCTAAAGCTTCTCGATTGATGCCGTTGGATGAAAACATGAGACCTTGAGCTGGTGGGGGAATGGGAACAGCTGCCAATATATGAGGCTGTAGTTGATGATTAGGATTATTTGTCAAGTCGCGGAGTTGAAAATTTATCAATCTTCTCCCTTGGTATTCAATGGCTTGTTGCAATTCTGCCTGCTCCTCTAGTTTAATTCTCAACATCATCTCCTGGCTATTGTAAACCGCTCTTCCTCCTACACAGAGCGAGACAAACAACTTTAAAACATAAAAGCAATAATTAGAGTGGGAACAGGACACATTGCTTGCTTACTTACTTACCGAAGGGTAGATCATAAGGCTCTCTAGAATCGAGCCCGGTTGGACTTAAACATACAGGAAACTCTCCTCTCTCCATTTGTTGCTTCCTATATATTGTTCAATTTACAATCAGCATTAATACAAAAACCGAGCAATTTGGATCAAAACTAGTTAAAGACCGAGGAAGTGTTTATACTTGTCTGGGACTTTGCCTTTCTCCTTGTAGGGCTTAACAAGCACACGCGAATCGCATACAAAATGAGGGTTCCCTTTGGACAAAATTTGCTTCACAGTTTCTGGATAAACAAACGTAACAAAACCAAACATTCGCTTCTGCTGATATGGGATCCGCACATCATGCACCGGTCCAAAAGTACTTCAAAGATAGTACAAGAGAAAATAAAAAGACAGATTCAAGTAAATTTCTGGATTTCAACTTTGAGCTTCAAAAATTAAAGCAACCACATATCATTTACCTAAAGTAATTGGAAACATCGTCTTCCTTAAAAGTGCTATCAGCCGGAAAGGTCAAGTAAATTTGTCGCGAGCTAGAATTAGGATTTCCCCCAAATCCCAGTGCAGCGAACTCATTCCTATCTGGTCGGCACCGACCAAACTTGTGATATTCTTCCCCCATCATTAATGCTGCAGCCGCTGATCTAAAATGTACCATAGAACAACAATAAACCATAAAAAACCAATTGCCATCAACATTCCCCAATATCAAAACGAATCAACATTTCCCACAATGTCTTGATCAACAAATTGATTGGTCCTAAAACTTTCAACAAGATAAAAAAAATATAATTTTACTAATATACCCACTAGTAATTCTACATCTACATACACAAACACAAAAAAAAAATCAAATATATACACATGAAAGTATTACCTTAAGAAACAATGCACAGGAAAAATTGAGTCATTTTTTGTACATTAACAATAAAAACTAAGACTTTTACCTTGGGCTCTCATTGACAAAGTTCATGCATCTATTATAAGGAAACGGAACTCCTCCGGCCATGAGTTGAGACGCAGCGGCGAATCTCTGCTGCTGAATAGCCTTCATCCTCAACAACTCTTCAAACCCATCAAGCTTAGGCGAACCCACAATCGCATCCGGAGAATCACCAAAACTATCATGCACAAACTTGCAACCGCTACCATTCTTACAAAAGCCCTTATTAAAGTACATACAAGGTCTCCATCCGCCATTATTCTCATCACTCTCACCACCACCACCGAGAAACACATCACTAACAGAAACACTTCTCCTATGGGGATTATGGTGGTGATTTTCAATACAATTCCCATATGGGAACAGAACCGAATCACTTCGCCCACCAGGGCTCATAATCGGGTCCATAAAGTCCAGATTTTTAGTTTCAAACAAGAACTGATCTTCACTAAAATCATTACCAGTAGTATTATTGCAAAATGGGTGGGAAAATGAGGGATTTGGAGAAGTACCGGTGCCATTAACAACAGCCGCATAAGACACCGGTTTTGGACTCATCTGAGCCCATGGAGAAGAAGGTGAAGAAGGGTTCATATTAAACCCATTATTTGGTATTATGATTCTAGGCGCGGGTTGGGGAAAAACAGGTAGCCTATGAAGTGACATGGGATTAAACGGTGAGGGGGAAGAAGGGGTAGAAGTGTTTGATAAAAGTCCTAAAGAAGCTTTTGCCTGGTTTATGAGATTAATCAACTGGGTTTCCGGCCCCAATGCTAATCTTATCATCTCTTTCTCACCAGGGTCATGAATTAAAATGTAACCCATGATTTTGCAAGCGTTTTCAGGATCCAAGCCTTGGATCCTCAACATAACCGTACTAGTAGCTTCATTGTTATCCATGGCGGTGACTGAAAATGGAAGAGGAGGCTAAAACCAGCCAAAAACCACTGGTTTGGTTTTCCTCTTCTCTTAAAACTAGAGAGAGAAAATGAGAGGAAGAAGGGTTTTAAATAGTGGGTAAAACAAAAACACTTTTGGTTTTTTGTTCTAGTTTTGTTCTAGAAAAGAGTGGGAGGCAAATGTTTGAGCGGTGTGTTTTATTTGGGGAATTATAATTAAAAAAAAGTGACCAAGATTTATTTTTGTTATAAAAGGGAATGATGGGCTGGTCTTTAATATTAGATAATCATTATAGCTTATATATAGGAGAGTGATAGATATGGTAGCAAATAAAACTCTATTAATTTCTCTCCCCACTAATTTCTCCTATTATTAATTTCTCTCCCTATTATTCTCCCTCAATTAGTCTCCTTGTTCTTTTTTATTTATTTTTAAAATAATATTTTTTCTTTTATATTTATTTTTTTAGAGAAATATTTTTTCTTTTTTATTTATTATTTATCAATTCAAAAAAAATTATTTAATTGTTTAAAGACACGGAAAGCGTGAAACCTTACGTTCCGTCTGAACTATCTTCCAAAATAGTAATATTTAAAAAATTACCAAACATTCTTTTATATACATGGGAGAAAATGTATTATTTTATATTCAATTACACTAAAAGATTATTTTTTTATGTATAGTTTTTACACGTAATGAGATACCCACTTCCCTTATTACCAAATTTCTTATAGTAAGTTTGAATATTAATTATTAATATATTTTTCTTCCATCTTTTTAATGAATTTTAATAATGTAATAGTAAAATTTTAGGTTCAATTAAAATAATTAGACAAAATATTAATTATATATCTTAATTAATTAATGTATTCGTTTTTGAAACGTCAATTAAAAAGAAATTGAGAGTAATTTAAAAAATGGGGATTATCATTTTGGGACAAGGGGTATTATCATATATTGGGATTAGGGGATCAAAGGGTTTGTTCAAATTTGCTATGAAGTTTGTAGTGCAAGTGATTCAAAGAAGACGAAGTGGTGTAATGGGAAAATGAGCAAAAACAAATTTGCTTTGGTGGTGGTGAACTAAGAAGCACCACAAGTTTTGGTGGCAGTGACAGCCTGCAGCAGCTTTGGTTGGTGAAAAAAATAAAATTTACTAAATTAAAGCACTCTCCCTCTCTCTCCGCTTTCTCTATAATCCAAGTATAGTCACTTTCTCTCACTCACTTATATATTGTGGGACCCACTTCACAAAATTTGGACAAAATCAGGGTAAGTGAGTGAGTTGGATTCAAATCTGCCTTATGGGGAAACATTCATGTGCCCACTTTTCTTTAATATTTTTTCCCTTAATTACACTCCAAAATTAGAAGAAACTGACCACTTTGGGAAATGGGTCGGGTCAGCATTATACTACCATGTTCTAATTTTTTATTTTTTATTTTTTATTTTTAAAAATGGACCTTAATCCTCTAAAAATGTTTTGGATAAGATATCAATTTTTAACTATTAAATTGCTTATTATAATTTGAATAGTACATTTGAGTCTGGTTTCTCTAGTAATGACCTCTCAATCCTTCGAAAAGTTTGTTACTCCCTCCATCCCATTACATCTGACGTTCTCACATAAATTAAAAATCTATGCAATTTTACTATTTTACACTTAATTAATACTGCGCTCTGTCTTCTTCTTCATCTCTTCAGCCTGCGCGGATTTGACCCTCTTCAGGTTCGGTGACATCAACAGCCTTCATACGGCCATCGGAACTATTCTCAATCAGGTACTCAACGGATTCACCATCACCTAGGCTACGAAATCCTTCAGATCTGATAGAGGACTGGTGAATGATGAGTGGAATTTATACTCGCGAATCGAATACTTAATGACTTAAGTAATTACCTGAATTCGTAGTTTTTATGTTGTTTTATATAAATATAGTGTTATTGTGCTTAACTGATGTATTGTAGAGCTTTACAGTGCTTTTCCAGCTTAAAGGGGCAAAACGGGCATTTTCCTCACACTTGTGCCGCGGCGCCAATACCAGGCTTAATGGTCGCGCCGCAGCGCCACCCTCATGGGCCAGCTGACATCACCATGGTGCCGCAGCGCCAATGATTCTATGCAGTCTCGCGCCGCAGCGCGAGCTCCGTATTTTCCAAGCACATGTGGCGCCGCAGCGCCAACCACAGCTTATTGGCCCGCGCCGTGGCGCCACCTCCAGTTCCCAGACAACCAGGGCCTTTGTTTGACCTAGCAAAAAGAGGAAAAGGATATAAGAGGAAAGGGAGGCTCAGCAAATGAGGAGAGAAGAATAGGAGGCCATATAACACAGAGAACTTAGAATAGGATAGCTTAGCTTAGGATTTTCTTTTGTATTTTTCTCTTAGATTATGTCTGTAAATATAGATTAGGTAGATTAGGGAGAAGTTTGGCATATCCATGGAGTGACAAGAGCGGTGAGCGACATGGATTGGAAAGCTTGATTCGAGCGGAATGCGTGAAGACGGAAGGGCTTTGACAGAGTTTCTTCTTATCCATTTGTTTTCTCTTATTTTGTAATCTATAAATGTTGTCTTTACTGCTACTGGTATTTGGTTTAATGATCATGAACTGAATATTTGCTCTAAGGTTATAATGGATCCCTTTGTTATTTGAATTGACTGTCTTTATCTCTTTGGTTGGCACCATATGATTTGGTTTAATATATTTGTGCTTTATGATTCTCGCTAAGATATTAGTGATGATTTTGGTAATCTGCATGATATCGACAGAAGAATTGTAGATTTACACCTAAATATATTGGCATGTGATTGTGAGTTTCGACTGCATAAGTTGTGCGTAGAATAGACATATCTCTGTGCGCCACGTGCTACCTGATAGAGAACTTATGCTTAAATCCTTGTTATGATTAATTCGCATAGACATATATAGGATTGCATCTAGCTTGGATGTTCTTTTCTGTTCTATTCCCTTTAGGGTGGATCTGGAGATGATATGTTTGTGCATACCTCGACAGAGGTGCATTAGCACCTGTGCGTTCTCGGTCGACAAATTGTCGTGACCATTAAGACCAAAGAGAGAAAGGGTAGCTAGTTTGATGAAACATAACACGCCAGGTGTTCGACAGAATGGCTGTGTGGGGGTGAAGTTGTGACCTTAACTTGTAATTCCTTAGATTTCCATTTGTTATCCATTTACTTGCTTTGTTAAGTAGTATAATTAGATTAATCACACTTTCATTTAGTGCTGTTCGAATAAGACTTTAACGATTCAAAGTCGGTACTTGGTAAATATTAGTCATAGTTCTTCATGGGTACGACACTCTCCTTATCACTGTATTACTTGTTAGACCGCGTATACTTGCGCGTATTTAGTGATCGGTTTTCCGACCAACAGTGAACAAATAGATCTTCGGAGCCATCGTCGGGCGTGATGAATCCAAACCCTTTGGTGTCATTGAACCACTTCACTGACCCCTTTTGTCTGGTACCGTTACCCTCATCCATTGTTGTTGTTGAATCTCAAAAACCTTGAAGAATAAGAAAAAAGCGAACCCTAGCTCTCTCTCTCTTTTTCTCTAAATTTTTTTGAGGTGTGAAGAATGGACTGAGTAATGGTGACAGAGTCGACTCGTCACTGAATTGGCAGTGACAAATATCTCACACCGGTGTTGTGAGTCGACTCGTCACTGAATTGGCGGTGACAAATATCTCACACACCTTTGTTAATTAAAGTAATTAAAGAGGGAAGCATGTTGTGAGTGGCTCTGTTGCTTCACGCTCTTCATCCTCTTCGTGCTCGCCAGCCGTACGCTGTATTTAGGATGGGAGCATAAGATTTATTTTCCTCCTGAATTCGCTTATCGATACTCTGTTCCAGGGAAAATAGGCATTAATAGTGGTGGAGAAGGAAGGGTAGAGAGGAAAACAAATGGCAAAATATTCTTGGAATTGTAAAACGTCAAATATTTTGGGAAGAAAAAAATACCCTAAAACGTCAGATATAATGGGATGGAGGGAGTAAGATAAAATATCTCATTAATTCTATTCTTTATTTATCTTATTTTCAAACTGTAACAATCAATTTGTCCTATATCCAATTTATTTATTTTTTAGAATTTATGTAAGGTGACGATTTTTAATTAATAAAACTGAATTTTTTTATAAGTGCTTCTAAAACAGTAAGACGTTAAATTGATAAAATAAACTAAAGTTAAGGATAATATATACGAATTATAAAAACAAAAAGAATGTCGGCGGAAACGTCAAAGAATATTTGGTACCGTACGATGGAGTCATAACAACCAACCATTGGTAGGCCACACAACAAAATAATTGTCGGATACAAAATAATTGTTAATAAAAGTTAACGGCGAAACTGTTACATTTAATTGTTAAAATACGCGGTAATAAAAAGGACAGTAACGCATAGTGTCCTACAGTATTACATAGTATTGAACCAATAATTGTCACAATAACAATGGTAATAATGAAAAATTAAGTATTTAAAAGTCTAATGTACTGAAAAGTTAGACAAACTCATTAATATGTTAGGTAAATAAAACTATATACTTAAATATATGTGATATTAATACATTAAGTCAATAATGAAAAGATGGACAAATATAATAATAGTTATGAATACTTAGAAAAGTAATCTTGAAATGTGAAAGTTGTGCCAAATTTTATTAAATTAAAGTTAATCTTGATTTGTAAAAATTGTGGTGACATAATGTGTGGTAAATTAAAGATAATCTTGTAATGTGAAAAGTGTGCTAAAGTGTATGTGCGGTAGATGTTGGTTAAACTTTGGTTATTGATGAGTGATTTTTCTACATACTAATCGGATCTCATTAGACTTGGATTATTGTTAATCTCTGTTGTTTTGTGTGCATTTCATATATTTTATGTTATTTTGTATGCTATGACACGACATTGGCATGAAGAAGCAAGGAAAAGCAATTCGGACATCTTTTGGACTAAAATATTCAAGCAAATGTAAGAAGGGAAGGTTGAAGGGCTTTTAATGCAAAATTGGATGCATGTTCTTGGCTTGAGACTTGAATTTTATTGTAGATCTACTTTTTAGCTTTTCGGAACATCTTGAACGATCCCAATCCGAGTTCGGATGCGAGATTTATGGTCTTTTTATCAACAAAAATCAAAGCTTAAAGTTGTCCTACTTGTAATTTACATAACAGTCTTTTCAAGCCCAATTTTAACCTTGATCCAACCTGTATCTCTCAATTTTCAAAGAACGAAAGTTGTAGATCTCGTCGATATCTTCGATTTGATAGGTGACAATCCTCGTAACTCCTCCCGGATCAAAAGTTATGCCTATTTTACGAAAGGACGTCATAGTAGAAAATTGTATGGCGTGGGGCATGCCTAGAGTAGCGCGGGCCACGCCGGACCATCAGATTTTCTGCAACCGTAGCACTGGATGCGCCCAAAATGGCTTAGAAGCAGTGCTGGGTATGCCAGACGGCAGGGAGATAGCTGATTTGGGTGTTATATTGTCCAATTTGAGCTAGAATAGGATTGCTATTACCTAACTGGCTAGGGTTTCTATTAGAACTATAAATACTTGATTATAACTTGGATTTTGAGGACTTTTCACTACAATTCATTGAGAGCCACTTCTATTGGAGCTTGGAGATTTCATTGGAGAACATTAAAGGTTGATAAAGTTTTTCTTCTTCTCTTAATTTCATTATCTGTACTTATGAGGCTATTTAATTTAGATCTTCTTGTTTCTATTATGATGATGAACTAATTTCTTAATTACGAATACAATGGAACCTTTTGCAAAGTTTTAATTCAATTATCATTATTTTCATTTGTTGATCCTATTGAGTTGATTATTAAATTTTGTGCTTAATCTATTAATTGTCTAGCTAGCAGTTAATCTGATATCTTTGATGAAATTGAAAGAGAAAATATTAGATTAGATCTGAAAATAATAACGCATGAACTTGTTGATCCTTTTTAGGATAACATAATAGTGTATGAGACGAAAGTACTTGTATGTCATGCGTAACTTTGTTAGGAGTTTGTGCTTAATGAATGTGTTTTAAGTGTTTTGCACGAAAGTAGCAAAATAACTGAAATAGGTTTTTTATTAATCATTGAAAGATGTTAGTAAATTGATAGGCAATCTTAGTTATTAATTCATTGGAAAAATCAAGTAGGAATAATGTAAGGAGATTATTACAAAGCAATTGGAAAAATTGTATTCCTATGTTTTAATCATCTAGTAATTAATATTTGTTAGTTTAATTAGTTCTTAATTACTTTATCAACTTTCACAAATCAATTAGAGTGACTGTTTAAGTGGGTTAAATTGGTAAAAGCTTGATAATTAGAATAATGGTTAGTATCTGTTCTCTGTGGGTTCGACAACCTTTCTTATCACTTTATTACTTGATTGACCGTGTGCACTTGCGCATATTTGTCATTATATAAATCGTATAACAACTTTTTGGCGTCGTTGCCTGGGAACGGTTCTAATAATTATTTCATTATTAGTTTTTATCAATTTAGTTTATTTAAACATTTTATTTTTTTTTCTATTTTTTTTCTTTACGAGGTACATCATGGCTCATTATAATTATTAATGGCCTTACACGAGAATGACTCAGCTAAATGGGACATGGATATATGAACTCGATGAGTTATCAGCATCGATGGAGATACTTTCTGTGATTTGTGATTATTGTGCTGGACCCCATCCGAGTCATCAATGCGCCATCAGTTTTGAGTCAATATAGTACGGTGGCAACTTCGGTGACTACTCTAACAATTATGCCTATCCCAACAACTATCAACATGATTGGGAGTATCATTCGAATTTCTCTTGCCAACAACCGCCCCAACAACAGGAAAAGAAACCATAACTGGAGGAGCTTTTGATTAAGTACATAAAAGAGAATGAGGTGTGGAAAAATAGTTAGGAAGTGGCTATTAGAAATATAGAGAATTAGATGGGGCTGTTGGTAAGTGCCATTAACAATCGCCCTCAAGGTGAATTGCCAAGTAACATGGTTCCTGAAACTGATGGAGTACCCGAGCCAAAATTCATGGATACTAAAAAGGAGGATACAAGTAGGGAGCAGAAAAAGAAGGTCGAAGAAGATCCAGCCTTGAGTTCCAATGCAGATGAGCCAATTTTGATAATGCCCCATGTACCTTATCCACTAAAGCTCAAGGATCTGGGTAGTTTTGCAATCCCTTGACCAATTGGTAGTCATGTCATTGGCAAAGCTCTATGTGACATGAGAGCTAGTATATCTTTGGAGTCATGGTGGGATGAGAAGATGGATGAAGATCCAGTTGTGTTCAAGAAGCTTCAATTCAATATTTCATTTGCAAACACAATGGAGCAAATGCCTAGTTATTTGAAGTTTATAAATGAGACTTTATCTAAGAGTAACAAGCTAGGTGAACTTGAAATAATGTCCCTTACTAAAGCGAAGCCCTCGAAAGTTACGTTACTACCGATGGATGGAGGGTTCACTTTTCGAATGGGTTGGATAGAGAAAATTAAAGTAGTCGGGCTAACCCAAGTAAAACAAGCTCTTATTGGGAGGTAACCCAAGTTTAGATTTTAATTTTTATTTTTAGTAGTTAATAAATTTTCATTTATTAGGATTTAATAAACTTGTTTCTATTGTGTTCACAGGTTAGTCAAGTCCAATTCAAGTGTGGTACCTAATTCCTTCCAATGTGTCTAGTATATTCTTCAGACTTAGCAGACAAGGAGAAAGATTGCTATATTTTAAGGGAAGTCCTCTACTTTACTTTTTTCTATCTTAAAAATTGAGGACAATGTCTAGTTTAAGTTTGGGAGAAGTTCTAGTTATTTGTTAGTTAGTTATATGTGAGTCTTTGCATAAGTTGTAAGTTCTTTCTTATGTTGCATTCATTTAGATTGTTCATGTTAATATTCACTCATTCATTTATTTATAAATGAAAAAAAAAGATGCATTCATTCATTCATGTAGGTTGCATTTGCATTATTTTCGAGCATGGAGCTAAGAAAGGTAGAACATGGCCAATGATGAGTTTGGTTTATTCTAATTTATGGAATACTAATTAGCATGCATTGATTAAACTTTATCATAAGTGTCGACGCCGGGATTTTTATTTGTCCCTTTTCTGTTCTTGTTCTTTGGTGTTCTCATGTTAGGTGAGATTTGTTTGAAAAAACAAGCGAAAAAGGTCTGACATGTATATGTCGACGATTGGACTATAAGAGTCACCAGTTGATTTTTTAACTGGTTGTACCAACACAGCCGAGAAAAGGTTTGCACATTGACCCAGTGATGTGACAATGCTAAACGGGTCTGTGAAACCGAGATTCATTAGGGTCCTGGGACTTGCTTATGCGGAGGGAAGGTGTTAGGCACCCCCCGACATCCTTGTTGCCACGGTGATCGCCACTTTTCAAGAAACTTTTATATGAATGTGTGTGTGTGTGGGTAAATGTGCTATTATTTGGAAGTAGTGCGAGGCCTCGTTCGCACCTATATACATAGGGTTTGAATTTATGTAAAAATTTAATTTTAACAAAATATAGCAGTGATGTTTTAAAAGAGGTTTTTCAAACCCTGATGCTCAATAGTAATTGAGACCTTTTACACTTCCATTTTATTTAGTGTTCGGCATGATTGATTTTATTTTTGAGATGCGAAGCATCTTCGAGAAAATAATGTACAAAACAGTGCCGAACTCCTCGTGGGCATGAAAACCATCTGAGGAAATCCAACACCGTGAATAAATTTACAAGCTGCTTATAGCTGAAAATGTCCATCACAGGAACTGAATCTAGATTCAGTAGACTGAATCTGTGATCACATGATTCCTAGGCTCACATGATACCGCAGTTTATATGAAAGCTGTAAGCAGTTATATATATAAAAGCTGTAAATATATATATACAGATATGATCAACCACCACGAAGCACCTCTATGGGGGATCAGAAATATAAATATATAAAAGCGATAAATATATATATATATATATATATATATATATATATATATATATATATATATATATATATTGACATGATCAACCACCACGAAGCTCCTCCATGGAGGATCAGAAAATGTAAATAAAGCTGTAAAAGCGATCAACTGCCACGGAGGAAACTCCAGGCGGGACAAAATGTACAGAAATCTGTAAAAACGGTCAACCGCCATGAAGTAAACTCCAGACGGGATGAAATGTAAATATATATATATATATATATATATATATATAAAAGCAGTAGACGCACCAGATGTAAAATCTAGGCTCAATCAAACAGAGTTTGATGACAACAGCATATATATATATATATATATATATATATATATATATATATATATATAAAAGTAATAAACGCTCCGGATGTAAAATCCAGGCTCA
This sequence comes from Panax notoginseng, assembly GCA_016801055.1. Classification (NCBI taxonomy): domain Eukaryota; kingdom Viridiplantae; phylum Streptophyta; class Magnoliopsida; order Apiales; family Araliaceae; genus Panax; species Panax notoginseng. The sequence goes on along the minus strand of CM029023.1, from coordinate 23,794,212 downwards.
TCGAACAAAGTTCGACCATAGTTTATATATATGTATATATATAAAAGCAAGTAAATGCTCCGGACGTAAATCCAGGCTCATCGAACAAAGTTCGACAACAGTTTTTTATATATATATATATATATATATATATATATATATATATATATATATATGAAAGCAAATAAACGCTCCGGATGTGAGTTCAGGCTCAATCGAAGCATAACTCGATAATGTTAGTCCATATATATAAAAATATATATATATATATATATATATATATATATATATAATATATATATACAAAAGAAATAAAAGCCACGGACCGAAGTCCGGGTAAACACACGCAACACGACTCTCAACCTGAAGAACAGTGTGTGCAAAGATGAAGAGAAAGACTTTAAAGTGTGTAAGAAGGCTTACAGTGGGCTGCCAAAGAAGACTTCTATAACTTTAAGTGGATGAACACTCGGCTCCCGCCGGTAGAAAAGTAGCTATATACGAGCTTACAACTGTTTAAAATGAGAAAGCACTCAGTTTATAGGGTGTACAAAGCAAATTAAACAGGGCTTCCTCGCCTTTTCTCTTGCAAATATGGCCACCCCAAGCCCTCTATCTATAGAGGGGGGTGCCACAGGTGTACCTATGGAAGCAGTAGATGTACCTGCAGCTGCCCGGGGTGCCCCTGGTAGTGTGGGTCCCGCCGTCTCGAAGTACGTACACTCGAACAACGCGCTGTTCGCTCGAACCTTTATAACTTTCAATCCGGGAGTCCGATGGAAGCATGCCATACCATTCTGGAAAGCTCTTTCCGAGAGTTATGCAATGACATATTATTTGCCCTTTTTTGATTCTAGGAAGATGAGTCCATGACCGAAATAGTATTTTCAAGTCTCCGTCGGGTAGTCCGTTGAGCCGTTTTGCGTAGTTTGCGCTTGAAAGTTAAGATATGGTTCTTGTGGGACTTATATTGAAGTAATTTGAGTTGAAATGATTGTATTTGATGAGAGTTAAAGTTGAGTTGGCAAAATGACCATTTTGCCCCTCCCGGGGTTGTTTCTGACTTTGTCGCAGTTGTAGCGGTCTTTTCCCAGGGTTATCTCTGAGATTGTCATGTTGTTGACTCTGGATGTCCTCAGGGCTATCTCTGAGGTTGGATTGATCTCCTGGGGTTATCTCCAGGCTTTGAACTTGATCCCCCGGGGATATCTCCGAGGTTATTTTGGAGGTTGAAACTGGCTTTCCCGAGGTTATTTTCGGGGTTAAAAACTGATTTCTTGGGGTTATCTCCCGGGTTGGAAACTGGATCTCCTGGGCTATCTCTGGGGTTGGAATTGATATTGTGGTCCTCCAGGGTCATTTCTGGAGTGTGAAACAGACGCTTTTGCCCTCCTACATAGTTAGTAACATGAAAAGAAAATTTCGAGTATCTACAGATGGCCCTCTTTAACATGCTCATGCAATGCAATGGAATGGACATGATAAAGATTAGTAGACACTTGAAATATGACAAGGTATTTTTAATGATGCAAATCGCAATGTAATGAATGTCATGACGAATGTTAAAATGTTTTCTCAAATCGCAGTTCGTAAATTGCACATCGCATTTCGTACTTCGTATTTCGTATTTGGCCAATCGCACATCGCAAATCGCACATCGCACATCGCATATCGCATATCGCATAGCGCAAATCGCATATCGCAAATCGCAATGTAATGAATGTTATGATGAATGTTTAAAATGATATTTCTAAATTGCTTTACCTTTACCAATCGTTGCTGATGCCTATACTGGTGTTGACTCCAACGGTATGGCTTTTTGTTGGTGTCGTCGAGGCTTGTTTGATGAAGATAAGTTGAGATGTTTTCCACATCTCTGATGGGGATGGAATTCTAAAATCATCAGACCTTCCCGATGTATATGCTGGTAGTTTGCAACGGTGCCTACCCTGCTGATCGCCAAACTATTTTGGTTCCCACTCGAATGGTGGTATACGAAGCTTTCATCGATGAACTATCTTGATGTTATGCTGAATTGATGCCAATGGTTTAGAATACTGGATCATCTAATACTTTCGCTAAAGTAATATTCAACGGTTTGCTTTGCCAAACTCTGTCTGATATTACGCTCACCCTTTTTGAGGTGATTTGGAGTTTCCTTTCAATGTTGGGTGCCTGTGCCCCATTTTCTTGAACATTTGATTCGCAATCCAGCTGATCTTATGACCTGAATGTCGCTGATGTCCCTGGAGGGTGCAACTCGTTCTTTCGTTGTCCAACTTTGAACTTTGGTGTAGAGGCCTCAACTGATGAGGACTTAACGCAGGGTAACATGTTTGATGGTGTAGATTTCCTTCGCTAGACCTTTCGTCGTTGGTCTTCTGCTTTTGAGTTAAGAACTTTTTTGAGAATTTTCCCCTTCTTTCGTAGGGGCACGCTTATGTCGCCATGATTTCTTCCAGGAGTTCTCCCCTTTCTTTTGAGGAGAGGATCGATTTCGCCTTAAGCTCCTTCAATATTTTGGAACTGGACAATACCCCAATCCATTCGTATGTTGATGCCGAGGGTTCATATGAGAAACTCTCTTTGTTGATGAAGTTTCAAGTGAGTAATATCCAAATCGCCAGTGAGATGATGTGAGGGAAGCTTTGATGATGATGTACCATGATGATGGTGCTGACTGGCGCATTTTCCTCCTTAGGATGATTGATAAATGCCTCAGTGTTGAGTTGTTGCTGTTTCCGAGATTGCCCCAGTCTTGTTGTAAGGGCTCCAATATCGGGTTGTCGCAAATTTTGAAATTTTCCCCAGCCTTGCTTGTTGTCTGGGATAGTTGCTTTTACAGGTGAGCTGATAAGACGTTGAGACTGCAAGAGGCTTTTACTTCTGTATCAGATGGTGAACATGTAGTTGATTTGGACTTTGATGCCCTCAATCATTGTTCCTGACTTGTTCTCGCAATCGGCATTGATGGTTTTCTTCTGATTTGATGAAGCCTTATGATTGAGAGTGTCGGCTCTTTGAAGGTCCTCGCTGCTGGTTGTCTTAGTGTATCGCTGTTTCTTCCTTTCTGGGATTTGTGCCAGATTCGATGACATTGAAGTGTTGTTGGGGCTTCTCGACGTGGGTCGCTGACTTGGAAGGTTGTTCTTGGGCGTAGACTTAGGATTGATGTTTGGGTTTAGATATTTTTTTTGAGGGTCCGACCGCACCACTGATGGCTGCTTATGTACTCCTGTGGTGTGGGAGATCAGGTCTACGTAGTTCCTGCTTGATAAGATAAACGATTTAAAAAGTGTTTATTTAGGGTTTTTGGGTTTTTTTGCTGTCGTTTGACCGCACCATAAATGGTTGCCTACGTACTCCCATTGATGAAGGGAGATCAGGTCTTTCGTAGTTCAGGCTTTAGTTTGAAAGGCTAAAAATATTTATTGGAGGTTGAGCTTGGTTGAAGGGGTTTGTCAATTTTTTTAGTGGTTAGACCGCACCGTACATGGCTGCCTACATACTCCCATTAATGAGGGGAGATCAGGTCTGGGTAGTTTCAACTTTGGTTTGAAAAGGTTCAAAGTGGTAAGTGGTGAGAAGGGTGTAGAGATGTTTTTTTTTCTTTACATGCATGGAAAATAAATGGCACAGTGCGAAGAAAATGATATCGTCCCAACATCTCATGGAACTCATAACTGTATCCTCTAGATCTGCATCTTCTTGGATAGTTAAATCATGATAGTCCAGTTGTCAATGGTTATGTTGCCTTCAGGACTCGCGATAGAGGTTACCTCTTGGTTCTGAATATCTTCACTTATGGCCATAACTTGATCGCTTCCTGATTCAATACATTCCTTAGGGACGCTTGAATTGGACCCATCGCAAAAAGGGATGAACTCTGGATTCTTTAATGGGCTGGCTTCCCCGACAATCTCACCACCTTTTTCTTCATCTGTTCCTTCACCATTTCCTGGGTTTGAGATGACTCAACCATGAAATCTCCCTCGAACTGTTGTTGTATTTCTCGCAAGGAACTTTCCTTTTTGGATTTTTCTTCTTTAGAAAGGATTAGTATTTCCTCCTCATCATCCAAGGTGATGAAATCAGGAACGTGGTTGATATCTTTGGACCACAGGACATTTGATGTTGGCGGAGGAATCTCCTTTAGGGATGCCTTTGTCTCCTCTGTCATTACTTGCATTATGATCAGTCCACCTTGTATTCTGGCAGAATTATCGCTCATAGCCTTCACCTCATTTGAACTGCCTGTCTCGAATGGACAACTTAAGCTTTTTATTTCCTTTTTGCCTTTTTTGGTCATGGAAAATTTTATCTCCAACTCTCCATTTTCAATGAGATCCTGGATTTTATGTCGCAAAGACCATCATTCTTCAGTCGTATGTCCAACTGAGTTAGAATGGTAGAGACATATTTTGGTGGAATCATAACTCTTTATCTTGGGATTTATAGGAGGCAGCAACTCAGTAATCCTTCCTTTGCTTATCAGAAAGTGTAGCATTTCTTCATTTGATTTGCTCAGAGGGGTAAATTTTCGGACTCTTTTGGAGGTTGTTTGATCTTTCATCTTTGAGAATTCGCATTCCCCTGAGCGATTTTTCCGATGGCATGATCTTCTAGCAATTTTATTATCCCCCTTTTCTTGTACTTTTAGCCTGCTTTGATATTCTTCATTTAGCTGGGTCATCATAGAGAGATATGGGCTTACATTATGGTTAACCTCCTTTTTCTCTTGGCTTTCTGATAGTTGAGTGAAAAATTGCCTCGTTTCCTGATGTTGGCGCACTATCAGCTTAGCCAGCAGATATACTTAATTCTGGATCGTCTCTAATTTTTGCATTACTGGCATACCCTCATCCGAGTTTTCCCACTCTAGGACATTTGTTCTGTGCCTTCGGGGGTATTCCTTCACCCTTCATATGTACTTACGATTTGGATACATTTCAGCGCTTCCTAACCCGATCATGTTTACTTCCTTCGTATCATGCTGCAACGGAGGGTTGGTGTTGACATTTTCTTAATCGGGTTGTTGGACCACAATACTGCCACTTTCGATAAGATTTTGGATCTTATGCTTTAAGGACCAACAATTTTGTGTATCGTGCCCCGGAGACCCTGAGTGGTAAGCACATCTTTGGCTTGGATTGTATCTTTTGTTCCCTGGTTCCAGAGGTGGGGCCAATTCGGTAATTTTCTTGTGATCCATTAATATCGCCAATACATTTTCAAGGGAATCGTCAAGTGGAGTGAACACCCGATTTTCCGCTCTTTCAAATTTTCTTTTCCTGTCTGGGCATTGGATTAATGCAACCTGTTGTTGAGATGGCAGATTGTCTTGCATTTTCCAGATGGGGGGACTATAGGTTGGTCTCCTAGCTTGCCCCTATACAACAAGGGATACATCTTCAATTCCTTTATCGGGTACGCCCTTGGGATCGCTCACATACTTGCCAGTCTGTATATGCTTGGCGACTACTTCCAAGGCAGTGAAGTCTTTAATCTTGCCTGCCTTCAGGCTCATCTCTGCCATTTCGCCGTGTTTGATCATTTCTGAGAATGACTTTCCTATGCCTGCTAGGATCCTCTCGTAGTACGTAGCCTCTTGGATATCAATAAACGTCATTACCATCTCAGTTTCTGTCATTGATGGAATGACTTGCACTGGTAGATGTCTCCACCTTTGGGTATATTCTCGGAAAGATTCAATACTTTACTTTTTGACTTTAGTCACTTGGTATCGATCCGGTGCCATTTGTGACTGAAAACTGTACTGATTTAGAAAGGCGTGGGCCAATTCTTCTCAGTTGTGGATTTTGGCATTGTCAAGTCGGGCATACCAGGCTTTAGCCTCTCCAGTGAGACTCCTTTGAAAAAGTTGCATTCTGAGGCTTTCATCTTCAGCATAAGACCTCAGTTCGCCAATGTACACTTTTAGGTGCGTATAGGGATCGCCTGCCCCATTATACTTTTCAAACTCTAGGATTTTGAATTTGTCAGGATATCGAGCCCTTGGGAATATGCAGAGATCTGAATAGGTGACACTTCCATAATTTCCAGTCCCTTTGATTGATCGGATGATTTCCTCCATTTGTTGGACTTTCTTTCTTATATCCCTAGTTTCTCGATCATTCATGAGTTTTGTGATTTCAGGGGTTTTGTTGGTTCCTTTATTGTAATGAGGTTCAGGTATCTGAGTTTCCATCTTTTTACCAATACCCTGACTGCCCCTAGTGTAAATGACTCTGGTTGAGTAGGCATTGTCTGGCCCTGAGCATTTTCACTTTGTTCTTTTAAAAAGACAACCAATTTTGCTATCTGATTCCTTAGACCTTCAAACTCCTCTCGGGAAACAGGAGTAGGATCAGGCTGGGCACTTGTAGCCATGTCTGACGGTGGGCTTAGTGCCTTTTTGGACTTTAAATGGGTAACGGGACCGATTGCTTCCCTACAAAAAGACCTATGTAGTTTAGTCTTAGGTAAATGTAGAAATGTTACATGCTATGTAATATATCCGTTTTAGGAGTATTATCCTGCAAAACGGATGTCAGTTGTTTGTATGACAAGCTAGCATGTCATGTTTTGATATAAAAGGGAAGGCATGTACACATATTCCTTTATTCTTTCCATTACATTGAGATCGACATGGAAATGAAATTACAAGTAATTAAAATTACAAGTAATTGAAATGGTAAGGTATGAAGAGACTTTCCTTCGCGTTTGGTTTATCAGAGGCTGACCTATCTTAGATTACTCTCGCGGTTTTTCGGCATGAAGGTTCCCAAATCATCGCAATTTACTTGACGGGAAGTTAATCCGGTCTTTCAACTAGAGCGAATTTGGGTGGTGCCTTTCCTGAGCCTCGTTGGAATTAGTTTTCCTATGAGTCCAGTAATCAAACACCGACAGGATAGCCTCCTGATGGAGGGACCACACAACATACATTCACATACATCGCGTCTCACCGTATGGAAATGATGACATGTGCGAAGCACTAATATCATAGGCAGATATGGTGCGAAGCACTAAGTGCAGTAAGTAAATGCATTAGTACATATTCATTAAAATGTAAATGCAACATCCACACACAAGCATATAATAGTTTTGAAAAGCTTGTAATAGTGGCTTAATTCCTCTTACTGTTATCCATAGCAGAGTCGCCAACTGTCGACGTCGGGATTTTTATTTGTCCCTTTTCGTTACCTGTTTTTTTAAGTTCTCATTTTATGTGAGATTTGTTTGAAAAAACAAGCGAAAAAGGTCCGACATGTGTATGTCGATGATTGGACTATAAGAGTCGCCAGTAGGTTTTTTAACTAGTTGTACCAACACAACCGAGAAAAGGTTTGCACATTGACCCAGTGATGTGACAATGCTAAACGGGTCTGTGAAACCGAGATTCATTAGGGTCCGGGGACTTGATTATGCGGAGGGAAGGTGTTAGGCACCCCTCGACATCCGTGTTGCTACGGTGACCGCCACCTTTCAAGAAACTGTTATATGAATATGTGTGTGTGTATGGGTCAATGTGCTATTATTTGGAAGTAGTGCGAGGCCTCGTTCGCTCCTATATACATAGGGTTTGAATTTATGTAAAAATTCAATTTTAACAAAATATAACAGTGATGTTTTAAAAAAGGTTTTTCAAACCCAGATGCTCAATAGTAATTGAGACCTTTTACACTTCCATTTTATTCAGTGTTCGGCTTGATTGATTTTATTTTTGAGATGCGAAACATCTTCGAGAAAATAATGTACAAAATAGTGCCGAACTCCTCGTGGGCATGAAAACCATCTGAGGAAATCCAACACCGTGAATAAATTTACAAGCTGCTTACAGCTGAAAATGTCCATCATGAGAACCGAATCTAGATTCAGTAGACTGAATGTGTGATCACATGATTCCTAGGTTCACATGATACCGCAGTTTATATGAAAGCTGTAAGCAGTTATTTATATAAAAGCTGTAAATATATATATATACAGACATGATCAACCACCACGAAGCACCTCCACGGGGGATCAGAAATGTAAATATATAAAAGTGGTATATATATATATATATATATATATATATATATATATATATATATATATATATATATATATTGACATGATCAACCACCACGAAACACCTCCATGGGGGATCAGAAATGTAAATAAATTTGTAGAAGCGATCAACCGCCACGGAGGAAACTCCAGGCGGGACGAAATGTACAGAAAGCTATAAAAACGGTTAACCGCCACGAAGTAAACTCCAGGCTGGACGAAATGTAAATATATATATATATATATATATATATATATATATATATATATATATATATATATATATATATATATATATAAAAGTAGTAGACGAACCGGATGTAAAATCCAAGCTCAATCAAACAAAGTTTGATGACAACAACATATATATATATATATATATATATATATATATAATGTAAAATCCAGGCTCATCGAACAAATTTTGACCACAGTTTATATATATGTATATATATAAAAGCAAGTAAACGCTCTGGACGTAAATCCAGGCTCATCGAACAAAGTTCGACAACAATTTATATATATATATATATATATATATATATATATATATATATATATATATGAAAGCAAATAAACGCTCCGGACGTGAGTCTAGGCTCAATCGAGGCATAGCTCGATAATGTTAGTCCATATATATAAATATATATAATATATACAAAAGAAATAAAAACCACGGACCGAAGTTCGGGCAAACACACGCAACACGACTCTCAACGTGAAGAACAGTATGTGCAAAGATGAAGAGAAAGACTTTAAAGTGTGTAAGAAGGCTTACAATGGGTTGCCAAAGAATACTTCTATAACTTTAAGTGGATGAACACTCGGCTCCCGCCGGTAGAAAAGTAGCTATATACGAGCTTACAACTGTTTAAAATGAGAAAGCACTCAGTTTATAGGGTGTGCAAAGCAAATTGGACATGGCTTCCTCGCCTTTTCTCTTGCAAATATGGCCACCCCAAGCCCTCTATTTATAGAGGGGGGTGCCACAGGTATACCTGCGGCAGCAGCAGGTGTACCTGTGGCTGCCCGTGGTGCCCCGGGCAGTGTGGGTCCTGCCGTCTTGAAGTACGTGCACTCGGACAACTCGCTGTTCGCTCAAACCTTCATAACTTTTAATCAGGCAGTCCGATGGAAGCGTGACATACCATTCCGGAAAGCTCTTTTTGAGAGATACGCAATGACATATGATTTGCCCTTTTTTGATTCTGGGAAGATGGGCCCATGATCGAAATAACATTTTCGGGTCTCCGTCGGGCAGTCCGTTGTGCCGTTTTGCGTAGTTTGCGCTTAAAAGTTAAGATATGGTTCTTGTGGGACTTATATTGAAGTAATTTGAGTTGAAATGATTGTATTTGATGTGAGTTGAAGTTGAGTTGGAAAAATGACCATTTTGCTCCTCCCGGGGTTGTTTCTGACTTTGTCGCAGTTGTAGCGGTCTTTCCCCAGGGTTATCTCTGAGATTGTCATGTTGTTGACTCTGGATGTCCTCAGGGCTATCTCTGAGGTTGGATTGATCTCCTGGGGTTATCTCTAGGCTTTGAACTTGATCCCCTGGGGTTATCTCCGAGGTTGAAACTGGCTTTCCCGGGGTTATCTCCGGGGTTGGAATCTGATTTCCCGGGGTTATCTCCCGGGTTGAAAACTTGATCTCCCGGGGCTATCTCCGGGGTTGGAATTGATATTGTGGTCCTCCAGGGTCATTTCTGGAGTGTGAAACAGATACTTTTTCCCTCCTGCATAGTTAGTAACAGGAAAAAAAATTTCGAGTGTATACAATAAGCACTATGTTGAACTATTTTTGTACTCTTCCACACACAAGCACACCAGGTGACTATCAGTGGTAAAAAGGGAATTTATGTGTGACATGGCATGGTAAGCTTACTTAATCATGGATTAAATCTAAACATGGGTTAACATATATGGTTGGGGGAAATTTTGATTAAAAAAAGGAAATGAAAGAAAAAAAAAGAGGAATTGAAAAAAAATGTAATGAATAAAAGCTGGCTTAGTTTAACTCTATGACCGCTATTACTCGAACAAGTAAGCCCTAGGGGATGTATTTACACCCAGCGCCCTAAAACTAACTAGTTTGGGAGTCGCTGGTCGAAAGTTAGCTAAAAGGGTAGTGGTGAAAAGTCTAAGAGAGTTAAGCATTGCACAAGTCTGATTTAAATAAACGGTGGTACGGAGAGTTAAAATGCACCTGCTAAACATGGGCAATTTGAGAATTCTTTTATGATTCCTTTATCATTATGAACCATGTTCTTACGTAAATACCTTGTTTGGCTGAAATTAGTGAGAATGGTGAGTCTTGTACATGACATTGATCACATAAATTGTAAGACCTAAAATTTTATGAAATAAAAGTATTCAATTTTTCTTATAATTACGATTCAGTAATGGTTAAATTGATAAAAAGTTAAAGTTAAGGGTGATATATGAATTTTTTTTCAAAATACGCAAGTGATTATAAAATATTTTATAATCATTGTTGTCGGGGAATATTCGTTTGGTCGTGGAATATTCTTTCTGTCGGGAAATATTCGTACGACGGCACAGCCATTTGTGGGTTCCATAACAGAATAACTGTCGGATGAAGAAAATGACAAATTTGAGTTTTTACAAATAACGGCGTAATCGTTACCGTTAACACTGTTGGAATACCCGGTGGGTAAAGTAAAGTAATACGCGTTGTTGCACAGTAGCACACGGTATTGCACAGTTTTTTTGAATTATTGATTCTTACGTAAGAAGGCACTACTCAATAATTGTTACAGTAATTACTGTTCAATCTTTTATTTTATTAATTCAATAATTGCCACGTTGAAATTTTATATTATTGTTGTTCAATAATTGTCACTGCACAGTATTTTCCATTATCAGATCAATAATTCATATTATTCGAATAATATTATTAGATAACATTATTGACAATGTCTAGAAAGTTCTGTCAAGGAGAGGTTTGGTCACCTAATTGCGCGCCAGTAAGAAGAAATCCTTATCGAAAAGCCACCACTTTCCTGGGAACTGTCTGGTTGTCATTATTGTGATTCTGTAATATTATTTGTGAATAATTAATTATTAATTTATATGATAAGAAAATATTTATTTGATGTGGATATAAATAATGTATTTATTTATGTGGTTATAAATGAAGGAATTAATGATGAGGTGTTTTATCAGTATTTTATCGAAATGGAGAACAAAATATGAGATTTTCAGAAAAATTAGTTTATTACTTGATTTTGTAAAATCCATAACTCTTTGTGTATAATGAGTTAGGAGATGAGCCATATATCAAAAGAAAGCCCTGGAAGTAAGCTAACCGTAGAATTTGGAATCACCCAAAAATTCTCTGTGGATATTTCGTGGTGAATTTTTGAATGAAACTTGTCCGAAGGATTTATAATCCGATAATCAGTGTTCTTGAGATATATTGCGTGAGTTATAATTTTTGATTCGACCGTTGGATCGTTGTGATTTTTGGATATGTTATACATATATGAGTTGAGTATATGTCCACAAATTTTGAACCGTTAAAAATTAACGTATGATTTGTTATGAATTTTAAGAGGTGACTGATTCAGAAATGGTTTTTATAAATGTTTTAAGTGGAAAATTGTAGAAGGCGGGCCCCACTTTTTTGTTGGTGTAATAGAGCATGTGCTAGAATTCTTGGTTCAAGCATGAAGGCTGGTCATGGTTGGTGCGTAGAAAGAAGATAAATAATAATAATATTTTATTATTTGAGTCTCTTTTGGCGTTCTAGCATTTTCCTATAAATAGGGTGCTTAGTTAGAATTGAAAATACACCAGAAACAAGTTTTCTTTCTCTCTATATTGTCGAGCATATTCTTGTGAGTATTTAGATACTTTAAGAGTTGCTATTTAGTACAAGTTTCCTTCGACTTCTCACCCGATATCCAGTCAGAAGTGCTGCTCTTTTGAGGTAAGGGATAGTAAGGGATATTAAGGGATGCTAAATTCTTCATAATGATGTTATTCTTTCAATATCATTATACTGAAATATTAGTATGGATTTTATTGTGAAATTTTTACCTTTTTGAGTCGGGATTACAATTCACGTATATGACACTATTCACGTATATGACACTATTTATGTATATGGTACTATTTACGTATATGATATTATTTACGTATACGGTACTATGTACGAATACGGAGTACTATTCACGAGTTACTATTCATGAGTTACTATTCACGGGTACTATTCATGACAAAAATTAGTTTCTTTTTTTGACCAAATTATCGTTGATTTATGATTGTTGCTCTTGAAAATAAATGCAGTTGTTGATCATATTATTTTTATTATCATATATGACATTTTTATAATCCTGGTGAAGAAATTTCTCTTTGACTTGAGTGTAAAGATGGGTAGATTATTGGTATGATCATAACTATGGGTTCTCTTTGGCCAGTAGTGCAAAGATGAATTGTTGACTGGTATGATCATGACCATTGAAGTTATAATTGAATATCTTTAGCTTAAGTGTAAAGGTGAATTGATCAACATGGTTATAATTATTGTTTATATAAATTCTGAAATGATTATATATTTCTTTGAGATATTAATATATTTGGCCTATAGTACAAATATGAACCGTTGAAGAATATATTTGGCCTGTAGTGCAAATATGAACTGTTGAGGAATATCTTTGGCCTGTAGTGCAAAAATGAATTGTTGATAAATATCTTTAGCCCCGTAGTGCAAAGATGACCTATTGTTGAATATCTTTGGCCAGTAGTGAAAAGATGATCTGGTGACAAATATCTTTGGCCCGTAGTGCAAAGATGAAGTTATTAGTATGATTATGAACATGAACTGTATTTTGGTATAACCATGATCTTTAATGTTTCAAGTAAAGACATGTGATGAAAATTATCTTCGTCCTGGGTGCGAAGAGGAATTTAGAGTCACAATTATGATTATGAGTTATTTATATTATTGTGGACCAGAACTGTTGATTGATGTTGCAGGGATAAATTATTGTTGGTGGATTTTTAACATGGAGAAAATAATAGACTTTATGGTCTATTTGACTCTTCTAATGGATTGCTCGTTCCGCTGCAACTATGGTTGAAATTTTTATCATCTACCATATGTTCTAAATCTCTAATTTATTACTGTTGAAGGCTATTGATAATTTATTTATCTTTAGTCATGATATTCTTTACTGGGCTAGTTGTGCTCACCCTTATGTTTCACAATTCCTTTCAGGTAATAAGAGTGTAGCTGGGTCGAGCGGGGGTAACAGGGGAATAGAACGGTGGTCATCATTTAGTAGTTATATTTGGTGAATCAAATAGGGTGAGGCGAACCCAACGTTGGAAGGGTGTTTTGTCACTATCATACAAGATGTCTAATGACATACAACCTCGTGTCATCATAAGACATGGTTCCACATCCACTTGCTGAGTATATCTACGAGCACTACCTATATAATCTTGGTGTTTGTTTGAAGTATAATTCTCAATTAGAGACAGTGGAGATAATGATATGTCAAGACAAGACTTACCATTGGAAAAAATATGATAGTAATCTTCTTATTTTTCTTTGGGGTCTATTGGGTCAACCAAGGATAATTCTGTGGACATATGATATCTATCATAACCTAGATGCATGGCCTCCCATGTACGAAGGTTTCGTTGAGCACTTTCCAAAAATTTTAATTTCTAAAATAATTTTTGACTATACCTTTATGTAAGATGCCATTGTGATGTGCTATCCATGGTTGGGATGAGAGTCACAGTTGGTATATATTTGTATCAAAACTCACAGCATATGTGTTGTTGTATTTTGCACGACAATTGTTGTAATAAAGTTGTAGTTATTTTCTGTACCATGTATTTAGAGACTCAGAATGGGTGATGTATGCCTATTTTGGGGGCGTCACATAAATAACCTAGGAGTTACTGATATGGAATTGGACAAACACATACATAGGGAGGGTCTTGAATAGTTATTACTTAGTGAGTATGTAAAGATTTTTGACTGTGCATGAGCCAAAGTTGCCTAAAAATTACGTTGATAATCTCTGAGGCATATTTCCTTGCTTTTATGGCTCTTGCACGATAATGTTAGTTGCATTTATGGTAGTTAGTTTGGTTTTGTTTGCATCATTATTTTTGTGTGTTAGATTGCTTGGGGACAAGTAATGGTTCAAGTTTAGGAGAATTTGATGAGTGAGTTTTATACCTACGAATCAGATCTCATTAGACTTGGATTATTGTTAATCTCTATTGTTTTGTGTTCATTTCATATATTTTACGTTATTTTTTAGGCTATGACACGACATTAGCATGAAGAAGCAAGGAAAAGCAATTCGAATATCTTTTGGACTAAAATATTCAAGCAAATGCAAGAAGGGAAGGTTGAAGGGCTTTTAATGCAAAATTGGATGCATGTTCTTGGCTTCGGACTTGAATTTTATTGTAGATATACTTCTTAGTTTTTCGTAACATCTTGAATCATCCCAATCTGAGTTCGGATGCGAGATTTATGGTCTTTTTATCAACATAGATCAAAACTCAAAGTTGTCCTGCTTACAATTTACATAATAGTCATTTCAAGCCCGATTTTGACCCTGATCCAACCCGTATCTCTCAATTTTAAAAAAAATGAAAGCTATAGATCCTGTCGATATCTTCGATTTGATAGGTGGCAGGCCCCGTAACTCCTCCATGATCAAAAGTTATGCCTATTTTACGAAAGGATGTCGGAGCAGAAAATTGCATTGCGTGGGATGCGCCCAGATTAGCGCGGGTCACGCCAGACCATCATATTTTCTACAACTGTAGTGCGGGGCATGCCTAAAATAGCTTAGAAGCAGCGCTGGGTGCGCCGGAAAGCGGGGAGAGAGAGCTGATTTGGGTGTTATATTATCCAATTTTAGCTAGAATATGATTATTTGTTGCCTAACTTGCTAGGGTTTCTATTAGGACTATAAATACTTGATTATAACTTGGATTTTGAGAACTTTTGACTACAATTCATTGAGAGCCACTTCTATTGGAGCTTGGAGATTTCATTGGATAGCTGTAGACACTCGTAATTTTCTGCATACCTGTTACTGACATTGTGGGAGGGCAGATTCGTCTTTCAGAGATAACCTTGGAAGACATCTCACATCCAGTCCGGATACTATCAAAAGTTCAGTTTTAATCCGGGAATGCACACCGAGAGTATCAGTTTCAAGCTCAAAGATAACCCCGAGGCATGCAGTTCCAATACCAGAAATTCTACCGGAGAAGGTCGATTTATCCCGGAGATAACCCCGAGATATTCAGTCTCAGTCCCAACACTGGGAGTAGCATATTCCAACCTTGGAGATAACCCCAAGGAAGGTAGTGGCAGTTCCAGAGATAACCTCGGAAATGCCTGTTTGAAATGCATGCAATCAGCTTCAACCTCGGCGCTTACACCGAGGCACTCAGTACAAGGCCCGATAATAACACCGGGAAGACATGCACACCTCAAACATGACACTGAGGACCTTCAACACTTGCAGCAGTCCAATCTCAGAGATAACCCTGAGCAACGTCTGCTTTATCAGCCCAAACTGGAGATAACCCCAGTGAGGGGCAAAGTCGTCATCTTTCCACCTTGACGCCACATCACGCCATCTCAACATTTCAGACATACAATTCTACACACCAATGTCCCACAAGAACTAAGGAAGTCCAATCCCGAGTGACTATTACGCAGGGTAACAAATGGAATTTGAAGCTTGAAGACCGGAGGGCATGGTCCCATCTTCTTGGCTTCGTCAACCTCCAATCCCATGTCATTACGTAACTCTCGACAACGGCGGTTCAAAATAGGTCTTATACACCTTAGTCAGATGCCCAGATTGAAGTTCTGAAAGTTCGAACGGACATCACGTTGCATGCATACACGTACTTTGAGACGGCGGGATCCGTGGAGCCCGGGGCAGGTACAGCCGCGGCTAAGCCACATGTAAACCTGCGGCTCCCCCATCTATAAATATAGGGCTTGGGGTGGCCATTTTGTAAGAAAAAAAGGCCAGGAAGCCCTGTCCAATTTGCTTTGTACACACCCCAAACTGAGTGCTTTCTCATTTTAAACACTTGTAAGCTCATATATAGCTACTTTTTATCGGCAGGAGCCGAGTGTTCATCCATTTAAAGTTATAGAAGTCTTCTTTGACAGCCCACTGTAAGCCTTCTTGCACACTTTAAAGCCTTTCTCTTCATTTTGGCACACACTATTCTTCACGTTGAGAGTCGTATGGCGTGTGTAGACCCGAACTTCGGTCCGTGATTTCATTTCAGTTTGTGTGTATATATATATATATATATATATATATATATATATATATATATATATATATATATATATATATATATATGAAAGCAATTAAACGCTCCAGATATATGTCTAGGCTCAATCGAGGCATAACTCGACCAGATATATGTCTAGGCTCAATCGAGGCATAACTCGATAATGTTAGTCCATATATATATATATATATATATATATATATATATATATATATATATATATATATTAAAGCAGTAAACGCACCGGATGTAAAATCCGGGCTCATCGAACATAGTTCGACACACAGTTCATATATATATATATATATATATACATTTAGTCCTGCCTGGAGTTTACTTCGTGGCGGTTGACCGTTTTTACCGCTTTCTTTACATTTTGTCCCGCCTGGAGTTTACTTGGTGGCGGTTGACCGTTTTTACTGCTTTCTATACATTTCGTCCTATCTGGAGTTTCCTCTATGGCAGTTGATCACTTTTATAGCTTTATTTACATTTCTGATCCCATATTGAGGTGCTTTGTGGTGGTTGATCATGTCTATATATATATTTATCGCTTTTATATATTTACATTTCCGATCCCCCATGGAGGTGCTTCGTGATGGTTGATCATGTCTGTATATATATATATATATATATATATATATATATATATATATATATATATATATTTACAGCTTTTATATATATAAGTGCTTACAGCTTTCATATAAACTGCGGTATCATGTGATCCTAGGAATCATGTGATCACAGATTCAGTCTACTGAATCTAGATTCGGTTCCCGTGATGGACATTTTTAGCTATAAGCAGCTTGTAAATTTATTCACGATGTTTGTATTTTCTCAGATTGTTTTCATACCCATGAGGAGTTCGGCACTGCTTTGTACATTATTTTCTCGAAGATGCTTCACATCTTGAAAATAAAAGCAATCAAGCCGAACATTTAATAAAATGGAAATATCAAAGGTCTCAATTACTATTGACCACAAGTGTTTGAAAAACCTCTTTTATAAAACTTCATTGCTATATCTTGTTTAAAACTGAATATTTTTTCACAAATTCAAACCCTTTGTATATAGGTGCAAACGAGGCATAGCACTACTTCGAAATAACAACACATTGACCCACACACACACATTCATATTATAGTTTCTTAAAAAGTGGCGGTCACCGTGGCAACATAGATGCCAGGGGGTGCCTAACACCTTCCATCCGCATAAGCAAGTCCCCGGACCCTAATGAATCTCAGTTTCACAGACCCGTTTAGCAGTGTCACATCACTGGGTTAATGTGCAAACCTTTTCTCGGTTGTGTTGGTACAATCAGTTAAAAAACCAACTGGCGACTCTTAACAGTTCATCGTCGACATTATACATGTCGGACCTTTTTCACTTGTTTTTTCAAACAAATCTCACGTAAAATGAGAACACAAAAGAACAAGAATAGAAAAGGGATAAATAAAAATCCCAACGTCGACAGGTGGCGACTCTGCTGGGGACACCAGTAAGAGGACTTAAGCCGCTATTACAAGCTTTTCAAAACTGTTATATGCTCGTGTGTGAATGTTGCATTTACATTTATGATGAATGTGTACGAATGCATGTTTTTTCTGCACTGCAATATATCTATCTGTGATATAAGTGCTTCGCACATGTCATCATTTTCATAAACGGTGAGACACGTTGTATGTGAATGTATGTTGTGTGGTTCCTCCACCAGGAGGCTATCCTGTCGGTGTTTGATTACTGGACTCGTAGGAAGACTAATTCCAACGAGGCTCAGGAAAGGCACCACCCAAATTCGCTCCAGTTGAAAGACCGGATTAACTTCCCATTGAGTAAATTGCGATGATTTGGGAACCTTCATGCCAAAAAGTCGCGAGAGTAACCTAAGATAGGCCAGCCTCTGATAAACTAAACGCGAAGTAAAGTCTTTTCATGCTTTCTCATTTCAAATTATTCGTAAAGTCAATTACTTGTAATTTACATTCCATATTCATCTCCATGTAATGAGAAATATGAAGAAATATGTGCATTTACATATTTAAATTAACATGCTATCCTGTATTACAAACAGCTAACATCCGTTTTTGCAGGATAATAATCCTAAAACGAATACATCACATAGCATGTAAACATTTACACAATTCCTAAAACTAAACTATGCAAGTTTTGTCGCAGGGAAGCATTCGAACCTATTACCCGGTCAAAATCCAAAAAGGCCACGAGCCTACATCCAATCATGTCTTCATCTGACCAGTATAATCCAGTTTCTCGTGAGGAATTTGATGGATTAAGTAAACAAATTACAGATTTGGCTGTTCTGCTTAAAGAACTACATCAATCTACTCAAGGTACGTAGATACCTATACATGCTGAATCCTCTGCACAAGGAGGAACCCAAGGTTCTGATAAAGTCATTACAGTACCTGAGCTCCAGTTGGATACAAACAACAAAATTCATTATACCACCCATCTCAAAGGAGATCTAGACACCGGTGACATCAAGAAAAAGGTCCTTCAAATGGAAGAAACCCTCTCGTTCTATCAAAGGAATTGGAGTACACGGGAGTGTCTCATATGCTGACCTTTGTATATTCCCTGGTGTTCATTATCCAGAAAAGTTTAAAACTCCTGACTTCAAAAAGTATGATGGGTCAGGAGATCCTTACACACATTTGAAGGTGTTCATTGGAGAACTTGGATCTTATGCAGAGGATGAGAAGCTCAGAATGCAGCTATTCTAAAAGAGTCTGATTGGAGAAGCCCGTTCGTGGTATACCGGATTAGACAATTCAAAGATCCATAGTTGGGAAGAGCTAGCTCATGCCTTCCTCACATAATACAGCTTCCAGTCTCAAATGCCTCCTGACTGGTACCAGATTACCAAGGTCAAGAAACAGTCCAATGAGTCTTTCAGAGAATATGCTCAAAGGTGGAGGTGCCTTGCTGCTCAGGTGATTCCTTCTGTGACAGAGTTAGGGATGGTCATGACCTTTATCGACATACAAGAAGCTCCTTTCTATGAAAGAGTCTTAGCTGGCATTGGTAAACCATTTTCTTAAATGATCAAACATAGGGAGATGGTTGAGATGGGATTGAAGTCAGGAAAAATTCAAGACCTAGCCACTCTTAAAGCTGTTGCTGAGCACATCCAATCCGGAAATTATGGAAACAACCCCCGGAGGGTCCATAAAAAGAAAGAGGAGGATGCTTCCTTAATACTCCAAGGTCAAAAGGGCAATCAGAACATGCCTATTCAGAGGAGAAATTACACTCCCTTTCAAGCACAGTGTTCAAACCCTCCAATGCATAAAGGTGGAGAAGTCAAATGCCCTCAAGTGTTCACACCCCTAGGGGATTCACTCGAAAACATTCTCAATCTTTTGACCACTCAGAAGAAAATTACGCATTTTCTTCCACCAGCCAACCCTAATGGGAGGGGTTTCAATGCTACTCGAAATTGTGCTTATCATGTCGGGGCACCTGGACATGATACTCAAGATTGTTGGGCCTTGAAACATAAGATCTAAGATTTGATAGACAACGGTGAGATCATGGTCACCAAACCAGATCAACCTCACGTGCAAGATAACCCTCTTCCTCAACACAAAGAGGAAGAGGTCAACATGATTAATTGGAGCAGTGGACAGAGTTCCAATTTTAACTGTGAAGCATCCTAGATCATCAAAGACGGTGTTGACAAATGGGATTATGCAAAGTTCTAGTTTACGATGGAACGGAAGATTAAAGCTCTGTGTAAGAAAATTGAGCAATTGGCCGAATTGGTGACCTATCAGCATCAAGTCACACGCCAATTAGTCAGCCAAAAGCATGTTAGTCTCCTCCCTTTGGTTATGAATACTCTATCATCACCTTCAAAATATGAAACATCGGAGGACAAAGCGACGAAGAGAGCAACTGCCAAAGCCCGTCGGGATTTACATACTTGGGCCAACCTATGGAGGAGATACTTCAGATGCTAATTAATGAAGAAAGAATCACATCCCTTCTACCTCTAATTAATCTCCGTTTAGGACAGTTCAATCCTGATGGAGTATATCAGTATCACTCCCATTCTCGCAGTCACAGCACGGAAGAATGCTGGGCACTCCGCCACCTTATTCAGAACTTAATCGATAGCTGTGTCCTATAATTGGCAGACAATGATACTGTGCTATTTGAGAGTGAAAATACCTGTCCCACTAAATGGAAGGGACTGGTAGCAGTTATATCCTCTAAGGCTGATTGGACTGTTAAACCATTTACAATTCAACTCAAAGGAGTTAACAATCCTTTGGAAGTGGTTGCGCCATAGCCAATTAACCTACCATTCAGACCACAATATCCTGTTATCAGCTTACAAAAAAGTTCCATGGAATTATGGAGAAGCTAAAGGATTCACATTTCATACAACTGCTGCAGTGTCGAAGGAAAATCCACTGTATCTTCCCCAACGAGTGATGAAGCCTGCTATCAAATCAAAGGAGAAAATTCCCATGGAGAAGATTGAAAAATTCCTCCGTGCTATGGGTCATAATGAAGCTAAGGTGGTTTTAAGCTTAAGAGAAGCTCCGCACCAAATTTCAATACTATACTTGGTTTTAACTTCCGAGGATCACCGAAATATTTTATTGAAAGTTTTGGAAGAAGCCTACTTGCCGAAATCAGTGGATGTGAAAAAATTGCAACATCTGGTAGATCACATTTTCAACAACAATGTGATCTCTTTCACTGATGATGATATACCACTCGAAGGGACTGGTCATTGCAAGTTGTTACACATTGCGGTTTTGTCCTCCGGATATATGTTAGCTGGAGTCTTGGTAGATGGAGGTTCATCTCTGAATATCTGTCCTTACTCTACGTTGCTGAAAATGAATGTCAATCTCAAGCGGATCCGAAGTAGCCATACGATTATTAAAGCTTTTGATGGATCCCGCCGGAATTCAGTCGGAGAGATTGAGCTGCCAATTGAGATTGGTCCCCATACATTCTGTGTATCTTTTCACGTTCTCAAAATAGGTACATGATACAACCTACTTCTGGGGAGACCGTGGATTCATATGGACGGGGCAGTCCTCTCCACTCTTCATCAGCAACTTAAATACATAATTAACAATAACCTAGTCACAGTCAACGCTGAACTGGAATGCCCTCAACAGGGTGACATGCCACTCATCAGTTTCAATTCCGATATTGAGCCGGTCAGTTTCCACGCTTTGGAAGTAAGCAACACTCAATACCATTCCATTGGGATGCCATTTTTCGTACCCAAGATTTTTGTCGAAGTGATGGCAGCTACTCAAGAAATGATGTCATTGGGACACCAGCCGGGATAAGGGCTGGGTAAAAATATCAGGGTATTAAGCACCCGATTCAAGTGTCCAGTCAAACTGGGATAGCCGGACTAGGCTATTCTACCAGTGCCAGTCACAGGAATCCGCATAAGCATAAGCAGATTCCTTCAGTTTCAGGCACACGACGATTATCTCCATAGGTAAATCCAGAGTCAGCACAAACTCCGATAAAGGTGCCAGCCAATGTAATGGCTATGTTATTTCCTAAGCCGATACCGGTAAAGGAGAAGGAAGTCTTTGTTCCAGATCCTAAGGTGGAAGAAGAGGAACAAAGAATCAAACAAGACATCATCCGAATGATGTCAGGCATACGCATCATTGTCCATGATGAACATACAAACAGATACACCCCAGACGATGATTGCCCAGACGTAATGGTCATCATTCGGGAGAAGGAGGACGATGACAACCCCTCCATCATTGCAGTCCACCAAGACTTTGCCCTTGCCAATTGGAGCAGCACTCCTTGTATTGGTCAATAAGGGACTCTGAACTTAGATGTACCTGTACTTGCTGATAAGATGCCTCTTCTCCACAAGGATTGTAACTTTAATGAAAAGTTGGACTCATACTTGATGGAAATACAAGAGGGCATTGAGGTGCCTCCGGAGATCAAAGAATGGGTCGAAGACAAACCTAAACCCAACCTTGATCAAACCACCTCCTTCAATCTCAGAACCTTAGAAAACCCTAAGCTAATCCAGATTGGTTCAGACCTTACCCCAAATAAGAGGAATGGCATGATTACACTACTAACCCAATTCCAGGATGTGTTTGCATAGTCTCATGAAGACATGGTGGGTTTGTCCACTGACATTGTCCTTCATCGCATTCCCATTAAAGAGGGATTCAAGCCAGTCAAGCAGAAGCTCAGGCGATTGAAACTTGAGTGGAGTTTAAAGGTGAAAGAAGAAATTGTGAAACAATTTCAAGCTGGTATTATCATGGTGTCCACATATCTTGAATGGATATCCAACATCGTTCCCGTGCCTAAGCCTAGAGGAAAGGTGAGAGTTTGAGTGGATTATCGGGATTTAAATAAAGCTTGCCTTAAAGATAGCTTTCCCGTGCCATTTATCCACATTCTCATTGACAATACTGCTCAGTATGGCATGTACTCCTTCGCTGATTGCTTCGTGGGGTACCATCGGATCATGGTTGCTGAGGAGGATCATGAGAAAACTACTTTCATCACGTCTAGGGGAACCTTTTGCTACAGACGGTTGTCTTTCGGCCTCATCAATGCCGGAGCTACCTATCAGTGAGCCATGATGGCTCTTTTCCACGACTTAATGCACAAAGAGATAGAGATCTATTTGGATGACATCATTGTCAAGTTTCAAAGGGAGGAAGACCACCTAGACCATCTCAGAAAGCTTTTCAACAGGTTGCTTAAATACAACTTGAAGTTGAATCCAGCCAAATGCACCTTTGGCGTTAAATCAGGCAAGTTGCTAGGATTTCTAGTCAGCCACAAAGGGATTGAGTAGGATCCCACCAAAATCTAGGCCATCACTGAAATGCCCATTCCTCAGACAGAGAAGGAAATACGGGGAGTTTTGGGAAGATTCAACTTCATTAGTAGGTTCATTTCTCAACTCATAGAAACATGTGAGCCTATTTTCAAGCTATTAAGAAAGAACTCCTCCATGAAATGGAATGATGAGTGCCAGAAGGCCTTCCTTACCATCAAAGAGCAGCTAGTTAAAGCTCCTGTCTTGGTACCACCCAGGGATGATGTTCTCATGTTCATGTACCTATCCATAAATGACAATGCCATGGGCTGCATGGTAGGTCAGAAAGATGATAGAGGCCGAGAACGAGCTATCTATTACCTTAGCAAAAGATTCAGCAGCAATGAACACAAGAACATTCTGATTGAGAAGACTTGTTGTGCTTTAGCATGGGCTGCCATGAGGTTACAACATTACTTCCATGGGCACCCAACCCATCTCATATCCCGTGTGGATCCTCTCAAGTATGTGTTCAGCAAGCCCATACTGAATTGGCGACTGTCCCGATGGCAGTTGATTCTGCAACAATTTGACATTATTTATGTGACGCAAAAATCCATTAAGGGTCAAGGATGGATCAACTGGCCACCACACCTTCAGGGGACTTCAAACCTTTGGAAACATACTTCCCCGATGAAAGGGTAATGATAATTCAGCAACACCATCAGTACGATACACGCCAAACATGGAACATATATTTCGATGGAGCTGTTAATATGGAAGGTTCTAGAGCTGGAGCAGTTCTAGTATCTAGTGCGGGGGAGCAGTATCCCGTCGCCGTCAAATTGTAATTTGTCAGCACCAACAACATAGCAGAGTATGAAGACTGTATCATGGGGATAAAACTTGCCCATTCAATGGGCATCAAATAGTTAACTGTCTTTGGGGATTTAGAGTTGGTAGTCAAACAATCCACGAGAATCTATCAAACCAAAGAGCTACATTTGCTGCCTTACCATCGGCAAGTTGTACAAATGGCTTCGGAGTTCGAAGAGATCTCCTTTCTACACATTCCACGTAATAGAAATGACTTTGCAGACGCGCTAGCAACTTTGGCCTCTTTGATTCATATACCTGACAAAGAACATATGCCAAGCGTCACATTGGCCCTGCAAAAGGCACTAGCCTATGGGAACTACGTTGGAGAAGTATCGGATGAGCTACCTCCCATCCAACAACCTTGGTATCAACATATCAAAGAATACTTGCGAGATGGATCTACACCCACTGAGGCGAGCCTGACTGAAAAAAGGCAGATTCATCGACTTGCTATGAAATTCTATTTGAGCGGAGATGCACTCTACAAGAGAGATGCAGGATTTGGTCTCCTCAGATGCATGGACAAGGATCATGCTCAGAGACTCATGGATGAGGTCCATGGTGGAGTATGTGGTCCACACATGAGCGGCCCTTTACTTGTAAAGAAAATCCTCAGAACAGGACATTACTGGCTCTCTCTCAAGGCTGACTGCAATGACCACGTCAGGAGATGTTATCAGTGCCTAATTCATGGGAATGCTATCCACGCTCCTCCGAGGGAGCTCCATAATATGAGTTCGCCTTGGCCCTTCTCAATGTGGGGAATACACGTGATCGGGCCCATTGAGCCCAAAGCCAGTAATGGGCATCAGTTTATCTTCACCATGATCGACTACTTTACCAAGTGGGTAGAAGCAGCCTCCTTCTCCAGGGTTAGCAAAGAAGTCATCATTGCTTTCATCAGAAATAATATCATTTGTCGATGTGGACAACCCGAGGTAATTGTATCAGACAATGCTAAGAACCTCAACAATAAAATGATGGAGGAATTATGCAGTAAATTCCATATCAAACACCTTAACTATGTCATCTACCGTCCAAAGATGAATGGTGTTGTTGAAGCGGCTAACAAAAACATCAAGAAGATCATGCAAAAGATGTCCGCCAATCACAAAGGATGGCCTGACTTATTGCCTCTTACTCTGTTAGCCTACAGAACATCGATACACACTTTAACTGGGGCAACCCCCTATGCATTAACCTATGGGATGGAAGCAGTACTCCCCATAGAGGTAGAAATGGAATCCCTCTGAGTGTTGATAGACGTTCAGCTAGATGAAGACCAATGGGTACAAGACAGGTATCACCAATTGTCTCTAATAGATGAAAGGCGAACCGCGACTATCTTCCATGGTCAGTTATATCAACAAAGGATCGCTAGATCCTACAACAGAAAAGTCCAGCTACGGCAGTTTAAACAACACGACTTGGTTTTGAAGAAGATCATCAACAACCAAGATTAGTATAAGGGAAAATTCGCACCTAACTGGGAAGGCCCGTTTATTGTCAAGGAAGTATTGACAGGAGGTGCTCTCAGATTGCAGGAATTGGACAGCGATGAATTTCCACAGCTTATTAACTCTGACACCGTGAAACGGTACTATGCCTAAAGTTACCATAAAGCAAACATCCTGGTGTTGGATCATCAGATCACCAGTCATTCCGGTTCTTTAACCCTTCATTACATATAACTTTTCTCTATATTGCGCCCCTCAGGGAAACACACTTTTCAAGCTAGCAACCTAGTTTTCGGATCATCAGATCCCTTCCTCTTCACTCGGTTTTTTAACCCTTACTCAACCTCGGTTATCCCACTAGGGATTGAACCCTTCACGCTTGCAGTTTGTCCCCAAACATGGGATTAAACTTTTCACACCTGCAGTTTATCCTGAACTTAGGATTAAACTTTCTTCCCCCGCAGTCTGACCTGCACATGGGATCAAGCTTTTCAACTCGTCCTGAGGCGTAAACTACGTCGACCTGATCTCCTTGATACGCGGGAGTACGTAGGCAACCATATTTTATATTACCCGATCGCAATAAAATGAAAAACAACAAAAACATTTCTACACCCTTCTCTTTACAAAAACAAAAACAACAAAAACAATCCTACACCATTTCTGCCACATACAGTGTTGAACCTTTTACACCAGGTTCGAACTACGCATACCTGATCTCCTGTTCAACAAGAGTACGTAGGCAGCCATTTATGGTTCGGTCTAACCCCCTACCAAAACACAAATACTTGTCAACAGAATTGGGATCAAACTTCAATCCACCACATTTCATTGGCTTCAGACCAAAGGGATGGAATTACCTAACATCCCCATCTAAACAGGAGACTCGACGACCATCTAAGCTGCGGTTGTTCCTTGAAGAGCAACACCAATCTATAAGAGATGGAATTAACTAGGCTTCTCCTAAATAGGAGTATTGGCGATCATCTGCGGTACGATCAATCTCAGAGAGGAAAGCCACACTCCTCTCCACATTTCTATATAGAAACCAGTCCCAAGACACCAAAGATGGTAGGGATACACAGAGATCCATGATTCATTCTGAACTTTCCAGAGATAACTCAATGTCCATCTAGCAAGGAGGAATTCAAAATACATCAAGATCACAAGCCCTGAAGAAGCAGGCAAATATCAAGCAAGTATTCAAGCATATCTAAAAGGGAAGTGATCAAAAAATATATTTCCTTGCTATATATAATACTGTTTGATATACACAATGTAAACTGTACATGACAAAATGGCTAAGCTAGTTTGTGCAGGAAAATACAAGGCTATCTACATTTCGGTATGCATGCGAGCTAGCAGATCTAGCATAACATCTCTCTCAGAAGGAGGTAATGTTGTGGTCTCCTGTACAAGGATATCCACACGTACTAGCAAGTCTGAGGCCATCTGCATGGTGACGTTATGCTCATCAATGTACGCACTCATCTCGACAAGCATACCAGTGGCCAGGGATCTCATTGTGGTACTATCTGTGATGGCTACATCTCGTACAGATATGGCGCTATCCCGCTCAACAATCACTGCATCTCTGGCTAATATAGCCTCATCCCGCTCAACAATAGCGGCATCTCTACGAGCTAATGCCTCGTCTCTCTCTAACAGAGTTGCGTCTCTCCCATCAAGAGCTGTCAACATCAGGGCTCTAGCCTGATCTCTCTCAAAGGTCATCAAATGAAGACTCTGCTCTAAGTACTGTGCTGAATGCTGGATCACAATAGTACTAGTACTGGGAGAATCTAAAAGAGCTGTTTGCAACCCAGTAAATGGCTCCTCCTCGGTGTGAGAATCAATGTCCTCCATGGGCTCTCCATCATCTGAATCCATACTCGACACTGTGGATACTGCTGCGGCCGATGAAGTCTTTGTCTCCATCCACGCATAATACTTTGGCGAACAACCCAGATGGCTAACAGAAAAAGCAGTTATCTCACGCTAATCCCAATAAGCATACACCCAGTATCAGTTCTCTGCTGACAAGTGGCGAGAAGCTAAACGCTGACCTAACGCCCCATCAAAAGGATGGAAATCCTGAAACTGGTCAAACTGCGACATCACGGTCAGTGGGTGGTACGTAGTCATGCCCCTCAAACCAGCCAGAGGGAGATAATCTATGCTCGGAGCATGCGTAATGAAGCTATAGGGCGAACTGAGTCCTGTACACGGCAGGATAACAAACAAATCTCTAATCCCAGCTAGGAAAATGGACCAAGATACAGGATCTGTACACTCCGTAGGCTGAAAGGAATACGACATAGCTATCTCACGGGTGAAGCAATACCCGTGTCGTCTGAATGTGCCAATCGGTCTCAGGTGTGACATAAACCACACGTACAGCATGACCGAACTGCCTATGAATACCCCTGCAGGGTAAGTCTTGCAGAATGTGGCCGACCTCAGTGTCTCTGCCATGATCGTCGAAATAATGGTATGACCCTCCCTGAGAGTTCTCACTACCATAATGACGCCGATGTCCAACTCATCCATGTATCGTGGCATGTACATGTACAATAATACACACAGCAACAATGCATCCACTCTGGCCAAATGCCACTGGTCCTCTGATATGGTGAAATCCCAATAATACTGAGCATAGCTGTCCTAAGAGCCAAATCTGTCAATCAGAAAATGTTGGGATATCACGTGGCCGGATGTGATCTCATCATGTACAACTCTCCACCTCAGCCTGGTGAGAGTTATAAACTGACGGCTCATGTCACCAATGGCCATATGCATGCAAGGTCTGTCAAGTGGCACCATCGTCAAACGTGCATACTCCTCTAGAGTCAGAGTCAACTCCTGGGTCCCAAACTGAAAAACCTGTCTCTCCGGTACCTAGTGCTCCAGCATGTCCTCCACAAATCCTGTGGGAGCCTGAAACATCAAAAGGGTCATGGTATGCTGCAACAGCTGATCTACGGTTACCCTATCTGAGGGTGACATACTATCATACCAATATCTCAAACGGAATGCCACCAATAATGGCGGGGTGTGATCTATGCGGCTGACTGTCGAAGAAGACATCTGTGTGGGCTGTATCATAATACCATCTAGGGGTCAATGCTGAATATCTTTGGACATACATATATATGCATAACATAATACATGCATAACAAATAATAGATGACAATATGATGCAGGGAATAGAAGATAATACATGCATTCCTAAATACATCATAATCTATATACATCATCTCTGTATAGCTAAAAATACAGGGAAATGGGGCGCAGATGCCCTACTACTAACAGAGGCCTATCAAAAGATATAGCGAGAATGGGGCACAACCACCCAATAGCTAACAGAGGCCTATCAAAAGATATAACGAGAATACACATCAGAAGAAGATAATGGTGTTAATATCTACATCATCAATCCTGTCCACCTGATGTAACTCCTCCCGAGTCACCGGATCTCTATCAAAAGAAATGTGCCCGATCCAGTCACTGGGACAAGCTGTCAATCTGTGTCACATGAGTCGGATCTCTGACACAGGCTAGCCAATCCGTCATCATCACGGATCCTGGAACCATATCCCCCATAAACTGAGTGGCGCGGGTCTGGGCTCCAATGGTACGAGGGATCCACCAATGCTGGAATACATCCTGAGTGCAAGGACCCTCTGACAATGCAAAATCGTCAACACCCAACAATGGGATATCAATGACGGGTGATTGCGGCACATGCCAATAACGCCTGGCAGAAGGCAAGATCTATATACGGATCTCTCCTGTGGTGCTCCTAATAGTACGTTCTCTTAAATAGAGCTCCCATCCTCCATCTGTGAAGAGAGGAACCCTACGGGTAGAAATCACGTACTCGACACCAGTCGGGTACCCATCCTCAAATCTAGTGGCCAAGTGCTCCCCAGAATAGGGAATCTAAGTGATGACATCAGCTGCCAACAACTCCAGCTGTAGGCGACAATGAGTGAAACCCTCAGCTACAGGGACCTCCGCCAGTATGAAATGTTGCCATCGCCGTCCTCGTGGATAGGTATCCAATCCTAATACACTTACAGGACGTAAACATAGGAGCCTCTTGTAGGCCCAAAACTGCCAACACAAAGGCAAACATCTGCTGTCAGTTAACACTCTTAACTTGTACATGGTAAATGACAAGAGAAATACTTACTAGTAGAAATGGGTAAAATCCTAACAAAGCCTCGGTGAAGCCCTGCGAGCGTATACGCATGCCCCTGAGGAAATAGGCAAAGGTGTAGAAGCCCTAATTATACTCTCCAATACGTTCCTCATATCGCGTGGCACTGATCAAAGCGAACGATACCGTAGAAGAGTTATCTGCTATAAAGCAGCCCCTAATGATCATCAGGAATAATCGCTGAAGAATGTGATCCCTGACTCTGACATCAGCTGGTATGGGCTCATTCAACAGCCCACTCATAGCATCTATGCTCAAAGGACCCGTAAGGACAGTCCTACCCTTGAGCGCCTCCTGCCGAAACTCCTAAAAAGGTTCTGACTGTAGTCGGGGTAATATCCATCGTGCAAGGCACTTGTGCCCCTCCAAACTCCATACTTGTGATAAACTGCCAATCCACCAGCGTCATCATCACCTCACAGTCCAGCAAATGGAGAGACTGAGTCTGGTGAAATCAGCGCTCAGACAATGCCCTAAGGTAATCCCAGGGACAACGACGGGGAAGGATGGAAAAGAATGCCCTAAATCCCCAGTTATACATAATTGTTCTATAGTCGGGATGCAGAACCTGGTACATGGAGTGAATTTTGAACCAGTTCCCTCAAGGCTGTGTAAAGCCTAGAACCTACAAAATGCAGATCGACATCAGAATCCTTTACTCCTCATCAATAGGAAAGAAGGAAGATTAAGATCTAACTTGATACCTCGTTAGCAAGCAGATACATTGAGGGATGTCAACTCAAGTCACCCAGAAGCTCTGGGTTTTCCACCTGAATACTCAGGAGGTCCCTACGGTGATAGAATTTGCAGAAAGACGTTCGAATTCAGTAGATCTGAAGAAGAGCTCTCGGATTCCCTTCGCGACGCAACTTGAAAATGACTTATGAAAGCAATCTGCAGGCATTTAGTAGTCACGACTGGCCACAGGTCCACCTACAGCTACTGCAGGTGTACCTGTAGCACCCCTACATGGGTCCCACCCCTCTGGCTCGGTCTAGTTCGAGTTACAAAGGAGTTCTTACAAGCTGAAAAGGCCAAATCAGGGATAAAAACGCTACGCGACTGACCGGAATAACCTAAAATCCTGGTTTTTCTGGGCCCAACTGTGGCTTTCATATCATTCACTGGTATTCGCCCAAACACAGGGTATACTATACCGATGATCCAAGTCATTGCAGACCACATTCGGCAATACCGCACAGAGGTCCAATGCCGTAAATTCAGGGTTGTCGCCCTAATCTTCTCAAGTGATTCCCCAGTGGGGGTCACAACGCATGGTCGTCTATCCAAATATAGATTTCCCCGACGGGGGTCACAACGCATGGTCATCTGTCCAAAAATAGATCCCCGGCGAGGGTTATAACACATATTATCCGTTGGCACACACGTCAGCGAGTATCAAATGGATCCCTGGTGGGGTTTACAACACATATTTTTTGTTGATATACATGTCAACGAAGGTCAAGCAACCTTGATGTCAGTCCAGCCATTGACAGGTAAACCCAATGACGCATCGGAAGCTATCCGATGATTGCATTAGTTGATACACATTAACAAAGGCCGAGCAGCCTTGGCATTTATCCCCAGCAGGGAGTTCATCCGTTGATATACACGTCAGCAAAAGTCAAGTGAATCCCCGACGGGGGTTACAACGCGTGGTCAGCCATTAGTTCACACGCCAATAAAGGTCGGGCAGCCCTGACAATACATACTGTTGGCAGTAAATCCAACAGAACATTGATATGTCATGGCGATACAAACTAGGGAGGATCAACATCATCGGGGAAGATCGATGTTGGAATATGTTATACACATCTTCAAGCAGACAAAAGCTTTATCCCCACATATCTCTTGTACACGAGAGGCATATCTTCAGAATAAAGTCTGTATCAAGGATTCAGAACTTTGGTGATAACCCCAATGTCAACGATCCTAGAGATTCCTGTTAGCTGTGGATTGCACGTCTATGACAGTTCATCAGGCTGTTTACTTATTACCATCATCCCCAGCATGTGGGAAAATAATCCATATACATCATCCATATGCATCATACACTTGCATCATGTTTCTCCACATAGCATCATGTTTATATTATTGCATTTCAAGTGTCTATGATTCTTTATCCCATCCATGCCATTACATTGCATGAATATGACAAAGAGGAGCATTTGTAGACACTCAAAATTTTCTGCACACCTGTTACTGACATTGTAGGAGGGCAGATTCATCTTTTAGAGATAACCCTGGAAGACAGCTCACATCCAGTTTGGATACTATTGGAAGTTCAGTTTCAACCCTGGAACACACACCGGGAGTATCAGTTTCAACCTCGAAGATAACTCCGAGGCATACAGTTCCAATACCAGAAATTCCACCGGAGAAGGCCGATTCATCCCGGAGATAACCCTGAGATATTCAGTCTCAGTCCCAACACTGGGAGTAGCAAATTCCAACCTTGGAGATAACCCCAAGGAAGGTAGTGGCAGTTCCGGAGATAACCCCGAAAATGCTTATTTCAAATGCATGAAATCAGCTTCAACCTCGGTGCTTACACCGAGGCACTCAGTACAAGGTCCAATCCTAAGTGACTATTGCACAGGGTAACGGATGGAATTTGAAGCTTGAAGACCGGAGGGCATGGTCCCATCTTCCTGACCTCGTACAACCTCCAATCCTATGTCATTGCGTAACTCTCGACAACGGCGGTCCGAAATAGGTCTTATACACCTCAGTTGGATGCTCGGATTGAAGTTCTGAAAGTTTGAGCAGACATCACGTTGCACGTATGCACGTACTTTGAGAGGTGGGATCAGCAGAGCTCGGGGCACCCCGGGCAGCCGCAGGTACATCTGCGACTGAGCCGCAGGTACCTGCGGCTCCCCCCTCTATAAATAGAGGGCTTGGGGTGGCCAGTTTGTAAGAGAAAAAGGCGAGGAAGCCCTGTCTAATTTGCTCTATACACACCCCAAACTGAGTGTTTTCTCATTTTAAACACTTGTAAGCTCGTATATAACTACTTTTTATCAGCGGAAGCCGAGTGTTCATCCATTTAAAGCTATAAATGTCTTCTTTGGTAGCCCATTATAAGCCTTCTTACACACTTTAAAGCCTTTTTCTTCATCTTGGCACACACTATTCTTCACGTTGAGAGTCGTGTGGCGTGTGTAGGCCCGAACTTCGGTCCGTGGTTTCATTTCAGTTTGTATATATATATATGTACTTATATATATATGTGTTTTTTATATATGGACTAACATTATCGAGTTATGCCTCGATTGAGCCTAGACTTATGTCTGAAGTGTTTAATTGCTTTCATATATATATATATATATATATATATATATATATATATATATATATATATATATATGAACTGTGTGTCGAACTCTGTTCGATGAGTATATATATATATATATATATATATATATATATATATATATATATATATATATATATATATATATATATTAAAGCAGTAAACGCACCGGATGTAAAATCCAGGCTCATCGAAATGAGTTTACAAGTGTTTAAAATGAGAAAGCACTCAGTTTGGGGTGTGTATAGAGCAAATTAGACAGGGCTTCCTCGCCTTTTTCTCTTACAAACTGGCCACCCCAAGCCCTCTATTTATAGAGGGAGGAGCCGCAGGTACCTGCGGCTCAGTCGCAGATGTACCTGCGGCTGCCCGGGGTGCCCCGAGCTCTGCTGATCCCACCTCTCGAAGTACGTGCATACGTGCAACGTGATGTCTGCTCAAACTTTCAGAACTTCAATCCGAGCATCCGACTGAGGTGTATAAGACCTATTTCGGACCGCCGTTGTCGAGAGTTACGCAATGACATAGGATTGGAGGTTGTGCGTTTACCTGCTTATATATATATATATATATATATATATATATATATATATATATATATATACATACATTTAGTCCCGCCTGGAGTTTACTTCGTGGCGGTTGGTTGTTTTTACTACTTTCTTTATATTTCGTCTCGCCTGGAGTTTACTTCGTGGCGGTTGACCGTATTTACTGCTTTTTGTAGATTTCGTCATGTCTGGAGTTTCCTCCGTGGCAGTTGATCGGTTTTACAGTTTTATTTATATTTTTGATCCCCCACAGAGGTGCTTCGTGGTGGTTGATCATGTCAATATATATATATATATATATATATATATATATATATATATATATATATATATATATATATATATTTATCGCTTTTATATATTTACATTTTCGATCCCCCATGGAGGTGCTTCGTGGTGGTTGGTCATGTTTGTATATATATATTTACGGCTTTTATATATATAACTGCTTACAGCTTTCATATAAATGTGGTATCATGTGATCCTAGGAATCATGTGATCATAGATTCAGTCTACTGAATCTAGATTCGGTTCCCGTGATGGACATTTTCAGCTGTAAGCAACTTGTAAATTTATTCACGGTGTTTAGATTTCCTCAGATGGTTTTTATACCCATGAGGAGTTCGACACTGCTTTGTACATTATTTTCTCGAAGTTTCTTTGCATCTCGAAAATAAAAGCAATCAAGCCGAACATTTAATAAAATGGAAGTATCAAAGGCCTCAATTACTATTGAGCACAAGGGTTTGAAAAATCTCTTTTATAAAACATCATTGCTATATCTTGTTTAAAACTGAATTTTTTACACAAATTCAAACCCTTTGTATATAGGTGCAAACGAGGCATAACACTACTTCCAAATAACAACACATTGACCCACACACACACACACATTCATATAATAGTTTCTTGAAAAGTGGCGGTCACCATGGCAACACGGACGTCGGGGGGTGCCTAACATCTTCCCTCAGCATAAGCAAGTCCCCGGACCCTAATGAATCTCGGTTTCACAGACCCGTTTAATAGTGCCACATCACTGGGTCAATGTGCAAACCTTTTCTCGGTTGTGTTGGTACAACCAGTTAAAAAATCAACTGGTAACTCTTAACAGTCCATCGTCGACATTATACATGTCGGATCTTTTTCACTTATTTTTTTAAACAAATCTCACCTAAAATAAGAACACAAAAGAACAATAATGGAAAAAGGACAAATATAAATCCCGACGTCGACAATAGCATTGAAGGCAAAGATTGAAGCTTGGAGATTGAAGATTCCTCGACAGAGTTTTTCTTCTTCTCTTAATTTTATTATCTGTACTTATAATGCTATTTAATTTTGATATTCTTGTTTCTATTATGATGGTGAACTAATTTCTTAATTAGGAATACATTGGACACCTTTTGCAAATTTTTAATTCAATCATCATTATTTTCACTTGTTGATCCTATTGAGTTGATTATTAAATTTGTGCTTAATCTATTAATTGTCTAGCTAGCAGTTAATCTGATATCTTTGATGAATTCGAAAGAGGAAATCTTAGATTAGATCTGAATATAATAACCCATGAACTTATTGATCCTTTTTAGGATAACATAATAGTGTAAGAGACAAAAGAACTTGTACACCATGCATAACTTTGTTAGGAGTTTGTGCTTAATGAATCTATTTTAATTGTCTTGCACGAAAGTAGCAAAATAACTGAAATAGTTTTTTTTATTAATCATTGAAAGATGTTAGGAAATTGATAGGCAGTCCTAGTTATCAATTCATTGAAAAAATTAAGTGGGAATAATGTAAGGGGATTATTGCAAAATAATTGGGAAAATTGTATTCCCATTTCTTAATCATCTAGTAATTAATATTTCTTATTTTAATTAGTTCTGAATTACATTATCAACTTTCACAAATCAATTGGAGTGACTTTTTAAGTGGGTTAAATTGGTAAAAGCTTGATAATTAGAATAATTTTTAGTAACTGTTCTCTGTCGACAGCCTTTCTTATCACTTTATTACTTGATTGATCGTGTGCACTTGCGCGTATTTGTCATTATATAAATCAGACAATAAGTTTTGGCGCCGTTGTCTGGGAACAGTTCTAATAATTATTTCATTATTAGTTTTTATCAATTTAGTTTATTTAAACATTTTCTATTTTTTCTATTTTTTTTCACTACGAGGTACATCATGGCTCATTATAATTATCAATGGCCTTACACGAGAATGACTAAGCCAAACGCGATAGGGGTATATGAACTCGATGAGTGATATGGAGACACTTTCTGTGATTTGTGATTATTGTGCTGAACCCCATCTGAGTCATTAATGCGCAGTTTCTATTCAATATAGTACGGTGGCACTTTCGGTGACTACGCCAACAATTATGCCTATCCCCACAACTATCAACGGGATTAGGAGTATCATTCAAATTTCTCTTGCCAACAATCACCCCAACAATAGGAAAAGAAACCAGAACTGGAGGAGCTTCTAATTAAGTACATAAAAGAGAATGAGGTGTGGAAAAATAGTAAGGAAACGACTCTTAGAAATATAGAGAATCAGATGGGGCTGTTGGTAAGTGCCATTAACAATCACCCTCAAGGTGAATTGCCAAGTAACATGGTTCTTGAAACTGACGGAGTACCCGATGTAATAACTAAGAATTTTAAGTCAATTTGTAAGTAAATATATTAATGATATTGAAAACTTTGTGGCATGTAGTGAATGAATATGTGATGACTATGTGGAAAAAGTGTATGGTTAAATAAACAAATACATTATATGTATGGATATGTATATTTACTAATTATGTAAATGGCATTTAAAAAGGAAAGCTAAATAACCTAACTATACCCTAGGTGTGGTAATTAAATAACCTAAGGGTTATGGTATTGAGAAATGTTAGTGTTTAGAATTTATACTAACCTAAGAGATTAATTTTATTATCCTAATTTATTATTTATTTTAAACCTAATTAAAACAAGTCTAATTGGGTTATAAAAATTAAATAGACTTGAGTAAGCATTTAATTTCAAACGAATGAGGATAGAAACTCTAAATAAATAATTAGGGTAACATAGGTTAAAAGTATTGGACTATGTTACTCCCATGATCCAAATAATTAATTAGGAAGCCCAAAGGAATTAAATTGAAGAACCAATCTTTAGCCCAATTACTAAGGGACATTTTGGACATTTGATTAATCAAAATTGGCTTTAAAAATAAAGCAAAAATGGGGCAAAAAGGGGAGGAGTGGTCGGGCACTTAGTGCCATTTTTGGCTTTGTGATGTGATAATTAACCTACCATTTTTGCTAACTAATCTCTTCACTTACACAAAGTACATATGTGTCAAGCTCCCATTGGTTCAAAATCTTAATTAAGATTACATGTAATCCTAAAAGATAAGAATTATAAGAGATAAGAGTAATTACCTAGGGAATATAAGAAGTGTTGGGAAAATAATATAGATATATGTTGTATATCTATACTATTATACTATTACCCTAATTTCCTTCTCATTTCATCTCACTTACTAACAAAGCAAAAGAGAGAGAGAGAGAGGAGGCCGGGGGTAGAGAGGAGAGAAAGGAGGGAGATGGTTTCGTCTCTTACGCATCCTAAGCACATTAACTACTTTGGAAAATTAAGGAAGATAGCAATAAGATCAAGGTGCGGATTTAAACCACTTTCTTTCCTTCTCATTTTGGTTTATTTTTAAATTTTTAGAGGGGTTATGTTCTAAGACTCAAAAAATCTTAGATATACATGCTTCATGTAAGGATCTAAGTATTTGAGTGTTAGAATGAAGATCCAAAGGAAGAAAATAAACTTATATATGTCCTTTAATGGTGAAAAACCTTAGCTTTTCTTCACTTGAATAATGTATAACTTAAGGTCTACACTTCTTATTTGTGATCCGTCAAAGGGGGTGCTAGATATATAAGTTAAATACTTAACTCAAGTGGTAACACTCAAAAACACTTATTTTTCAAGCCTTGGTGGCTGATGGAACCAAAACAGTCCATTGTGGAACAAAAGGTAGTGGACAGTTTCTGGCCAGCCCCTTGTAAGGGCAATTTCATCCATTTCATATGCTTTGAAAATTCCAAAACTATTTTAGAAGATACTTTGATGAGTTATATGCATTTAGGAAAAAGAATGGACAATTTTGGGTGTGTAGAATGAGAGTTATGACTTTTATAAGATATGACTCTTTTAAACGTAAATATGAATAACTTTTTGTGCATAACTCCAAAAATCATAAAATTTTAATCTAAGGTAGAAGACCATAAAGGGAGTATACCCTGAAAGTATCATAATTTTTGAACAAAGCATCGATTTATGAAAAATGTTGCAAGATCCGCCTGCTTTAGGCCCTTTTAAAAATAGTAAATCAAGTTGGAAAATTCTGGAAAAATTTGGGGAACCTCTGGAGATCATTTTCTGTCAGATTTTAGAAAAGAAATATTTTTGAAACTGTTTTGGTATTTTTCTTGTAAATGGTTGTGTTGTGAATAAATGAAAATAAATAGATATGTAATGTCATAAATGGTAAAAATGT
The DNA here is from genome assembly GCA_016801055.1 of Panax notoginseng. NCBI lineage: Eukaryota > Viridiplantae > Streptophyta > Magnoliopsida > Apiales > Araliaceae > Panax > Panax notoginseng. The sequence goes on along the minus strand of CM029023.1, from coordinate 23,756,057 downwards.
GATGTTAATGCTTGGAACCCTAAATATGTTGTCTTCTGATTATTAGAGGGTATTTTAGTAATTTTTGATGAGAACTAATATTTATGATCTTTTTGGATTATTAAATAAATGAATTAATAAAGGGTAAACCATTAAAATAATTTGTTTAATTGGTTTAACAAATGACTAAAATATTATTATGATATTAATAATATTAGATTAAAGCATTAATAAATGATTAAGATATTATTAAATGACTAATAATATTTGATTAAAATATTATTAATGTAATTAATAATATTAGATTAAAATATTATTAAAAGATAATAATATTAGATTAAAGTATTATTAAATGATTAAAAATATTATTAAATAATTAATAATATTTGAAATTAAATAAAATGTTATTAAAAGGTTAATAATATTAGTAAATAAATAAAATATTATTAAATGAATAATAATATTAGTAAATGATTAAAATATTATTAAACAGTTAATAATATTAGTAAAGTAATAAAATATTATTAAATGATTAATAATATTAGTTAAGGATTAAGATATTATTAAATAATTAATAATATTAGTAAAAGAAGTAAGTGTTAAGAATATTAGAAATTGATTAAATATTATTAAGAGGTTAATAATATTAGTAAACGAATAAAGTATTATTAGTTGATTAATAATACTATGAAGTAAATAAAATATTATAAAGGGTAATAATATTAGATGAGTTTAAGATAATGTTTACGTGATAGTAATATTATCAAGGGATGATAATATTACTAAGAAAATTAATGTAATGACTAAATGTTCGATAATGTAATATAGAGTGATGATATTATAAGATTTACTAATCAAAGAATCAATTATAGGTGTAGCAACCCGATATTTTCTATATAAATAAATAAGAAATTTTGTGAATAATTTTTTTTTTTATATTAAAGATGAGGATTTGTACAAGATTATGTGTACATGTATTTATGTGGTAAGAAAAAATATATGTATTACATAATTATTTACAAATGATTTTATTTTAAAATTATTGATTATTAAAAAGTATATACTTATAATAATTAATTTATGGTAGAAATATTTTAATAATTATTTTCCATGAAAAATATAATCATATATTATTTAAATAATATATGGAGTGATTTTTAGAATAAACATAATAATTATTTTATTATATGAATTTTAGTACAAATTATTAAGTTAATTATTTTACCTTAATTATTAAGGTTAAATAGGAAGAATAAATCAGATATGGAATCCAAACCCTAATTTTGGATTATTGCCAAGGTATGAGAATAATAATATAATATTAAGTATATTTTGATTTTTCAGTGCTATAAATATGTACAGTATATTTGTATTGATAATAAATGGTCAATTATGGTGTTTAATTTCAAAATCCTAGTATTAATGGGTTAAACCCTAATTTTTCTTAGGGAAACTCTAAATTGAAAATCAATTGTGAGCTTAAGACTGTTTTATAACTATGTTATATGTTTTATGTTGTGTATTAAGTGATTAATTAGGTAAACCCTAATTAAAGTTTTAGAAACCCTAATAAATTTATTAAAAACCCTATTTTAAGTGTTAAACCCTAGTTTGAAACTCAATTATGAGTTCGAGATTATTATGTAGCGATGTTATGTGATTTTATGCATAATTAGGTAAACCCTAGTTAACATTTTGAAATATTAATTTCTAGAAACCCTAATTTCTATAATTAATAACCCTAATTAGAAATTATAAAACTTAATTACCATTTGTAAACCCTGATTGCTATTTTAGCAAAGTTAATGATAATTATATGATTTAAACCCTAATGTTCCTGTATAAGGTAATTATAAAATTAATCATAATTAGAAAATTCTAATTTCAAAATTTTAGAAACTAAAAGTTATTAAACTTTTATTTTATTTTGAGCAAACCCTAACTTAGAAATCCTAGACTTTTGTTAAAATGGCTCAAACCCTAAACCCTAACCCAAACCCTAAACCCTAAGGGTTTGCATGATTACAAGTATGCCATTAAATTATCAAGCCCAAGTTCCAAAAATGCCCTTATGTGTAATCTTTATTTATTTAGCTTACTTGTGTATCTTGCCAAGATTGGAGTTGTTCACCAACTCTAGATTACTCCACATGCTCAAAAATCTCAGTAGATCAGCCACACATTTCAGCCATACATGCACCATACACTTCTATTTATAGATTGGAAGAGAGAGAAATAACATTTGTTACTTACATTTTTCATAACACTCAAACTAAGCTCTCTCTCTCTCTAACCATCAAAAACACAAGTATATTAGTCCCAAATCAAAGCCCCACGTTTACCATAAACAGATCAGCAACACAAAATCAGAAATTTTTTAAAGAAAGGTATGAACGAACCCTAGAATTTCTGTCCAACGATTTTGTGTTAGATGTTAATTTTTTTGTGTTACAACATGTTATATAAGGTGTCTAGGGATGATCTGGGTTGCTAGATGTTAGATCCATAACATCTAGAGGCTCGGATTTGAAGATTTGCAAAAACTGGGAAAATAAATTTTTGTTCTCTGACAGTGAATGTCAGTCCTGATATCTTGGTGATCTGTAGAGATTTACGTGTTTTGAAAGCTTTTAGTTGTAGTCGTGTATGTGTTCTTTAGTATAAAAGTTGAATCAAGGTCATAGCTTCAACAGATTACAAGTTATTCGTGGTCAAAGGTCGTTGACCGACCATGACCAGACCGTTTCTGGGTAACCCAGAAATGGGTTTTCAAGGTCTGACAATATATTGAAGGATCTAGATCTGGCAGGTTGTTGGATTTTTGTTGTTGTTTTGTTATCTAAGTTATAGTATAGTAGTTATACTACATCGTGATGCTTTTAGATAGCTTATATCATGATCATACAGGAATTGGAGGATGGTCAAACTAGGCAGAAACTTCACGGATGAACTTTCTGGGTAACCCAGAAAGTTCATGAGCGTGGTTTCTGACAACGTTTGACCGGACAAGATCTTGGTATTGTGTTGTTGTTTTGTTGATTTTATGTAATGGATCTCTAGACTTACATGTGTTCTACAAGTTAGACCTCTTAAATCGCTAAAAACGCACCTAGATCACAAGTTGTGGAAGCCCAAAATGAGCCAGTCGAACTGTTCTTCATTTCTGGGTAGCCCAGAAAATGAAGAACAGCTCTGACAGCTTGTTCAACGCTTCAGATCTCGTTAGTTATGCATGGTTTGATGATGTTCTTTGTTGGATCGAGTAGTCTTGTATTTGTACTACATTCTCTGATCAACAAAATACCCAGAAACACAACACACACTAGATTATGATTGGTCAAAGTAAGCAACTCGGAAACTGACTATGCATTTCTAGGTTTGGCCAAGACATGAAGAACACCTATAGCGACGGTTCTGTCGCTATAGGTTGTCTTTAGCGACAGATAATATTCTATTTTCCGAAAATTAATAAAAAATAAAAAAAAATTAGTTTTAAATTATTAAAATACAAAATAAATTATTAAAAATTATAAAAAATTCCGAAAATTAGTTTTTAATTATTTTTATTATATTTCATAAATATTTAATATTTTTAGAATATTAAAAGTATTTAATTTATTTAATTATAATATTAAATAAATTATTTAAAAATGATTTTAATATTAGAAAAATCATTAAAAATTATATTATGATATAAGAAAATATTTTAAGTTATTTTTAATGACTTTTAATATTTTATGATAAATTTCATTAATAAATAAATATTAATGGTAATTAATTTTTACTAAATGAATTAAGTAAATTAATTAAAAATGATTTTATTATATTAAAAATCATATTAAATGAAAATAAAGTGTTTAAAAATATTTTAAGTTATAAAATATAACTTTTAATATTTAAAGAATAATTTCATTAATAATTTAATATTAATGATTATTAAGTTATTATTATTGATATTAAATTTATTTAATAATTATATTAAATAAATAGTTTAAAAATGATTTTATTAATTTAAAAAAAAATTATTTAAAAAGGATATAAATGAATTAAAAATATTTTAAGTTATGAATAATGACTTTTAATATTTTGATAAATGAAACATTAATACTTTAATATTAATGATAATCATTTAAAAATGATTTTAAATGTTTTAAAAATCATTTAAGGGTAATATTAATACTTTAAAAGTATTTTGAGTTATTATACATAACTTTAAAATTTTGGAAATGATTTCATTAATAGTTTAATACTAATTAAATATTAATGATAATAGAATTGATTAGTATTTTAATCATTTAAATATGATTCCGATGTTTGAAAATTTATGATAAATTATAATAAATGTTTTAAAATTATATTGAGTCATTTAAAAATAAAATGACTGATACGTACTGATGTTAAGTTATAAAATAGAGTCTTAGACTCGATAATTACCGATAAAGTTGTCGGTAGACTGACATATTTCAGAAATTGATCTGGACTTAGATAATGTGATTAGATAAGTGATTATTTGTGATTCAATGGTTGTTAAATTTATATGTCAATGTGATTAGGGTATGTGCTGACTGTAATAAGTAGTATTACGTGTTATAGTATATTGTTCTAATCGAACGAACTATCTTATTAATGATAGTCGTGAGATAAGCGATAGATCTTTGTAAGACCCCGAATTTTATGAAATAAAAGTATTCAATTTTTCTATTCAGTAAATGGTTAAATTGATAAAAGTTTAAAGTTATGGGTGAAATATGAATTTTTTTTTAAAATAAGCAAGTGGTTATAAAATAATTATTGTTGTCGGGGAATATTCGTTTGGTCGTGGAATATTCTTTCTGTCAGGGAATATTCGTACGACGGCGCAGCTATTTGTGGGCCCCATAACGAATAACTGTCGGATGAAGGAAAACGACAAATTTGAGTTTTTACAAATAACGGCATAGTTGTTACCGTTAACACTGTTGGAATACCCGTGTGGTTAAAATACAGTAATACGCGTTATTGCACAGTAGCACACGGTATTGCATAGTATTTTTGAAATTATTGATTCTTACGTAAGAATGCACTACTCAATAATTATTACAGTAATTACTGTTCAATATTTTATTTTATTGATTCAATAATTGCTACGTTGAAATTTTGTATTATTGTTGTTCAATAATTGTTGCTGCACAGTATTTTCTATTATCAGATCAATAATTCATATTATTTGAATAGTATTATTAGATAACATTATTGACAATGTCTAGAAAGTTCTGTCTAAGGAGAGGTTTGGTCATCTAATTGCGCGCCAGTAAGGAGAAATTCTTATTGGAAAGCCCCCTCTTTCCTGGGAACGGCCTGGTTGCTAAAATGTGATTCTGTAATATTATTTGTGAATAATTAATTATTGATTCATATGATAAGGAAATATTTATATTATGTGGATATAAATGAGGGATATATTTTTGTGGTTAAAAATGAAGGAGTTAATGTTGAGGTTTTTATCAGTATTTTTGTCGGAATGGAGGTATTAAAAATCAGGGTTTTTGAGATATTTTGCGGGGGTTATAATTTTTAATCCGACCGTTGGATCGTGGTAATTTTTGGATATGTTATACATATATAAGTTGAGTATATGCCCACAAATTTTGAACCGTTAAAAATGAACGTATGATTTATTATGAATTTTACAAGATGACTGGTTCAGAAATTGTTGAATTTTTGGAGTTTATCATTTTGGTGGAAAATTCTAGAATTGGTGGGCCCCACTTGTGGTTGGTGAAGAAATGTGCTGAATTATATTTCAAATGTGGTGGGTGGGAATAGTAGCAGGTAAAGCCATCAGGTTGCAGGTCAAACCTACCAAAATTTTCCTATAAATAGAGGGCTAAGTTAGAATTGAAAATCACACCAGAAATATAAGCTTTCTCTCTTTCTCTCTCTAGATTATTGAGTGTATTTTGTGAGTATTTAGATACTTGGTGAGTTGCTATTTATCAGTGCAAGTTTCCTTCAGCCTTATACCGATCAGAAGTACTACTCTTTTGAGGTAAGGGATAGTAAGGGATTTTAAGGGTTGTTATGTTTTTCAGTTTCGTAATTTTTCTGAACTTCAAAAATTCTGGAAAAATTTGAAATGATATTTTGATGAGTTTTATTGATTGTGTCTAAAAATGGTGATTTTTGGATGTATAGATTGAGAGTTATGAATTTTATGAGAAAAGACTATTTTAAAAGTAACTGCTTATAATTTCTTGTGGTTAACTCCAAAATTGATGAAATTTTTATTGGGAGTACATGTATATGATGGAAGTATACTCTGTTAATTTCAGAATTTTTGGACAAAAGTACAATTTTTGATAAATGTCTAAATATTCGGTGGTTTTGGCCATATGAAAAATAGTAAATGAGTTTTAAAAATCTGAGAAAAATATATGTTCAATATGGGACTATATTATGCTAAATCCCAGAAAAAAATATTTTTGGAACTGATTTGGTATTTTTTATGAAAATGGTCTAGTTATGAGTAAATGAATTAAATATGTTATGTGAAGTAAGAAAATTGGAAAATAGGATTTTATGGCTTGAGAATCCTATATGAGGTATATGCAGATTTTTGATGAGGGTTTTGATTATTGGTGATAAAATCTTATGAGTTTGGTATTTTAGAATGATTAAATGCATTATTTAGTAAAGTGTAAACAATTTAAATAAATTGTTTATAAGCTTAAGAAATATTATTCTTTTAATATCATTATACCGAAATACTGGTATGGATTTTATTGTGGAATTTCTACCTTTTTGTGTCGAGTTTACTATTTATGAGTTACTATTCACTAGTTACTATTCATGAGTTACTATTCACGAATTACTATTCACGATAAAAATTGGTTTCTTTTTCTAACCAAATTATAGTTGAGTTATGAATATTACTCTTGAGATTAAATCTATATATTGATTATATTGATTTTATTATCATATATAACATTTTTATAACCCTAATGATGATATTTCTCTTTGACTTGAGTGTAAAGATGGGTAGATTTTTGGTATGATCATGACTATGGGTTCTCTTTGGCCTGTAGTGCAAAGTTGAATTGTGACTGGTATGATCATGACCATTGAATTTATAAGTGAATATCTTTAGCTTAAGTGCAAAGGTGAATTGATCAACATGGTTATAATTATTGTTTATATAAATTCTGAAATGATTATATATTTCTTTGAGATATTAATATCTTTGGCCTGTAGTGCAAAGATGAAATATTGATGAATATCTTTGGCCTGTAGTGCAAAGATGAATTGTTGATAAATATCTTTGGCCCGTAGTGCAAAGATGACATGTTGTTGAATATCTTTGGCCAGTAGTGCAAAGATGAACAGATGTTGAGATAAACATGACCAACTGGTGATACAAATGAATATCTTTGGCCGTAGTGCAAAGATGAAGTTATTAGTATGATTATGAACAGGAAATGTGATTTGGTGTAACCATGATCTTTGATGTTTCAGGTAAAGATAGGTGATGAAAATTATCTTCGTCCTAGATGAGAAGAGGAATTTAGAACTACAGTTATGATTATGAGTTATTCATATGATTGTGGACCAGAATTGTTGATTGATGTTACAGGGATAAAACATTGTTGATGGATTTTTAACATGGAGAAGATAATAGACTTTATAGTCTATTTGACTCTTCTAATGGATTGCTCGTTCCGCTGCAACTATGGTTGAAATTTTTTATCATTTACCATATGTTCTAAATCTCTGATTTATTATTGATGAAGGCTATTGATAATTTAATTATCTTTAGTCATGATATTCTTTACTGAGCTAGTTGTGCTCACCCTTTTGCTTCACAATTCCTTTCAGGTAATAAGAGTGTAGCTGGGTCGAGCGAGGGTAACGGGGAAATAGAACGGTGGTCTCTAGCTGTGGATGTTTTCCCGAAGCAGTATAGAAAAGTTCATTTAGTAGTTATATTTGGTGAATCCAATAGGGTAAGGTGTACCCAACGTTGGAAGGGTGGTTTTCCACTATCATACAAGATGTCTAACGACATACAACCTCGTGTCATCATAAGACAGGGATGTGCTCATCCACTTGCTGAGTATATATACGAGCACTACCTATATAATCTTGGTGTTTGTTTGAAGTATAATTCTCAATTAGAGACAGTGGAGATAATGATAAGTCAAGAGAAGACTCACCATTGGGAAGAATATGATAGTAATCTTCTCGTGTTTCTTTGGGGTCTATTGGGTAAACCAAGGATAATTCTGTGGCCATATGATATCTATCATAACCTAGACGCGTGGCCTCCCATGTACGAAGGTTTCCTTGAGCACTTCCCAAAGATTCTAATTTCTAAAACAGTTTTTGACTATACCTTTATGTAAGGTGTTATTGTGAGGTGATGTCCACGGTTGGAACATGAGTCACATTTGGTATATATTTGTATTCAAACTCACAGCATATGTGTTGTTGTATTTTGCACGACAATTGTTGTAATAAAGTTGTAGTTGTTTTCTGTACCATGTATTTGACGACTCAGAATGGGTTGGATGGAATGGACCTATTTTGGGGTTGTCACAATCTTAATTACAAGTTGTAACCAGCGCTTCAGGCAAGTATCTAACCTTTGCATTTTCTTTATGCAATGGATGTGAGTAAGAATATTTCTAAACTATATTATTATTGTACAGATTATGAACTTTATATTATATAAGCTCATTGAATATCAACATGTTAGTATATGATAATTCGGACATATATATTCTGTTCGTTAATTTCTAGAAGTGGTTAAACAAGTGTCCCCACTTGGATAATCATTGTATTTAATTACATGTTGATATACCTTTGTCAATTACCCGTATACAGATATATTGAATTATAGATTATTGTTGAACAAGATAAAACCTTTGATTTAGAACCCAGACAGGTATGAACATCCCTACACGGGAAAATTTTTATGCGCTCTGGCGGACAAAGGATGAACGATAATATCGTTCTAGCAATGTAGTATTGATCATGCAGGGCATAACGGGCTGATCACCCCCGTGCCCGTAAGTTATGACGGTTTACAGATGAATTTCTGTTTAACCTTTTCGAAAATGAAAACAATGTTCATGACATGTCACCATAACCCCAGTTATAGTCATTATGTAGTTTCAAAAATTTGAAAGAGAGTTGTTATGTTATTATCATCGGTTCAGAATACTTCACAACTATTGACTGGTTGTAGAAGAATAGTATAAAGAAAACATTTAAATCCTTTCAGCTTATATATATATATATATATAATTATATATATAATTGCTATTGCTTGCTGGGCACTCAAATGCTCATCCTTGCTTAAATTTAAATGTTTTCAGCTAAGTGCGAACGACCAGAGAACTCTGCTAAGAACAAAGGAAAAGGAAAGGTTGCTGAATGAACGAATTACTATATTATGTAATAGTTTAATGTTATTAAGACAATTATGATATATATTCACTACAAGAAAATGCTCTAACATTTAGGGATCTGCTTGATAAACCAATATGGGATGCTTTGACGGATCTTAGTCTTTTCTTCAAAAGACTTATGTTCAAAATCATTAAATGAGAAGGACATGTCTATACTTGAGAAGAACATCATAGAGATCACGTGTAAACTGGAAAAAATATTCCCACCTGATTTTTTTGACTCCATGGAGCATTTGCAAATCCATCTTCCCTATGAAGCTCGTGTTGGGGGTCCAGTTCAATATAGATGGATGTACCCTTTCGAAAGGGTGATGGGAAACCTTAAGAGAAAGGTTAAGAATAGAGCTTATGTCGAGGGGTCGATATGCGAGGCATACAGTTTCGATGAGATATCTACGTTTGTCTCAGACTATTTTCCGGACGAAGTCTTGACAAAGGCCAATCGAGTATCGAGACATGATGATGGGGAGAAATGTTGAACTAAATGGTCGACTATCTGTATTTGGTCTATCGGGCCGCGCTTATGGAAAAGGGAAGCGCATATTCCTCTCTGAGCAAGAATTACATGCTGCACATACTTACATTCTTCTCAATTGCGAGGAGATTGACGAATTTGTGAGGTACACATGTAAACTTGATAATTTATCTTTTAAGTTGACAATTTATTCCAATATGTTAATGTTTATAACATGGTATAGATTGTACGATGACGAGTTAAAAGTGAAGCATACCGGCATAACTGATAAAGATATTCAAATCAATCGGGATAAAAACTTTGCACTTTGGCTAAAGGACAAAGTAAGTTTAATTTTTAAGCACGTAATATATATATATATATATATATATATATATATATATATATATATACTCCATGTTAACTATGACTTCATTTAATAAGATGGAGTTTTTGTAGGCTTTGACTAAGGGATCAACGATTCCGGCTAATGTACAAGTCCTAGCTATGGGACCAGACAGGGACCAAGTCACCCGCAATGGTTACAAAATAAATGGTTGTGAATTTCACACAAAGGCATATGAGCACGGCAAAAGAACAACGAACTCTGGAGTGTGTGTCCAAGGAGATTGTTACAACGAGCTTGGTCGTGCCTTTTATGGGGAGTTGGAGGAAATCGTAGAGTTGTCGTACAAGGGCACGTACTGTGGTCATATTTACTTGTTCAAGTGCCATTGGTTTGATTCAGAAAAAGGGATACGTGTTGACAGACATGGAATCGTCGATATTGACCTCCATAGGTCTGCGTACTCCAACGAACCGTTTGTATTACCAACTCAAACAATACAAGTATACTACACTCCTAGTCCAGTTAGGAAAAGGGATAGACCGCCTACAGATTGGCAAGTTGTAATTCATACTCCCGCGCGTAGAAGTGTCCAAGTAATAGACGGGGATTTCTACCAAGAGGAAATGCTTCAGAGACCTCCTATAATAAATATAGAGGACAACAATGATGTAATCCAGTTAGAGGGTGGAGATGAACCTGATGAATTGGATCCCGAGACAGTTGTTGTGCAGGATGACAGTGATATTGAGAAAGAGTTATTGACTGACACTGACACAGAATCTGAAGATGGTTATGAATCTCCGATACTTGTACAAAATGATTCTGACTCATCAGACAACGATTTTCATTAAAATGTATGTTTAGTTTTAATTGTACAAAATGTATGTTTATGTTCATGTTCATGTTTAGTTCATAATTATGTACCTTTCATTTATGTTCTCTATATAGGAATGTTCTCTATATCCTTAACTATATCATTTGTAGTTGTTGTAGTTAACTATTTTGCAGTCATGTTTATGTACCTTTCACTTATGGTAATCGTAGTTAACTATTTCATACAATTAATTGTCATTCATAATTTCATACTAACATCCTAATTTTTTTTATTTATAGATGTCTTCTGAACCTGTTGCACGAAAGCGCGGGTTGGGTCGGGGCCCTAATCATGTGCCGAAGGCCCCGGCTAATCCGGATGATCGCATTCTTATACAGATCCGTTCTCCTCTAGAAAGCACGTAAGTTAAACATCGTGTATATATAAGGGTTTAATATTTCCATTGTTATAAATATATTTTAATATAAATTATTGTATATTGTAGTGATTTTCAAGATAGTAAAATTGTGAAGTGCATTTCACAATTATGCTTACAGAACTGGCCTACGCCAGTGATTACATGGGCGAGCACACCTCTCGCCCATAAGGATGCAGTTTGGGCTGAATTTCAGGTATATTTATTTAATCACTCTGATAGATAATACATAGTTAATCAACTAATAGTTTAGTAATGTTGGATTATGGTATTATAGTAGTTTTAATATTATTATTGTTGTTTTATTTGCAGAAGCGGTATAGATGGGACGACGCACATGCATCAGTTATTCAAGCACTGTTCTGGCAGAAGTGCGCCGTCCGGACTAAAGATAATCTAAACAAAGAACGACAGAAAGCCCTGCACAATGCTGAGATTGACCATCCAGGACAGGGTGAGCAGTATATACATGAGCATTGCCCCTGGTGGTGCGCACATCCCATATGGGTGCAGATGTGTGAGCAGTGGAGAGCTGAGAGCTGGGTCAAGAGACGTAAGACTGCCGCCTCGAACAGATCCTCAGGTGTATCTGAAGGCGAAAAGGCAAAAGGCACGTACAAGGGCGGCAGTATATCTCAGCTGCAACATATTGCTGCTAGGGTACGTATGTATAACAAGCTTATTGGCTTAGTTATTTGTCTTTATGTTTACAGTCATGTTTTATAGCTAAAATATCATATGTTTACATATTAATATGAGAACATGAACTGTAGGAGTCTTAGTCTCAAGGTCAACCTATCAATTGGTTGGATGTGTATGTGGCCACCCGTGATGGTCTGCCTGATGCTGTTCAGATAGCGGTAATAAGTTAACTTTAAACATATTATAGTCATATTTTTTAGCATTTCGTATTTATTTTTAACTATTTATTTGTTGACCTTCTGACAGGACACTTATAAGGGCTTAATGAACGAGCGCTATCCTGAAGGCACCCCGCGTCCGGCGATTGATCAAGAATTGTGGGAGAGGGCGTCCGTCGTGAAGAAAAATTATGTTAAAGGCCAAGGACAAAGACGACGCCTGACCATCAGTGGCACAGGCAGCTCTGCTACCCAGTCTACACAGTCTACATAGTCATCAGGTCATCCAGCCTATCATACTCCTGCTGACTGTGTGAGGCGATCTGTCAAAATTGTGATCTTCTTCTTATACTGGGCGGGCATCTGCATTCTCTGAATCCTGATGACTTGGCAAAGGCAGTGGCGGAAGCAGCAGCATCACAGCATCAGGGTGGCGACCAGGTACTTTTAATGTTTCATTACGTACATTGTCTATTATTTAGCTTTCCCCAAGTCATAACAGTATCAACACATGTAACATATATGTTTTATTCTTTTGTTAATTACAGGGTACTAATTTGAATGATCCATGAAGAGCTAGACCAGTCATGCATGTTAGATTTGTAAAACCTTGTTAGACTTGTTTTTTAGATTTTTAAAGCCTTGTAATCTTTTAAACTACTTATCTTTAGACTGTATTGGTTTACGATTCTATTATATAGATGTTTACGATTGTATTGTGTTGTGTTGATTTAGATTCATTCTTTGGACTGTATGTATGGATGGATGTTTATTATATAGTAGTTATCATGGATGGATGGATGCTTATATATACTGCTGTGTGTTGGGATAAAAAGCAGGTACAAAGCAGGTTATTTTTGGGAAATCAATAAAACAGGAAAAAATATTTAAAAAAAAAAAACAAAGTCAGCGACCGCGTGCGGTCGCTGATACAGTATTAGCGACCGAGTAAGGTGCTTCTACTTCAGCGACCGCATACGGTCGCTATTACCAGTCGCTGACACGTGTGCCACATCACGTCTGACGCATGACTCAGCATGTGTCAGAATAGCGACAGCTGAGGCCGCTGATTGCGGTCGCTAATAATCCGTCGCTATTGTTGGTCGCTGATGTCATTTTAGCGATAAGATTTTCTGCGACTACTATTAGCGACTGCAGCCGGTCGCTGATACCCATCTGCGACTATATGCGGTCGCAGATGTGCGGTCGCTGATAAGCCTTTTTGTTGTAGTGATTATCTATCATGGGTTGTAATGAATGTTTAAAGGTTTCGTACTTGGGAGTTAGACTCTGATAATTATGTAAATTAATTTGATCTTTTATATTATTGTTATTATTATTAGTATTATTCCGCTCATAGAAATGGTATCGTGAAGAACCGAGTTCGGGTTTCAAGTATCCGAGTTTGGGGTCCTCACAGGTTGGTATCAGAGCTATAGGGTTAGAAACCTTAGGTGGGTTAGACCTTAGGCTATAACCTTAGAACAGAGGGAAACGTTGAAAATATAAATAACTCATATAGAGTTTAAAAAGAGATGAATTGACTAAATTCATCGTCAAACTAAATAAAAGATAACTTGTATAAAACTCTTATTTGTTGTGTGTATATACTATATGCTAATTAGGATAACTTATGTGTATAGATGTCAGGTGAAAAAGGATTCGATTACCCTCGGATCGTATAGAAGGAGCCAATATCGAAGCCGATAGCTGAAATAGAGGCTCACGATGAAAATAACTCAGACGATGTGGTTATCGTAGAAAACATAGTACAAGATCCGGAGATGGTGGAGTTGTCAGATAGTGATTCGGACACTAAAGTTGAAGCTGATCAAGTATCAACGGAAGTGCAGGATCTGAAGAACAAGGTGTCTTCTTTGGAAAGGCTGTGGGAGATAGAAAGGCTGTTGAATAGTCAGTTGCGTCAAGCGTTAATAGAAACATTGGAAGGACAAGATAAGCTTAAAATCCAAATTGGTCAGATGGGAGCCACAAGCAGCACATCGTGTGCAGCTCCGGATAAGAAGGGGAAAAGAAAGATAGAAGACTATGACTTAGGAAAATCCAATAAGAAGAAATGGAAAAGAATATGTTATCTTTGCGGTTATGAAGGACATACCACTCCGTACTATCCTGACTACAAAAAAGGAACATGTTATGTCTGTGGTATAGAAGGTCATCAGGCGAGAGAATGTCCAAGGAAAAGGTGTAATAAATAGGTAGTATAGGTTCTGTTGTGTAAGAGTGTTTAATGTAATGCATATGATAAGTATGTTTGTGTAATGTAATGTTTCCAACTTTTGTATTAAGTCAAGACTGTAAATCCCGACTTTTGTGGTCATAAAGGGATAGCTGAAGTTCAAAGCATTTTGTGCTATGTAAAATATTCGTTAAATGAATATGAATCTATGTTTGAGAAATGATGAAATAAGTTTAAAATATTAAACTTATGTGATAAGGTTTAGAATGTAAGTTAAATTATGATTTTTTCAATCAGATAATGCCGCCAAGACGTCGAACTCGCAATCAAAGGGCAGAGGAATCTGTCAACAATGTTGAGGGACAACAACAACCAGATCCGATGCGGCAATTTGCGAACATGATAGCTCAGGCTATGCAACAGGGAATACCGGTCGCTGAAAACCAGCAGGGCAACCGCTTAGCGAACTTCAAAGACTTTAAGGCTGTAGGACCACCAGAATTCAAAGGTACAACTGACCCTGTAGAAGCTCAAACTTGGGTTAAGAAAATTGAAAAAGCGTTTATGGTAGCTAGGGTAGATGAGGGGCAGAAAACTGCTTTTGCCACTTACATGATGAAGGGGGAAGCAAATTTTTGGTGGGAAGCGAATCAGGCTAGGGCAGGTGAAGGTGTAGTCACATGGGATAGATTTAAAACTTTATTTTTCGAAAATTATTTTTCACCAAGTATGCAGGCGAGGATGGAGGTTAAATTTTTAGAGTTGAAGCAGGAGAATATGACGGTGTCTGAATACGCCGCCAAATTTAATGAGTTAGCTAGGTTTGCTCCGCATCAAGTTGATACGGTGGCTAGGAAAGCTAGAAGGTTTGAGCTGGGATTGAAACCCTGGCTCTATAACAAAGTGGTGGTGTTGCAAATTCCTACATTTGCAGCACTCATGGAGAAAGCGATCATAGCTGAGGAGGGAAGTGAGGCCATGAGCCTTTACAATAAGGAGAGGAAGAATAAGGGTAAGATAGAAGGAGCTAGGAAGGTGAAAATTAATAGTGGGAGCAGGAGTGGAGATAGTAAGAGGAAGGTGAGCAATTTTGCAAGTGTACAAGTGAAACAGGAAGGTGTTAAGAAACAGATAGTGCCATGTAAGACATGTGGGAAGAATCACTCGGGGGAGTGTTTGCAAGGAAAATTTGTTTGCTATAAGTGCGGGCAGGAGGGCCATATTTCTCCCAACTGCCCCAATCCTAGGATGAATAGTGGATGTTTTATATGCGGATCGACAGAGCACAGGGTGAAAGATTGTCCAAAAAGGAGGGTGGAGACAGGAAGTGTGAACATGGGCACTGGCAGTGGAACGTTAGCAATCACGGGACCGACTTTGTCAAGCAAGCAACAAAATCTACAGCAAGGGTCTACAACATGACAGTTCAGGATACGGCAGCAGCTGGCACTGGAACTCCAGGTATTATTCATATGCCTTTTTATTTTCTTATGCATGATTTTCCTATATATAGTAAAATTAGGTTATAAAGAAATTTTGAGGAGGAATTTGAGTTCTGTTAGAAACCAATTTTTCTGTGTAATCAGAAAGACAAGCTTTGTGTGAATAGTTAAAGATCAGTTCGATCAAAGTTGATCGAGATTTACTTACAATGATTGTGTACGCTATGTGACCGTGTATGTATAGGTTTTAAAACGGTGATTCCGGGGACGGAATCTTTATAAGGGAGGGTGAATGTAGCAACCCGATATTTTCTATATAAATAAATAAGAAATTTTGTGAATAAATTTTTTTTTTATATTAAGGATGAGGATTTGTACAAGATTATGTGTATATGTATTTATGTGGTAAGTAAAAATATATGTATTACATAATTATTTACAAATGATTTTATTTTAAAATTATTGATTATTAAAAAGTATATACTTATAATAATTAATTTATGGTAGAAATATTTTAATAATTATTTTCCATAAAAATATATAATCATATATTATTTAAATAATATATGGAGTGATTTTTAGAATAAACATAATAATTATTTTATTATATGAATTTTAGTACAAATTATTAAGTTAATTATTTTACCTTAATTATTAAGTTTAAATAGGAAGAATAAATCAGATATGGAATCCAAACCCTAATTTTGGATTATTGCCAAGGTATGAGAATAATAATATAATATTAAGTATATTTTAATTTTTCAGTGCTATAAATATGTACAGTATATTTGTATTGATAATAAATGGTCAATTATGGTGTTTAATTTCAAAACCCTAGTATTAATGGGTTAAACCCTAATTTTTCTTAGGGAAACTCTAAATTGAAAATCAATTGTGAGCTTAAGACTGTTTTATAACTATGTTATATATTTTATGTTGTGTATTAAGTGATTAATTAGGTAAACCCTAATTAAAGTTTTAGAAACCCTAATAAATTTATTAAAAACCCTATTTTAAGTGTTAAACCCTAGTTTGAAACTCAATTATGAGTTCGAGATTATTATGTAGCGATGTTATGTAATTTTATGCATAATTAGGTAAACCCTAGTTAACATTTTGAAATATTAATTTCTAGAAATCCTAATTTCTATAATTAGTAACCCTAATTAGAAATTATAAAACTTAATTACCATTTGTAAACCCTGATTGCTATTTTAGCAAAGTTAATGATAATTATATGATTTAAACTCTAATGTTCCTGTATAAGGTAATTATAAAATTAATTCATAATTAGAAAATTCTAATTTCAAAATTATAGAAACTAAAAGTTATTAAACTTTTATTTTATTTTGAGCAAACCCTAACTTAGAAATCCTAGACTTTTGCTAAAATGGCTCAAACCCTAAACCCTAACCTAAACCCTAAACCCTAAGGGTTTGCATGATTACAAGTATGCCATTAAATTATCAAGCCCAAGTTCCAAAAATGCCCTTATGTGTAATTTTTATTTATTTAGCTTACTTGTGTATCTTGCCAAGATTGGAGTTGTTCACCAACTCTAGATTACTCCACATGCTCAAAAATCTCAGTAGATCAGCCACACATTTCAGCCATACATGCACCATACACTTCTATTTATAGATTGGAAGAGAGAGAAATAACATTTGTTACTTACATTTTTCATAACACTCAAACTAAGCTCTCTCTCTCTAACCATCAAAATACACAAGTATATTAGTCCCAAATCAAAGCCCCACGTTTACCATAAACAGATCAGCAACACAAAATCAGAAATTTTTCAAAGAAAGGTATGAACGAACCTTAGAATTTCTGTCCAACGATTCTGTGTTAGATGTTAATTTTTTTGTGTTAAACATGTTATATAAGGTGTCTAGGGATGATCTGGGTTGCTAGATGTTAGATCCATAACATCTAGAGGCTCGGATTTGAAGATTTGCAAAAACTGGGAAAATAAATTTTTGTTCTCTGACAGTGAATGTCAGTCCTGATATCTTGGTGATCTGTAGAGATTTACGTGTTTTGAAAGCTTTTAGTTGTAGTCGTGTATGTGTTCTTTAGTATAAAAGTTGAATCAAGGTCATAGCTTCAACAGATTACAAGTTATTCGTGGTCAAAGGTCGTTGACCGACCATGACCAGACCGTTTCTGGGTAACCCAGAAATGGGTTTTCAAGGTCTGACAATATATTGAAGGATCTAGATCTGGCAGGTTGTTGGATTTTTGTTGTTGTTTTGTTATCTAAGTTATAGTGTAGTAGTTATACTACATCGTGATGCTTTTAGATAGCTTATATCATGATCATACAGGAATTGGAGGATGGTCAAACTAGGCAGAAACTTCACGGATGAACTTTCTGGGTAACCCAGAAAGTTCATGAGCGTGGTTTCTGACAACGTTTGACCGGACAAGATCTTGGCATTGTGTTGTTGTTTTGTTGATTTTATGTAATGGATCTCTAGACTTACATGTGTTCTACAAGTTAGACCTCTTAAATCGCTAAAAACGCACCTAGATCACAAGTTGTGGAAGCCCAAAACGAGCCAGTCGAACTGTTCTTCATTTCTGGGTAGCCCAAAAAATGAAGAACAGCTCTGACAGCTTGTTCAACGCTTCAGATCTCGTTAGTTATGCATGGTTTGATGATGTTCTTTGTTGGATCGAGTAGTCTTGTATTTGTACTACATTCTCTGATCAACAAAATACCCAGAAACACAACACACACTAGATTATGATTGGTCAAAGTAAGCAACTCGGAAACTGACTATGCATTTCTAGGTTTGGCCAAGACATGAAGAACACATATAGCGACGGTTCTGTCGCTATATGTTGTCTTTAGCGACAGATAATATTCTATTTTTCGGAAATTAATAAAAAATAGAAAAAAATTAGTTTTAAATTATTAAAAATACAAAATAAATTATTAAAAATTATAAAAAATTCCGAAAATTAGTTTTTAATTATTTTTATTATATTTCATAAATATTTAATGTTTTTAGAATATTAAAAGTATTTAATTTATTTAATTATAATATTAAATAAATTATTTAAAAATGATTTTAATATTAAAAAAATCATTAAAAATTATATTATGATATAAGAAAATATTTTAAGTTATTTTTAATGACTTTTAATATTTTATGATAAATTTCATTAATAAATAAATATTAATGGTAATTAATTTATTTACTAAATGAATTAAGTAAATTAATTAAAAATGATTTTATTATATTAAAAATCATATTAAATGAAAATAAAGTGTTTAAAAATATTTTAAGTTATAAAATATAACTTTTAATATTTAAAGAATAATTTCATTAATAATTTAATTTTAATGATTATTAAGTTATTATTATTGATATTAAATTTATTTAATAATTATATTAAATAAATAGTTTAAAAATGATTTTATTAATTTAAAAAAAATTATTTAAAAAGGATATAAATGAATTAAAAATATTTTAAGTTATGAATAATGACTTTTAATATTTTGATAAATGAAACATTAATACTTTAATATTAATGATAATCATTTAAAAATGATTTTAAATGTTTTAAAAATCATTTAAGGGTAATATTAATACTTTAAAAGTATTTTGAGTTATTATACATAACTTTAAAATTTTAGAAATGATTTTATTAATAGTTTAATACTAATTAAATATTAATGATAATAGAATTGATTAGTATTTTAATCATTTAAATATGATTCCGATGTTTGAAAATTTATGATAAATTATAATAAATGTTTTAAAATTATATTGAGTCATTTAAAAATAAAATGACTGATACGTACTGATGTTAAGTTATAAAATAGAGTCTTAGACTCGATAATTACCCGATAAAGTTGTCGGTAGACTGACATATTTCAGAAATTGATCTGGACTTAGATAATGTGATTATATAAGTGATTATTTATGATTCAATGGTTGTTAAATTTATATGTCAATGTGATTAGGGTATGTGCTGACTGCAATAAGCAGTATTACGTGTTATAGTATATTGTTCTAATCGAACGAACTATCTTATTAATGATAGGTCGTGAGATAAGCGATAGATCTTAATTACAAGTTGTAAGCAGCGCTTCAGGCAAGTATCTAACCTTTGCATTTTCTTTATGCAATGGATGTGAGTAAGAATGTTTCTAAACTATATTATTATTGTACAGATTATGAACTTTATATTATATAAGCTCATTGAATATCAACATGTTAGTATATGATAATTCGGACATATATATTCTGTTCGTTAATTTCTAGAAGTGGTTAAACAAGTGTCCCCACTTGGATAATCATTGTATTTAATCACATGTTGATATACCTTTGTCAATTACCCGTATACAGATATATTGAATTATAGATTATTGTTGAACAAGATAAAACCTTTGATTTAGAACCCAGACAGGTATGAACATCCCTACACGAAAATTTTTATGCGCTCCGGCGGACAAAGGATGAACGATAATATCGTTCTAGCAATGTAGTATTGATCAATGCAGGGCATAACGGGCTGATCACCCCCGTGCCCGTAAGTTATGACGGTTTACAGATGAATTTCTGTTTAACCTTTTCGAAAATGAAAACAATGTTCAAGGCATGTCACCATAACCCCAGTTATAGTCATTATGTAGTTTCAAAAATTTGAAAGAGAGTTGTTATGTTATTATCATCGGTTCAGAATACTTCACAACTATTGACTGGTTGTAGAAGAATAGTACAAAGAAAATATTTAAATCCTTTCAGCTTATATATATATATATATATATATATATATATATATATATATATATATATATATATATATATATAATTGCTATTGCTTGCTGGGCACTCAAATGCTCATCCTTGCTTAAATTTAAATGTTTTCAGCTAAGTGCGAACGACTAGAGAACTCTGCTAAGAACAAAGGAAAAGGGAAGGTTGCTGAATGAACGAATTACTATATTATGTAATAGTTTAATGTTATTAAGACAATTATGATATATATTATCTATCATGGGTTGTAATGAATGTTTAAATGTTTCGTACTTGGGAGTTAGACTCTGATAATTATGTAAATTAATTTGATCTTTTATATTATTGTTATTATTATTAGTATTATTCCGCTCATAGAAATGGTATCGTGAAGAACCGAGTTCGGGTTTCAAGTATCCGAGTTTGGGGTCCTCACAATAGGTCTTTCAAAGGAAGATAGATTAAACTGCTTAATAGGATATATTTAATTTCGTAGCAGTAGACTACAAATAAGGCAAGTTCCCTAACTCAAACTCGAGTTATTATTTTTGAAGCATGTTAATGGATTATTATTGTTGATTTCTCCACATCCTTCATGATTATTGTTAATCGCACTTTGTGCAATTGAATTCCTTTTCTATTATTATTGAACTGTGAATTAATTAAAGTTCTTTTATTCATGAACTGTTTATGAGATAGATCTATGCTAGTTGTATTAGCTAGATCAAATAAATTTAAATTTGTTAAATCAAATGCGTTTTAAAAGAATTTATTAATCAATTGTTATGATACGAACTCTTGACTAAGAAAGAAAATAATTTTATTAAAGCATGATATTGGAAAACAATTGTTGCTCGATTATTAAGTGTTTATGCATAAATCACCGGGTATGAAAGGTTGATCTCCTTGTTTACCAAAACTTATTAAAAGGACCCGTTTAAGTACTGACAACCTTATATATGTTCATGGTTATTTCAAACCACTCAACATCTATTATTCAAGTGTATTCGAATATTCAATTATTGAGAATTAATTCATGTTCTTTCACAATCGATTCCTATTGTTAAACATTGAAAGCTAAATTCCTTTCTAATCATGATATATCTCCCTTGTATTTAAACTTGCTACTTAAATTAGTTGCTTACTCTTGTTATATCATGACGTTTATTTTAGCTAAGCCAGAGACGTCCAATAAGGATAAAGGAAAAGGAAAGGTGCAAGAATAGTTGATGAGAATGTTTAAGCATTAATTTACCTTGATTATGTAAACCTTTATAATATTAAGTGTTTGTATAAGTTAAGGTTAAGAAGACCCTGGTAGTATGTTGTAAGACTTTATTATGATGAACAATGTATGTTTGTTATTCCGCAATAGCTATAGAATGTGTATGTTGTTGATGGATCCTGAGCACTGGATTTGAGGTTAGAGTACCCGGATTTGGGGGCGTCACAGGTTGATAACATAGCTATAGATTATAAACATTAGGAATGTGAAACCTAGGTTATAACCTTAGAAGAAAACTCTTATAGAGTATGTTAGGAGATGAATTGTGGAAATTCATTGAGTATGGGCTGTACTTAATAAAATATCATTTCATTTTACCAATGAATATTTTTATTATGGTACTGATGTTATTGTTTGTTTGGTTATAGGACGTCTGAGGATAGGTAGGGTAGCCACTCAGTGGACCAGGGACCGGTAGAGCGAGAGATACTAGAGGATACCCCCAAGGATACCTTGATAAGAGATTTGCTAATGAGGAACAACCAAATGGAGGACAGGATAGGGCAGCTGGAGGTGGAGAACCACATCTTGCAGTACTCGGAGCAACAATATAAAGATGTGGCTTTTCAGGCACAGATGGATATAGTGGAGCTGAGGGGAAAGTTAGAGCAGTCCGAGCTGCAGCTGAAAATGCTTAGGGTGGAGCATCAGGCGATGCTTGCTGAGCTAGAGCTGGAGAATGTTGAGAGGGTCAGAATTGGGAATGCATGGTTCGATGCATCTCATAGAATGGACCAACTAGAGATTGAACTGCAGGCAAATGAGGTCAGAATTGAGATGTTGGGGCTAGCACTAGATTCAGTCTATGAGAGTAAGTGGGGAGGTACCATGAGGTCTCACATGGACACAGGGGAGTCGAGCCGATCAGTTTGATGTCGAGTCATGGAGGGATTATTTCTCCAGGAGCACGTTTAGGTGACCCAGCAGGGCCACCAGTGAAGATATGATATGGACCAGTTATTATGTAGATAGATGCATTAGTACTCCTTTTGTTTAGTAAGGTTTTATGTTGATGTAAACCTCAGTAGGTGTGAGGTAGTATGTAGGTTTGTGGTATCCCCATTTGTGTATGTAGGGGAGTATCATTTTGAGTAGATCCCATTTTTTGTGTTTAAAATGGGATAGTAACATTTATAGTAATATGCCAGGTATGAATGTGTAAGACTTAAAGATTTGGTATATGAATATAAATACGGTATTATGTTATGTGTTTTGAGAATTAAGATAATAAGTTGTCTATCTGACAATATATTTAATTCACCAAACTAAATTGGTAATTTAACAAACTAAATCCATCAATCCGATAAACTGAATTCAATAGTCCAGTAAATTAAATTTGTCACATCATGAGTATGTGATTGTTTGAGTTTAAATTATGTGTTACATGATGAACACTAATAAGATGTGACATAAGATATAAAACAAGAAAGAATAATTTTAAGTTTTTCTTAGTCAGACAATGCCACCAAGAAGAGAACCACGAAATTGAAGGGTAGAATAATTTATTAACAATGCAGGAGATCAAGCAGCAAACCCGATGCAAGATTTTATGGACATGTTAGCACAAGCGATGCAGAACAGAGCATTAACAGCAAGGAATAGGCCGGTTAATAGTGTTGGGAGATTGCATATTTACATTTGATGTTGAAAGTAAATATTCATGATTATATGTAAGGTCCTTCAAGGAATACATGTACAAGGACTTAGTGGTAGATCAAACTTGTTAGGTTGATCTGAGCTTTAATGTTTATCATTCTGTAAATGAATGTATAGAAGAAAAGATCAAAGCTATTAGGTAATCTATATCTTGAAATGTAATAGATAGGCTTCAACAGAATCATAGTCTATCGAGCTGATCAAAAGATTGTAGAAGCCAAGGCAGAATCATAGAGCATCGAGGATCGTAGTCTGCCTACTTTGGAGGGCCTCTCCCAGAATCGTAGAGTGGTCCAAACGCTTGTCGAGCCAACTCAGAGATCATAGTGTGCTCTCAGAAACGTAGAGCCTGCAAGTCAAGTAAGTAAAGATCGTAGTGTGCCAGTACTTAAGAGAAATCATAGTGTTCTCATTTACTAGTGCTGAATCAAGCACCAAGGTGGCAAGACACCACGATCATGATCGTAGTGTATCATGTCTGCATCAGAAGCATCGAGCCTTGTCCATTTATTTAAGGATAAAAGTTAACAAATGAGGAATACATTATAGACGTTGAGACTAATGGGAATCCCAATGACACAACACTCATCCTTAGTATATAACAAAGAGACGTATTGAAGAAGCTAAGGAAAGTACTATGAGTCTGTAGAAAACACCTTTTTAGGTGTTAGGTGAGATAGCAGTCTGTTGTGTCAGTGGGCCAGATAACAAATCAGAAGATGTGCAGAAAGTCTCTATCAGTGCTCAGAAATGTCAAATACAATTAATGCTTCAACGGACGTCTTCCAACGGACGCATTTCAAAGACACCTTATATGCAAAATAGAAGCAGATGTAAGAACTAAACATGCATACAACGAAACGCTGAAGAATACTCAACGCTTAACTCTATGATCTAAAAAAGAAAAGCTTGCTCATCTACTCAATTCTTTCGAACACGAGCTTAACAGCAACTGAGTAGCACCATTCAAGAACTCAACTATTATCAAGTGAAGTAAGAAGTTCCAAGTCAGAAGGACTTGAAGCTCTAAGTGAACTGAGAAATATCAAGTCTGCTGGACTTGAAGAGTTCTAAAGTGAACTAAGAAGTTCTAAAGACTGCTGGTCTTGAAGAAATCTGTGAGATTCAAAGATTGTAAAGATATCCTTAGTGGATTTCCTACTCAAGGAGTAGAAGAGTGGACTAGGATCTTTGAGTGCTCTGAACTACTTAAAAACACTGTGTCTCTTATATTTTTGCCATAACTGCTATATCTGCCATAACTGCTTATCTACTATTAATCCATTTTATCTTAAAGGAAAAATGAACAAATCTCAAATTCCGCTGTGATTAAATCATTATCAAAACTAACAAGTATTTTTGTAAAAGAATTTAAAATATCTATTCA
Source organism: Panax notoginseng (assembly GCA_016801055.1). NCBI lineage: Eukaryota > Viridiplantae > Streptophyta > Magnoliopsida > Apiales > Araliaceae > Panax > Panax notoginseng. Next base: position 23,730,998 of record CM029023.1, on the reverse strand, counting down.
ACCCACATTTCTAGATAACTATTGTGCCTCTAAGAACTAACAATTGGTATCAGAGCAGGTCCTATCAAATAATATACAAAGCTTAAGTAGATCCAATGGCACATCTAATAAGCGAATCAAAGACTGGAGGAGGCAGCAAGCCACGTATGTGCAACAAAGATAAATTCGCCAACTGGAAAGTTCGTATGCAAGTCTACATGAATTCAATAGATGAAGATCTATTTGAAACTGTTCAAAATGGGCCCTACGTTCCTATAAAGCTTGCACCAACTTCAGACGACCCAAATAGAATTCAGATCAAGGTCAAAGCAGAATGGACTAACAACGAAAAAAAAGCTGTCCAACTCGACAAAAAGGCCAAGAACATTTTGTTCCAATCTTTAGAAGATGACCTGTTTGAAAATGTGGTCAACAACAAAACAACAAAGGAAGTATGGGAAGCATTGCTCATCATGCATGAAGGAACAGAAGAAGTCAGAGACTCAAATGGTTCATGCGTAAAGGCAAAATCAGCAAACCTAAGAAATTCAACAACTACAACAACCAGGAGCAGATAAATGACTTATGCTACAATTGCAAGAAGCCTGGCCATTTCATTGCAAATTGCAACAAACCTCTTAGAGAAGAACTAAAAACGAAATCAAATTCAAAGAAAGAATTCAAAGGCGACAATAGGCTCCAAAAGAAAGACAAAGGTCTTGTGGCTGAAGGATCGTGGAGTGACTCAAACAACGACTCAACTCCCAAATCTAGAGGTGATGAAGATCCTCTAATAGCAAATCTATGTCTAATGGACAAACATGCAAATGATAAGAAGAGTTTTGACATTCATGAAGTAAGTATAGATGAGATATTTAACTTTAACTCTCCTGATGTAGATATTGATGATTTAAGAACTGAACTACATGACATAACATCTGATCTACATCAATACATAAAACGGTTCAGAGTTCTATCTAAAGATTATTCTTTTCTTCAAAAAGAGAAAGAGAAAGTTTAGGAAGAACTGGAAACAGCTCTTGTAAGTACTATTCTCTCTCTAAATCTGAAGCTGAGAATAAGCTCTTAAAATAGACTAATGAACTTAATGCACAAAGAGAGTCAAATCTAACCTCTAAGATTGAGGAACTAGAAAAGACAATCTCTATATGGAATAAATCATCTTCTTCCATGGACTCCCTGATCTCTAGTCAAAGAAGTGCATCTGACAGAACAGGTTAAGGTTTTGGAGAATCTACCTCAAAACTATATGTGGAAAAGATAAAGGAAACTAGCTCTAGTAATGTTTCAAATTTTAATAGAAGCATTACATTTGTGAAATCCTCACAGAAGGAAGAACCAGTCCATCTCTGCTCTTCTGATCTAATCCATGTCTCAAGGCATAACGGATCTCATGCTGGCCTAGGATTCAGAAATAAAAAAAGTAACTTAGTCACTACTCTCCAACCTCGAAGGGTCGTAGAGTCGAGTAAAATCAACTCCACAAACCAACTGGGTAGGAACAGTAGAGTTAAGCTTCACTCTTCACAAATCATGAATCACAAGGATACATGGAGAAAGAAGAGCCAGTATAAAGGAAGGATTGTCAATAACCCACATAAGTTCAAATGGAGGAATAATCCACATACACACACAAGCATGCATCATATTAGATGTTTTGTATGTAATAAGATTGGTCATAAGGCTGCAATATGCTACAATAATCATATGCATATGAGACCCAAGGTCAAGAAAATTTGGGTTCCCAAGGGTACTAACAAAGTAGGACACATGCAAGTATGGGTTCTAAAATGAGAGTTTTATCTTACCACAGGAATAGAGCTCCACGATCACAACCTGGTATCTGGACAGTGGATGCTCAAGGCACATGATCGGGAATAAAGCCCTCCTGTCTAACTTCATAGAGAAGGAGGGTCTGTCAGTCATCTTTGGAGACAATGGCTCTGGTAAGATAAGAGGATAGAATGGTGCAGTGTCCTTCAGTAAAGTAGCTTATGTGGAAGAACTAAAGCACAATCTTCTGAGCATAAGCCAACTCTGCGATAAGGGTCATTAAGTTACCTTCCTCAACAATCAATGTCAAGTCAGAGATCTGAAGACATCATCTATAAAGCTAACCGGAACAAGAGAAGGAAATGTCTACATTGTTAATCTTGGTCAATTGAGTTCTGACGAGAGAATATGCTTTCTGGCTAAAGCTTCTGAAGAAATAAGCTGGTTATGGCATAGAAGGTTGAGTCTCATCTCAACTTCAAAAGCATGTCAAAACTGGCCTCCAAGGATCTAGTAGCAGGCTTACCCAAGCTCAGCTTTGTCAAAGAAAGGCCATGCAACGCCTGTCAGCTTGGAAAACAGACTAGAAGCTCATTCAAGAGCAAAACAGTCAACTCAATTGATAAGCCTCTACAGTTGTTTCACATGGATCTATTTGGGCCAATACTAACAACAAGCCTTGGAGGGAAGAGATACTCATTGGTCGTAGTGGATGACTATACTAGATTTACATGGGTGTTCTTTCTAAACTCAAAAGATGAAATAAGCTCCCAACTAATCAAGATGTTCAAGCTGGTGATGAACGAGAAATAGGAGAAAATCAAGGCTATAAGGAGTGATCATGGTAGAGAATTCGACTTCTCTGAGATGGACCAATTCTGCACAGACAATGACATCAGTCACAACTTCTCAGCTCAACGAATTCCTCAGTAGAACAGATTAGCTGAGAGAAAGAACAGAACATTGATAGAGGCTGGAAGAACTCTACTAGCAGTAACCCATCTGCTTGAATACTTCTGGGAATAAGCTATTAACACTGCATGCTACACTCAGAACAGATGGCTTGTGCACTCTATGATAAAGAAGACTCCCTACGAGCTGTGGAAAGGAAGAAAGCCAAATGTCAGCTATTTCCATGTGTTCGGCTATGCATACTATATTCTCAACAATGGAAAACAATATCTGACAAATTTTCAATCCAAGTCAGACGAAAGAATCTTTCTCGAATATGTCACAGATAATAAGACTTACAGAGTGTTCAATAAGAAGACACTAAGTGTTGAAGTCTCAATTCACATCATCTTCGATGAAACAGACTTGGACAAAACTGTCTCTTAAGAAACTACAAACGATAATTCAGACACTATGACGAGGCTGTCGAGCTTAACACCACGATCGTAGTCCTAAAAAATGAAATCGTCGAGCCTAGAGAGGAGATCGTAGAGAGAACTACGCCAGACAATGAACCTCCACATCAAGAACCAAAAATTGATCTTGAAGATCTAAGACAAGAAGGCATCAGGACATATGTTCCAACAGGAAATAGAGGCAAAAGATCACACTCAAGACCAAATCATTGGAGATCCAAATGCAAGAGTCAAAACAAAAGCTGCCACCCAGAATGAGTGTTTCTATCTAAGTTTTCTGTCACAAATGGAACCAAAGAAGATAGAAGATGCTATAGAAGACTCAAGTTGGATAGAAGCCATGCAAGAAGAACTAAATCAGTTTGAAGGAAGCAAAGTATGGAGATTAGTTCCAAGAACAAGAAGCCATCCAGTCATTGGCACTAAGTGGGTCTTCAAAAATAAGAGAGATGAAGATGAAGTAATAACAAGGAATAAGGCAAGACTAGTGTCCAAAGGCTACTCTCAAGAAGAAGGCATTGACTATGACGAGACCTTCGCACCTGTTGCCAGATTAGAAGCCATCAAGATATTCCTTGCCTTTGCTGCTCACATGAAATTCAAAGTCTTTCAAATGGATGTCAAAAGTGCACTCCTGAATGGTGAACTTCAAGAAGAAGTATATGTGGAGCAGCATCCAGGTTTCATTAATCCAACTCTCCCTAATTATGTCTATAGATTAGACAAAGCCTTATATGGTCTTAAACAAGCACCTAGAGCATGGTATGAACACTTACTAACTTTCTTATTGAAAATGGTTTCACTAGAGGTAGAGTAGATACCACATTATTTCTTAAAAAGCACAAAGATAAAATCTTATTAGTTCAAATATATGTTGATGACATTATCTTTTGGCTCTGCTGATGAAAAACTGTGTAAGAGATTTGCCAAGCTTATGTAGAGCAAGTTCGAAATGAGCATGATGGGTGAGATGAATTTCTTCCTTGGATTGCAAGTAAAGCAGACTGATGAAGGAATCTTCATAAACCAAGCCAAGTACATTAAAGACCTACTTAAAAAGTATGGCATGGAATCAACCTCTCCCAAAAAATACCAATTGCTCCAGCCACCAAACTTGACAAAGATGAGAAAGGTAAAAGTATTGATATAACTCAATACAGAGGTATGATAGGCTCTCTTCTATATCTAACTGCCAATAGACCAGACATAATGTTTGTAACATGCATTTGTGCTAGATTTCAAGCTAATCCGAAGGAATCACACTTAACTGCTGTAAAAAGATTTCAAGTATCTCAAAGGCACACCTCACTTGGACTTTGGTATCCCAAGGAGTCCGCCTTTGATCTAAATAGGATATACAGATGCTGATTTTGCAGGCTGCAAAATTGATAGAAAAAGTACCAGTGGCACCTATCAGTTGCTAGGAAACAAACTTGTGTCCTGATTTAGCAAGAAGAAAAACTCAATATCTACCTCAACAACAGAACTGAATACATTGCTGCTGACAGCTGTTGTGCTCAAATATTATGGATGAAAATTCAGCTAGCAGACTATGGGTATAATTTAAAGCTATACATGTTCATTATGATAACACAAGTGCCATAACAATAACACACAGTCCTGTCATGCATTTTAGGACTAAGCATATAGAAATAAGTATATGGAACTATATCTTTACAATACATCCCTACTGAAAATCACTTGCTGATGTCTTTACAAAGCCTCTAGATGAATCCAGATTTAATAAATTGATAAGTGAGTTAGGCATGCTAAATCTACAATTATAAAATCTATGCTTTAACTTATGCTAACCATGCAGATATAAAGGCTATGTTCAAAATCGTAGGGATGACTAAAGAAGGACCACGATCGTAGAGCTGCCTTGACATGAAGGACCACGATCGCAAAGTTACCTCGATAGGACAAAGAAGCATCCTGTGATGAAACATTCCCAACAAATCCAAGAAATCCCTCTGTCAAGTGCCTCAGGGACAAACCTGATCCTTAGTTCATTCTAAGAGAATGGCCCTTCCTGAGCTACCTTAACCCAGAAGAGCTAAGTCAAAGTTCATCACAAGGACCAGGGCAGACAACGTT
>CM029023.1:23602212-23725661 GCA_016801055.1 Panax notoginseng | reverse complement strand
CTCTCTCTCTCTCATTATATATATATATATAGTAACTTTGTACTTATAGGAAATTGTTGTTTTCCACAATTACGAATGATTTTCCAAAAAGCCTTTTCCTTTTTTATTTTGGATTTAATGTACAACCCTTTTTTCCTTAAAACAAGATTAATGTACTACTATTTTATTTATAAATATATCAAGTTATCAATGATTATTGATATTGTCAACCCAATAATATTTATTTAGTACTTATTACTCATATAATATTTTTAGAACTCTTATGTGGAGACATGTAAAGCACTTATGTTCAATTATCATGTCATTTATCGATATGTTGTAAATAGAAATAAGAGTTGAGCCAGTATTACATTTAAGCTAATTTCATTTCTAATTTGTCAAATGATAATAAATGATAAAATTGAAATTAAACAAACCTAATAAATACTCCCTCCTCCTCAAAAAAAAATAATAATCTCATTTTACTTTTATGAATTAATTTTTTTAAATCTTAAAATTAAAAATTAATGAGATTTAAAAAACATTTGAAAACAGCTTAAATCATTTGTAGATAATTTTAATTGTATTAATATAATCAAATAATTTTTTTTGAATTTGTGAATAGGTCAGAACCCGACTCTTTCTAGTTTCTATGCTATGCAGAAGAGGGAGTACAACCATTACCTGTGTTTCAAGATATAAAGCAAAATGACAAAATCATGTAAAAGAATATACAAAATAGCTTTCTCAACCTACCTGTATTTTTTTTCCTTTTTATTGGTGACAACCTTTGTATATGTAAATTTACAATTAAAAAAATACTCCCAGGATTTAGCTGTCCTCCTTTTTTATTCCGGCCAAAAATTATGAACTTAATCTAAAACGGAAATGACAATGTATTAATATTTCTTAAACGTAGTTGCTGAGATAATCCCAGACATGCGAGATTTTAAACATTTCAGGAGAGAGATTAAATTTTACCAACCAACCAACCAACCAAAGGCATCATCATATCATAGACAGTAAAAGAGATTATAGAAGCACCTAATAATGATAAATTACAATTTTAATCTGGAAAAGTCAAGCATGAAAAAAGATCCACTGCAAGGTTAGGTTCCGCTTGACAAATGAAAATTTATACACACGGTCTGTATTTAACACAAAGATATCTAGATCAGGAGGAGAAATTATCTGATTAGAGACTGTACCCTGATGCCCAACAGGTGATGGGTCTATCTATGCATCATCATTATTAATAATCTGGTGTTTCGGGCTTCAGCATCCAGTGAGGTAAAGATTTCAGCTTCCAAAAATGCTCTCTACAAATTCTCTTATCATGTCTCCTAACAGCTGCTTATGCATTTACAACAGAAAATTTTGTACTTACACGGATCCATCCGATTACTGACACTCAACAGTAAGAATCACCTGATCAACATCGCGGCTCCTGCTTTAAATGGACACCATTTGGCAGCCCAAACATCATTCTCTGGAAACGCAAGAAAAGTATATAGTAAGCTCGGCTGCATTTGGAGTGGGCATTTAGCCCATGACCGTGTATTGCTTTATTATACTAAAACAGCTGAATATACAGTATGTGGCTACTCATTATCATATGGTTTGAGGAAACCCTTTTAAAGTTCAGGATCACAATATGTTGAAGGCAGGGCGGCTTAGAAGAAAGTAGATGGAATCTAAAATAATAAAATTAGAAGCAAGAGTAGGTCTACTACTCTAGTAGCATTACCAGAAAAAATCAGTAACAAAAAAATGAGGGGGAAAAAAAAAGACAACATGCAAAGAAATCACCATGATGATACCTCCAAGTTCCAAAAGATCTTTTACTATCCTTATTTGGCTAGCTATCAAGAGAAGAAAAGAGGATAACTTAATTATACTAGGAATAGGACTATGTAATAATCATTAATTTACTAAAACAATAGGACATCATCAAAATGACCTGCACAATTATTAAGAGTTTATAACTAAATCATATGGAATCCAATTTTAGGCGGTACTGAAAAAAAAATATTGAAATAGTCGATTTGTGCGAAGAAAGCACGTCATTCACGAGACCAATGCTCATTTGTAGGAACTTGTTGATTTTCTTCCATAAAGAGGAATCCCTGCCAACAAAATATGAACCAACAATGACTCTGCAAGTGAAATTACCTGACTTGTACTAGGCAAGATACTATTTGCAAGTTCCTCATTTATGGATAAAGGAAGTGCTGGCATCCGGCTCATTATGCCAGGCATATTTCTCATGCTGCAAGAATTGAAATATCAATTTGAGATTTATTGAATATTGGCAGCATTCAGGAAACAGAGACAATTCCACAAGCTCAACAGTCTAACACGGACTTGTTGAACACCAACATTTCACAGGAACTCTTATAGACATGTTCAACAATTCATTTTATGTGTCCATAATTAACATATTATTTTTTTGTGTCAAGAACGGGTCCTATATGTTGGACACTTGCCTAAACATGGACAGGACATCTAAACCTGATCATGACATATACTATTATTACAATTAATAAAGAAAACATAATTGTTAATATAAATAATCATAACAAGATTAAGGGAGGGAAAACTAACTAATGTATAAGGTAAAGGGAAGGAAAGAGACAGCGGGAGGCTGGCTAGCAGGAAAGACGGATAGGTTTTTTATTATTATTTTAATAACTATCCAAATCTTGATATATTTATTTTTCTAATGATTTATCATATCTATAATACATGTTGTAGCATATCAAATCAAAACAAGAAGCGAACAAGATCAAGTCAAAATGGATAATTTTATTATAGTTGTAATTTTTTGAACTTGTACTAACTTCAAATTATATAAATGATGATAAATTTGTAATATTTAGCTTAAATTTATGTTTAGTTTCTTAAGTTTTAATATTGAATTGAATTCTTGAAATTTTAAATTTTATTATTTAATAGCAATCTTGTTTATGAATAAAACCAATACTTTAAAGATATATGTTTGAACTTTAAGCAAAGACTTTTATTATCTTTAATAGATTGTTTTGTTTATATTATTGTTTTGATTGGACAAATGTAAGATAAAATATTAAAATTGACTTATAATAAAAAATTCCGCCTAGGGCCCCCGGCCGCCCGCCTAACGCCTTTTAGAACATTGGAAAGAAAAAGCATGAAAATTATCTATATAGATGCATAATTGTAAATACATCATTAATTAATCACATATCTATTTATCCACACATGCATTCTTATTTATATTTTCAATTTAAAAAAAACGTGGTAATTATTAAATGATAATCCATTACTTCAACTTTTTTGGGTATGTGTGAGTGTGTGACATTGGTTTTGAGGCGCGCATGAACCACATTTCTATAATATTTTTGCACATACTATAATACTCTTAATATATCCATTTCTTCTATATTTACTTATATTGACATACATACAATACACTTGTGCAACACACCCAATGGAGGAGGACCATTTAGAAGGATGCAGAGTGTTAGATTAACTCGTTATTGTGTATGCTATCCATGTCCGAGTCCATGCTTCATAGAGCAGTACTAAACCAGGTATTAAATGAAATGTGACAGAACAACACTAATATGTTAAGAACATCCACGTACTCATTTAGGATGGCTGAAATATTGTTCCTCGTGCGGCGAAAGAGGTCAATATTATCCTGTAACTGTTTGTAAAATGTGTTAGAATGAAATATTAGCTGCAAAGAGGGGCTACACAAATTTGTAAATTTTGAAAAAAGAGCAGTTTAAAACACATACAAATGTATGATAAATTGATTAGGATAGGATTACTTCAAACAAGAAAATAGAAGGATATGAAAAGACAAAAAAAGAAGAAAGGAAAGAGGCAATTTGAGTATTAAAGGATTACATGAATAATGAAAAAAGTAAAAGTATCTATTCTCCAATTCTATGAAAGGACAGACCTAAAGCAAAATTGCAAATTTTAACCCATGTCAACACAAGAATGAAAAGAAAACAACGTGATAATAAATTGTGGACCTGTTTGACATTTGCAAGGACAGATTTTGTAAAGCAATGTACATTTACAAGTAACATTCAACATACAAAAGTGACCAAATCAAAGGCTTAAAGATTCATTTTGTAAGATTTATTTCAGACAGCTCTCCCTGTTTGCTTTAAATTAGAAACGGTGAAGTACAAAGCATGATATAAGTAAATGCAATCTAATGAAAAAGGCATCTGCTGTTTGATATTTTGAAGAAAAACTTGGAGAGGTATAGAGAAAGACAAAAAGAACAAATTGAACTTCAAATCAACTGCAGTAGAATGTACAAGTCAAACCACAAATAGATCATCAAACTTCCATTAATAACAGATATATGAAAAAAAACTAACATGAATTTGCAACTTTTACACCTTGAATGTTGAATGAAAAGAAATGATTGAGAAGACTTTTTAACCCCAGCATCTAACTTTGCAACCGTTCGTGTCAAGTGTCAACAACAAGCAAATAGGGCTTGAGGCAAAGTAATACAAGACATTAGGGCTCAAGGAATTCACCTTGAGTGCAGAAAGATTAGCTGATATACGCCCAAGAACTTCATTGTTCTGTTCCAAAAGATGCCTCGCACCATCTAAAGCTGGAACCGACAGATGAAATTGATATTAGTAAGAGCCCAAAACCCGGTTGTTATTTTTGTTATTATTATTATAAGAAAAAACAATATAGTTCTTAACTCTGCAGGATGTAACCGCCAAGAAGAGAAAGGCATTCTTTTTCTAAACGAGAGCTTCTGACATACATGCATTATGACAAACCACAAGGTTGAAAAGCCAAGGTACTCTGAATAATCAGCTTTTTAAATAATTCAGAATTAAATTTATAACTCCTTGGCCCAAGACAATACAATTAAACTAAACTGTGTAGGTGGGTATGCAAATAATAATAACACTGCAATCTCCAAGAATCAGTAGTTATCAATAATCATTACAAGATATGCCAGACTCTAGGTAATCAGGTATTGATTAATGATCCCAAAAAAATTAAAAATAATAAATCAACTAAAACATCCCTACTTTCGGAGTGTGCGTATCAATAGGTCTAAAAAAAACCACAAAAAATTGGCTCATAAATCACTAGCACTGAACATGAACAATGTGTGTGCTCTGCATCATGTAACCTAATTACTGGGTTATTGTAGTTATGCTTATTTATTATCTTTATCTTTTCCTCATATATATAAGATTTATCTTTGACATGTGAGGTTCTCTTTTGAAAAGTCAAGTGTCATTTCCCTTCATATAACAGAATACATAACTGGCTTTGTTAGATGATGTTGATCAAGATTGATTTCAGGTGTAATTTTAGATGCTTGGTCCTTTATTCAGTTCAACTTATAATGAGTACCGCAGGACCACATAGAATAAAATATAACAAACTACTCTACTCTGATCAATATAAGTAAGTTTGTTGCTAAAGACCAAAAACAACAAAGAGAGATACAGAATAAAAACAAGAGGTGGCAGAAATAATTGTTTTAGTTGCAGAATATCTTACCAAAAACATAACTTTTGATTTCCAATAACAAATGAATAAACTGACCTTCACAAGACATGCGGTCACTCCCATTTCGATGGTTCGTCATAACAGAATATGCAGCCACATTCAATGGTGTAACTGAAGGTATGCTTGCCTTTGAGGATGATTCCACCAATTTATCCTGTAGATGCATGATCTTTAATATATCGCTTGTTAAAGGTTCTTCAATCAACATTACTTCCCAAGACATTTATTGATTTGCTGACTTAAAAAAAAACATATTTTGGCTGTAACATTGAATAGTTTAAGCTTCCCAAAGTGATTTTACTTTTTCTTCTTTTGAAAAGATAAAACAAAGTGGTTTTAATATTTTCTAAAAAATGTTATATACAGAAGGCTTGAAGTGCAAAATCAGGCCAATACGAGTCAATGAAATCAACTAGGCCAAAGCCAGAAGGCTGATTATGATGCCCAATGCTAGCACATAAAGAGCTCTGAACTTGGTGACTTGGTATTTTAGTCTTTTAGATAAGCGCTTCTCTGTCAAAGATCATTTATTTATCAGTTTTCTAAAAATCGTTAGGCAAACCTAGATGGCAGAGGGCCGCCTAGGTGTTTTCCTAGGCGGACCAAGTGTTTTCCTAGGCGACTAGATGTTTTCTTAGACGATATCATTTATTTATTTTTCTAGTGTATATACATATTATATTACACAAAACATATATTAATATAATATATGTACTATTTTAATTTTACATGAAACATTACCAAAAAAATTAATCATTTCAGGCTTAACAAATTCATTCAAATATTGCAGAGCTTCAAAGTAGAGGGTTGATTCTGTCTAGGCGGGGCCTATGCGCCTAGCCAAATCAAGGAGGTAGAGGACCCCTAACTCCTAGGCGGGGATTAATCGGACCTAGGCGGGAATTTTTAAAACACTGCAAATTATATAATTTGCTCAAACACAAATAAATGCAAAGATTCAACCATTAAATCTATCTTAAACTACTGTGAAAGGAAATAGAAAAAATCAATATATTTTTATAAAGGCTACAAAGATGAAGCATGTAATCAAGTAAAATAAGTACTTGAATCAGATGGATGACACAAGCATCCATAAGCGAAAGGTATTTTTAAAGATGGAAAGAATAAAATCATACCTACTCAAAATTTCTGGTCTAGGTACCATGGTGGTTTTGATTACATTACGGTAATACTTACTATTCTAGAATGAGTTGATGATTGACCCCCCATGGAACGAATTCTTACATTAATTTACCACGATTATCATTTCTAATTGAAGCTAAAACAACTTCAAATTGTTTTGACATCTTACAATAAAAAGTAAAAAATACACGTAAACGTTTATGCCATACCTTCCTATCTTTTACTTTCTTCCCAAAATTATGGTCTTCCTGTTTCCTTCGCTTTCTCTGTCAAAGATATTATGTCCGTGTAAGCATTTTAATTAGAATGTGAAGAGTCAATTATCCAAGTCTCTCGTCAAAGTAAACTTATAAAAACTTTTACAATGTACGATCCATTCAGCATATAGGTTGGGGAGTGTATACCGATTAAAACCCAGGATGTGCACAGGCAGCTTGTTTTAGACATGGCAGGGCAGTTGACATGTCAAGTACACTAGCCACAGACTCGCCCATGGTAGCTGACTAAAATCTCGGCTCACCCTACCCAGTATTCTCTCTCATTTGACACCAGACTTGGCTCCAAATGTAACCACAAAAGTCTTACGCAACCCAAAACCAGGTCTCTTTCTCACTTAGGGACAGACATGGGAAATAAACCCACAAGATGTGTAAAATCCATTGACTACTTTTCTGTTTTTTGCTAAATGTTTTTAGAAAACTACATAGATTGCACCAAGTGTGCCAATTGAAAGAACTTGGGTCAATCATCCCCACTTGTATGTATCAAAAACTGATTTCACTTGGGGGAAAGGGAAAACAGGAACTACCAAAAACAAAGATGTTGTGTCATGCTGTAATCTTCCTTTCTTATTTTAATAAAATTTCATTTTCCTGGATAAACTATTACTAAGAGATACCATTGTAATAACCGAGGAGCTCACCGTCATCCATCTACACCTCAGAGCAACATCACGTACAGTTTTGTCACGCAACATAGCTGCAATCTTTATATACCTCATGATGCTGGGTTCATCAGCATACCTACAAATTTCATAGAGGAAAGTCAACATACTGCCACAGTGGAAATTGACCAGCAAGTGAAGAAATAAGAGATTAATAAAAAATATAAATTGTCCAAAAGAAGTTTTAGTTACAACAAATTAAGAATCATTCAGCAGATACAAAACGATTTCACCGAACAAAAACTATAAATTTGATTCAATGTAATCCTGACATCTTTAAAAGCATAGTAGTCGAGTAAACAGTAATGACATTGCATATTGAGCAGAAAGTGATTAACCATAGTAGCTAGATGCACACAAATTCTTCAAGCTTCATTGAAAACTGTTATATCCACTTCCAAGCAATAATAGATATTCATATTTGTTCACCATGAAGATTAAGCTAATGCAAATCATCATCTTGTAAGAGAGTAAATTAGACGATATTCAGGAGGGCTCCGTAGAATGGCAAATGTCGCTCTAGCAATAACTGTAGTAAAAAGATACTCATGTAGTTGAGAGTTATGATTAACAGAACGTATGATCTAAATCACCACTTCAATATCAAAGTTCTTACAACTTTCGAGGTACAACATGGATACTAATTCTGAAAGCATACACATTACCTCTCAGAAATTATGATACCCTTATTTTTAGTTGGTTTATAAGGTGATGAATGGTAATCAAAATACACATTGTTTTAAAAGTGAAATTCATTTTGTTCAAGTCGTGGAAACTTTAACATAAGAATTGAAAAGGCATGCCTCAAATTACTTTTGAAGCAACTGCAAGTGTGTTCCGAACAAAGCAGCATAATTAGACAAATGAAAAACAAATATTGTATTACCAGATAAACCCACTAGGGGGGAGAGGGGAAGACAGCAAGCATATACAGACAAACTCAAACATACATAAAGATTTGGAACAAACACCTACTTGAAGAGTCCTTCCTCCAACCTGTACTGCTCCTCTACAGACCACTCGACAGCCAAACCTGAGTCATTCTTGAGGCCTGGCACTGAATCAAGTAGAAGGGAACTAGGAGAATTTGCAGCTTGAGTTACACTTGACCCCGGATTGCTATTTGAATTTCCTGAAAATATCATGCCCCCATCAGTCCTGTTCATCCCATAGTAATTCCCCATCAAAATCACCTCAGATGTGCTGTCCATCACACTCGACTGAAAGGATATAGCATGCTGATTCATAGCTGAGCCGAAAGTTTGCTCATGGTGAAAGCCCGTGTTCGATCCTGCCGCCATATTCAGTATAATATTCCAATAATATCACTAAAAAACCATGATCTCCCCAAAGATAATTAATGATGCAACTTAGCGTAAAGCCACGGCGTTGTAGAATACTAAAGAACCCGGACTACTTATCAACAAATAATGCTTAGTATTCCGTAGGGAAAGTTCCAACAATTTAATGGCCTTCTGAATCTATACCCGGAAAATATTCGAGCTGAAAATGCAATAATGAAATCGTCCTCAAAGTGCAGACCCAATTCAGAAATTAAACATAAAAACCCCACTTCTTTCCAACCCTAACATAGGCACTAACAAAACAACAAAGAATAACCTAAACCCTAAATTCAACCCAGAAAATACCAAATTAGAGAGAGTAAAGTTCTTTCAGCACATAAAATTCTAATCTTTATACAATTCATCCCATCACTGAACCCAAAATAAAAATAAAATGAAGGATAACCAGAAACCCTAAAATGTGTGAAGCTTTGGAGAGATAGGGTAGAAAGATAGTACCTTTCTCGATGCAAATTGGTGTATCGATGGAGGGCTAATTGGTTCTTTAGTTGCCTTTTTCTCTCATCACTACTACTACACTACCTTTTGCTTTTGTTGGGGTTGGGTGTTTGGTGTTTGGCTTTCTCTCTTATAAGGAGTAGTAGTATTTTTCTGTCTCTGTGTGTATATATATATATATATATATATATATATATATATATATATAGTCGGACATAAGAGCTCCGCCAATGGGAAAACAGAGAAGGAGAAAAGGGTTCCTAATAATTAAATAATTTACTTTTAATATTTTATTGTTTTCCTCTTTTTGGTGGTGCAGATCTTGGATTTCACCAACATTGCGAATCCCAATAAGCATTTGATGCCAATTATTCTGCACTCTCCAATTTCCATCCACTTCTGTTTAACCTCATTTCTCTATTTTCCCCTTTTCCTTTAGCATTTGATGCCCATTTGTTACCATTCTTTTCATATAAGTATTTTTTTGAAATATAAGCTATTGATTTGTGCCTATTTTAGTAGTTCCACTTACAAAGTTTACAAAATCAATAATACATTAATACTAATATATATATACACAGAATTGATCAGGTCCGGGAGTCCGAATTTTGTTAAAATTTAGACTTTTTTTTTAACTTTTTTTTTTTAAAACAACTAAAAAAAATATTTAATATTTTATGGAACTGAAATTTTTCCGTAATACAGTGTTTTGGGTATGATTTAGATACATATAACAAAATATGTATGTGATTTAGTTATTTTTAAAAAAAAAAGCAAAAAAAAATTCGAATTTTACTCATGTTCAGGAGTCCGGACCGGATCTTGACCTTATATATATATATATATATATATATATATATATATATATATATATTACACAGTAGCCAGTAGGGTTATGGCGACGGTTCACCTGTCACTATATCCCATAATAGCTATGGCGACGGGTGAAACCTTCGCTATAGCCAAAAAACTGTCGTCATAGTCGACTGTGTAATACACAGCTGTGTACATACATTTTATATATATATATATATATATATATATATATATATATATATATATATATTTGTGTTTATTTAATTTATTTAAAAGTCATATATGAAATTGTGATGTTAAATTTAAGAAAATAATGTCAGATATATCGAGTAAAGGTCTCTTTTATGTTTGAAACAGCTATTTTTTTGTAAATGAGACTTTCTCATATGCAACAAATGGAGTATTGTAAGATTTTATTTAAAAACTATATTATATAACATACTACATTAAATAAGTATGTATATGTTCTGAAAATAGTATGCACACAAGTCAATCATGTTTGATGATAAAGTATATACTTTGTAACAATCTTATTCATTTATTAATAAAAAATATTAATTTATTAAAGGCTTTTAATTATCTACATGATGCTGTTTTATAATATGTGATAAACTCATAGTTTTTAAGCAATGCTTTTAGAATAATGATGATGATCATTCTAATGAGATCTAAATTCTTAGAAAGCTTAAAACTAAAATAGTTTCCAATCGTTGGATTACTAAATTGGGGATTAGTGAAACCGGATAAATTGGTACATACGTTGCTTGCTCATTGGATGAGGATGATTGATCTCATGATCATTTGCGTGGAGATACTAAAGCAAGTATGTAGGTGTTTATTAGAGAATAAGTTCACTGAACGTGGCTTGCTAAGAAATACTTAATGGAGTTTTACTTGCCTGTCAATAGGAATTTTTGTAGTGATAGTAGTACAAGTGATCCTTGGACTTGAGATCATCATAGTATCTTGTGTATGATGAGTTATACTTTGACTTATTCCTTAAGACCCTTAGGGTATATCAAAGGGTATGTTTGGGTATAATAAGTTGTACATGGAGATAATGTATGATCAATAAAGAATCTACCACTTCTAGTAAAAGAAGAAAAATGTCATATGTGATTCGATAAATGACAACCCAGTAGTTCTTGGCCAAGACAGCATGAAATTAGAAAGGAGTTTCTAATTTGTATTATTTTGTGTTGTGTATTTAAGAATCGAAAAACATATAATTAAATAAAATAAGACTTGACAGTAATTTTATGTCTTATATTTAATTGGGGCATTGTATGGTGGAAGGATTGAATTGTACGGTAACTATTTACTCAAAGGTTCTTTTATGATTAATGTTAAAATCTATATTATCTGAAAAGTCGTTAATCGTTAGGGGGCTTATCCCTATTGTAGAATAAATATTATTTATTTAAATAAATTAATTATTTAATTTATTTATTTAAATAAGATTAAAATTGTTCTAATTGATTTATTCACAACCGGTTTAATATGGAGAACCTAAAGGGTCACACCATAAAAGGAAGAATAATTATTTAAGAAGTTAATGGCATAATCGTAATAATAAGTTAAGTATATTTAATTTAATCTATGGTGATAGAATAAATTAAATAGCTTAATATTTATTATTTAATATTTTGAAAATATTAAATATAAATTAATAAGAGGAGTCTTATTATTATTATTACTATTATTATTATTTAATTCTTAAAGGAGTTTGGGAATTAATTAATAAAAATACTCTCATTTATTCCTAATAAGATTAGGAGCCTAATTAATTAAAGGAGTTTAATTAAAATAAAGCCCAATTTCTTAATTGTTAAGGAAGGTTGCCTACATCTATAAATAAGAGGAGTCTTATTATGGATGTAGACTTGTTGTTGACTTTTTCACAACATACGTAATTTCAATAGTTGGGAGAGTACGCTCTTTTTCTATGATAGATAGAAAAACTAGGGTTTTGCCAAACACTCATCTTCTTGAATTTTTATTCTTTCTCGGTGGATCACCTTTAGAGGCCAAACACTTGGGTGGCTAACGTTGATCAAAGGAAGGAACCAAACCCGATGGATTCAAGTTGAACGCGAAAAGGATTGGAGGTGAACTTGTACATGAGGAAGCTTGAATCTTCAAGGGTATGATTCTTGTTCTTCATATCTTTTCGTTTAATTAATAATTGTGCATAAAGGATGATCCGGGTATATGGTTTGTAAAATTTTAAACTCTGATTTTTACACGTTTTTGCTTATTTTGTGTAATTTGATTGCGTTCATGAATATTACAAACCTAACATGTTCGTGTTATTTTATTATAATACTAGTTAGTTAATACTTACTACTACTATATAATATACTAACTAGAGACAAACTCGCGCGTTACGGCGGGATTATTTAATCTTTTAATAATAAATATGTACGTACAATTAATAAATTAAAATATAATAAAAAGATGGTAAATTGTTGTGCGATGATCAAATTTCACAGAGAACATTTAAATAATCCAAATTAAAAACTCAAAGATCAACGTACTAATTGTGTTTAGAAGTTTCTAATTTTTAAAACAACCATGATAAGTAGTAAAATGAGATAATGAATTAAATTAATTTGAAGCAGTAAAGTTGTCATCTTTCTCGATTTTGATCTTCTTTTGCATTTTGTTGGTTGACATTTCAATGTCAGTTGACTGAGATCCTTGTACATCATCATCGCTGATTGAATGTATAGGCCTTTTGCTTATAGGTATGACACAGTTGACAACATCGAGCATTGACTCACCCTGTATAGATTGTAGTAACAGAATTAAATTGTGTAAGATTCAATTATTTTTTCGATAAGTATAAACAAATTTATTGTAGGATTCAACATTTACCAAATGAATTACCTGAGGCTCATCACATATACTTGTGTAGGATTTAATTATTTTTTCATCGTTAGTCATCCTAGCAACTGTGTATGTCGCATAATTTGCCTTTAAATTATAAGATGATATCTATATTTTGAAAAGGAACCTCTTTTACAACAATATATTGAGTTCATCCAGAAAACAATCAGAGTCTCCATCCTTTAACGCATTTAAAAAACATGAATTAACAACAGTTATGTACACAATGTTAAGACTGTATATTTTAAATATGTAATGTATTTTTATATTTTAATTTTGACGTGCTGGGCTTCACAATCAAATAGAACAAAAGATGCACTGGACGTATCATCCATTACTTTAACTTGAACTTTAAATCTACAATTAAAAGTTACATTTATAAAATTAGATAATATTAACAGAGTGAACAAAGTATGAACATAAGGTAGATATAACGTATATCAAAATAATATATCACAATACCTCGGTGTAACAGAATTAACATGGTCAAAACATTTATCACACCAATATTTTCGGCTATCTGGTTTTACTTTTTTGCGACATTTTTTGCAGGAATTGTAAAATCAATTATATTCGGTTTCTATACACAGAATAGTAGCAAGTACCACACATGATGACTCCTGGAGTGTAAAAAAATGAACAACAGAAAATTAGTAAATGTTATGAAAAAAGTAAGGTGTTTTAAAAACGGTTTTACCTCTGTTGCATCCCGTATTTCTTCTAGAGTTTTCCTATCACAGATTTGGAGGAATTCATCTATAATAGATAATGCGCTCTGGCTGGATAGATGAGTTATTGTAGGTTTACCGGAATTGGCATCACAAATGCAGATAGACAACAATGATTGTAGTTAAATGGAAAATTAATTTGTAGTAGCTTTAGATTTTAATAAGGGGTTCAAATTAGAACATAGTATACCTATTTTTAAAATTAACAACCTCAGGAATATCTGCATTTATAAGAAGTCTCGAACCGAACATTGAGTTGGACAAAGCTGGTGTACCTATGTAATGGCAAATATTGCATAATTAATATATATATATATATATATATATATATATATATATATATATATATATATTTGGAAAGATATTTTGCATACAAAAACGTATTAGTACCTTTCCAGAACTTGATTTTTGCAAACTGTAAAATAATTATAATATTTTTTTGATTTCTGTTTCAGCAAAGGAACAAATTTGGTTTGCAAAGTCATCCCACAAGGTTCAGCTCAATACATTATGACTGTTAGAAAAATACAATGTAAGATTAATTTAAATGATTATAGTTATTAATAAAAGAAGTGTTCGTACAGTATAAAAATTTACCTGTTATCAGTTAATTCAATATTAACTCTCTTACCCTATTTACCATTGCTTGTACTGATTTCAACACTCCCTATCGCAGTTAGTTGTCTAATAACATCTGATTATATGCAACAAAATCAGATTATAATTAAAAAAACTCAAGATGTAAAAACCTATAGGGATAATTATTGCTAAACATACCAACTAAGTATGAATCATCAACTGCAGACGATAGTATTTGGTCGTATGGAGTGAATTGAAATTCATATGTATGAATGGGAGCCTCATATAACTCTCGCAGTGAGGTGGAATACATAAAATTAATTTTGTATGGATGTTGAGTAGCTCTGAAAGAACCATCATTTTGACTGACAACGAAATTGGTGATTATAAAGACTTGATGTTCCTTGACTGTTGTTTGAAATTTTGTAAATAGAGACCTTTTGATACTCTCTTGTATTTTGGTATCCTATAAAAGTATAATATGCATATGGTAAGATGTGACGCCCCCAAAATATGTATACATCACCTATTATGAGTCGCCAAATACATGATACATAATACAAATACAATCTTAAATATACAACATGAGCTGTGAGTTTTAATATAAATATTGTCTTCTAGACAGTATTCAAACTCAAAATAAGTCCTCAATACATTTATTATCACACTATTTCATAGAATAGTGAGGACTATTAATGCTATCATCTGGACCGTCACTCAGTTCTCCGATTAGTTCCCGCATCGTTCTCATTTTCTGAAGAGAATAATGAAAGTAAAAGGGTGAGCTCAACTAGCCCAGTAAGAAATATTATGACTAAGATTGTGAAACCCCAGATTTTATGAATAAAGATTTAATTTTTTCGAAATATTTTTTAAATATTATGGTGTGAATTTGAGATAATGTTATAGTTGTGGGTAGTATTAATAAATTTTGTAAAGTATGCAAGTTGTTGTATTATATTCGATTGGTCGGGAAATATTATTTTTGTCGGGGAATATTCGTACGACGGCACAATTATTGGTGGACCCCACAACAGAATTATTATCGGATTGAGAAAACGACAAAAATATTTTATTAAAAATAATGGCGAAAGTTTTACCGTTGATACTGTTGAACTACTAGGTAATAAAAGTACAGTAATACGTGTGGTTGCATAGTAGCACACGGTATTGATTATTAATGCTTATGTGAGAAGTCACTCAGTTTGATTCAATTATTGTCAATTAATAATATGAATTATTTAGCGATAATGAAGTTTTGTTTTATTCATATTATTAACGTAATAAAATAGAAACATCTTTTTATATAAAATATAATACTTTATTAAAGTTATTCTATAAATAGAATATATTATATTTTATTTAAAAGGTTTTTCTTTAAATATGGACCGTCAGATTAAAGTAAATCAATCTGGACCGTTCATGGATTAGTTACTATGCATTCCATTTTTCTATAAATAGAAGCTCATTCCTTCATTATTTTCTTACGAATTCACTGAACTCTAGAGAGAGAAACTATAGAAAGAAAGAAGAAAAGTATTCTGCTACTTAACTACTTATTTATTTCAGTTCTTCTTTAAAACGGTAAGGGATAATATTTGTTGTACTCGTAAGAGATATTATTTGTTGTACCCGTAAGGGGTATTATTTCTTTTGTATTCATGAAGAGAACTTTTGTTACTCCATTATTTATTATTCTGTTGGAATAACCTGTATACGCGGTCTACCCTATACTTGGTGACATTCTTCTATTATTCTGTTGGAACATCTTGTCTGTGTGTTTTACACCGGACCTGGTTCCGTCTTTATTATTATTCTGTTGAAACATCCTGTCTGTGTGTTTTACACCGGTCCTGGTTCCGTCTTTATTATTATTCTGTTGGAACATCCTGTCTGTGTGTTTTATACCGGACCTGATTCCGTCTTTATTATTATTCTGTTGGAACATCCTGTCTGTGTGTTTTACACCGGACCTAGTTCTGTCTTTTTTATTATTCTGTTGGAATATCCTGTCTGTGCATTTTACGCCGGACATGGTTCCATTATTTATTATTCTGTTGGAATAACCTGTCTGTGCGGTCTATCGCATGCATGGTGATTTCTTTTGTTATTCCATTCTTTATTATACTCAGTTGGTTAAAACTTTGACTTCTATACTCCATAAAATTAGTAGAATATTTTTGATATTTGCGCTTCATCTAGTATCTTTTCAGGGAAATATTCTTCTAAGAATTCTTGAATTTTACTCCACAAAGCAGTATCATATTGACAATTTGGACGTTGTTAATTCCTGGATGAATTAATTCTTGAACTTATTTTATTGAATTCTTATATCATTGTCATCATCCTCATGTTTATATTTTGTTGAAAGTCATCTATGGCCTGTAGTGCATAGATAGACTTGGTATGATTATGACCAGGGATTAATCGGTGTAATCATGACCGTAATATTACAAATAATGTGAAAAAAGTCTTCATTGGCCCGTAGTGCATTGATGGACAGTTTTTGGTATGATTATGGCTATGGATTCTCTTTGGCTGTAGTGCAGAGAAGAATTATTTTATGGCATGATCAGGACTATTGATGAAAACATGATTATCTTTAGCCGTAGTGCATAGATAATTCATGGTCGTGATACTAAAGAATATCCTTGGCCGTAGTGCAGGGGTAATTCGATGATGTGGATTATTTATTAAGCTGAGTCCCAGCGATAAAAGTCATGAAAAACCTTTTAAATCATAAAAGATAGTATATTTTATTATCTACTTGACTCTTTTAATGGATTGCTTGATCCGCTGTAGTTAAACTTGATGTCTATTGTATTTTATCAGTTTAACATTGTTGAAGACTAATGATAATTTATTCTGCATTATCTTAGTCATAATATTTATTACTGGGCTAGTTGAGCTCACCTTTTCTTTCACGGTTCTCTTCAGAAAATGAGAATATAGCTGGGACGAGTCGGAAAACAGAGTGATGGACCAGATGATAGCATTAGTAGTCCTCACTATTCTATGTAATAGTGTGATAATAATTGTAATGTGGACTCCTTTTGAGTATGGATACTCTCTAGAAGATAATATTTGTATTCAAACTCACAGTTTATGTTTTGTCGTATTGTACACGACAGTTGTATTAGTAAGTTGTATTTGAATTCTGTACCATGTATCTGGCGACTCAAGATGGGTGATGTATATCTAATTTTGGGGACGTCACAGTGATAATGCAGAATAAATTATCGTTAGCCTTCAACAGTGTTAAACTGATACAATATAACAAACATCAAGTTTAACTGCAGCGGAACAAGCAATCCATTAAAAGAGTCAAGTAGAGAATAAAATCTACTATCTTTTATGATTTAAAAGATTTTTCATCACTTTTATCGCTGAGACTCAGCTTAATAAATAATCCACATCATTAAATCATCCTTGCACTACAGGCCAAGTATATTATTTAGTATCACGACCACGAATTATCCATGCACTACGGGCCAAAGATAATCGTGTTTTCATCAACGGTCCTGATCATGCCATAAAATAATTCATCTTTGCACCCTTGGCCGAAGAGAATCCATAACTATAATCATACTAAAAGCTGTCCATCAACGCACTACGGGCCAATGAGGACTTTTTTTTTCATCATTTGTAACATTACGGTCATGATTATACCGAATAATCCCTGGTCATAATCATACCAAGTCCATCTATGCACTACAGGCCGCAGATGACTTTCAACATAATATAAGCATGAGGATGATGACAATGATATAAGAATTCAATAAAACAAGTTCAAGAATTAATTTATACAGGAACCAATAACGTCAAAATTGTCAACATGATACTGCTTTGTAGAGTAAAATTAAGGAATGCTCAGAAGAATATATCCATGAAAAGATACTGGATGAAGCGCAATTATCAAGGATATTCCACTAATTTCATGGAGTATAGAAGCCAAAGCTTTAACCAACTGAGTATAATAGAATTTATGAAACTGCAAATAGATTTTCGCCCGCCATGCGACAATCCACGTAGACAGATCATTTTCACAATTTAATAAGGAATGAATACGAATGATCACTCACCATGCATGTGGTAATCCACATGGACAGGTTATTCCAACAGAATAATAAATAATGGAATAACAGAAGAATTCACCATGTATACGATAGACCGCACAGACAAGTTATTCCAACAGAATAATAAATAATGGAACCAGGTCATGCGTAAATGCACAGACAGGATATTCCGACAGAATAATAAAGAATGGAACCAGGTCATGCGTAAACGCACGGACATGATATTCCGACGGAATAATAAAAAATGGAATAACAACAGAATTTCACCATGTATGCGGTACTTCGCATAGACAGGTTATTCCAACATAATAATAAAGAATGGAACAACAGCTCTTACGAGTATTGGAAAGAAAATAAGTCTCTTCATGAATATGAAAGATTAATAATACCCCTTACGAGTACAACAAATAATATCCCTTACCTTAGAAGAAACTGGATATAGGAGTAGTGAAGTAGCAGAATACTTTTCTTCTTTCTCTCTATAGTTTCTCTTTCTAAAGTTTCAGTAAATTCGTAAGAAATAATGAAGGAATGAGTTTCTATTTATAGGAGAATGGACTGAATAGTAACTAATTCATGAACGATCCAGATTGATTTACTTTTAAACGGACGGTTCATATTGATTTACTATGCAATATTAATAAAATATTCTAATAAAACAAAATATTTTAAATAAAATATAATATATTCTATTTATAATCTAATAAAACGAATAACTTTATAAAAGTATTCTGTTTTATATAAAAAAAATTACTATGCAAACACTATGCATGCACTATGCAAATACTATGCATAATAGAATATTATATATTTTATTTATAGTCTAATAAAACAAATAACTTTATAATAGTATTCTGTTTTATATAAAAAGATTTTACTATGCAAATACTATGCAGATACTATAGAAATACTATGCATAATAGAATATCATATATTATATTTATAGTCTAATAAAACAAATAACTTTATAAAAGTATTCTGTTTTATATAAAAAGTTTTATGTTTTATTACATTTATAATAATAATAAAACAAAACTTATCACCTTTATTATAATTCACAATATTAATCGACCAGGTCATTCCCAAGAAAGAGGGGGCTTTCTAATAAGAATTTTTCCCTATTGGCGCGCAATTAGGTGACCAAATCTCTCCTTGGAAGAACTTTTAGACATCGTTAATATTGCAAATAATAATATGAATAACTTTGTCATCTCAATTATTGATTTAATAACATAACATATTATACAGATGCTACTGTGACAATAATTGAATCAATAATATGAGAGATATGATGCAGCAATTACTATAACGCCCCCAAAATAGGTCCATTCCATCCAACCCATTTTGAGTCGCCAAATACATGGTACAGATAACAACTACAACTTTATTACAACAATTGTCGTGCAAAATACAACAACACATATGCTATGAGTTTGGATACAAATATATACCAAATGTGACTCATGTTCCAACCGTGGACATCACCTCACAATGACACCTTACTTAAAGGTATAGTCAAAAACTGTTTTAGAAATTAGAATCTTTGGGAAGTGCTCAAGGAAACCCTCGTACATGGGAGGCCATGCTTCTAGGTTATGATAGATATCATATGGCCACAGAATTATCCTTGGTTGACCAAATAGACCCCAAAGAAAAATAAGAAGGTTACTATCATATTCTTCCCAATGGTGAGTCTTCTCTTGACTTATCATTATCTCCACTGTTTGAGAATTATACTTCAAACAAACACCAAGATTATATAGGTAGTGCTCGTAAATATACTCAACAAGTGGATGAGCACATCCCTGTCTTATGATGACACGAGATTGTATATCATTATACATCCTGTAAGATAGTGGCAAAACACCCTTCCAAGTTAAATTCACCTCACCCTCAATATCTATAGACCACCGTTCTATTCCCTTGTTATCCCTCGCTCGACCCAGCTACACTTTTATTACCTGAAAGGAATGGTAAAGCAAAAGGGTGAGCACAACTAGCTCAGTAAAGAATATCATGACTAAAGATAAATTATCAATAGTCTTCAACAGTAATAAATCAGAGATTTAGAACATATGGTAGATGATAAAACTTTTCAACCATAGTTACAGCGGAACGAGCAATCCATTAGAAGAGTCAAATAGACTATAAAGTCTATTATCTTCTCCACGTTAAAAGTCTACCAACAATGTTTTATCCCTGTAACATCAATCAACAGTTCCTTCCACAATCATATAAATAACTCATAATCATAATTGTAGTTCTAAATTTCTCTTCGCATTCAGGACGAAGATAATTTTCATCACATGTCTTTACCTGAAACATCAAAGATCATGATTATACCAAATCACAGTTCATGTTCATAATCATACTAATAAATTCATCTTTGCACTACAGGCCAAAGATATTCATCAACAAACCATCTTTGCACTACGGGCCAAAGATATTCAATAACAGTTCATCTTCGCACTACAGGCCAAAGATATTCATCAATAATTCATCTTTGCACTACAGGCCAAAGATATTCATCAACAGTTCATCTTTACACTACAGGCCAAAGATATTCATCAATAATTCATCTTTGCACTACAGGCCAAAGATATTCTTCAACAGTTCATATTTGCACTACAGGCCAAATATATTCACATCTCAAAGAAATATATAATTATTTCAGAATTTATATAAACAATAATTATAACCATGTTAATCATTTCATCTTTACACTTAAGCTAAAGATATTCAATTATAAATTCAATGGTCATGATCATACCAGTTAACAATTCATCTTTGCACTACAAGCTAAAGATATTCCTCAGTCACGATTATACCAATAATTTACCCATCTTTACACTCAAGTGAAATAGAAATTCAACATCAGGGTTATAAAAATATTATATATGATAATAAAAATAATATGATCAACATATAGTTTTAATCTCAAGAGTAATATTCATAAATCAACTATAATTTGGTTAGAAAAAGAAACCAATTTTGTCATGAATAGTAACTCGTGAATAGTAACCCGTGAATAGTAACTCATGAATAGTAACTCGTGAATAGTAACTCATGAATACTAACTCGTGAATACTAACTCATGAATAATAACTCGTGAATAGTAACTCATGAATAGTAACTCATGAATAGTAACTCATGAATAGTACCCCGACATGAAAAGTTATAAATTTGATAAAAAGTTCAGATCAATACTTCGGCATAATGATATTGAAAAAAAATAATATCATTTAAGAAGAAATAACATCCCTTACAATCCCTTACAATCCCTTACCATCCCTTACAATCCCTTACTATCCCTTACTATCCCTTACAATCCCTTACGACAATATCTCTTACCTCAAAAGAGCAGTACTTCTGACTGGAATAACGCTGAAGGAAACTTGCACTGATGAATAGAAACTCACAGAGTATCTAAATACTCACAAAATACACTCAATAATCTAGAGAGAGAAAGAGAGAAAACTTATGAATTCTAGTGTGATTTTCAATTCTAACCTAAGCACCTATTTATAGGAAATTGCTTAGAACACCAAAGTAGAAAATTAAATATAATAATATATTTATAACCAAATTTTTCTTAGCCCGCCACATCAAAAATATATTTTTCACACAAATGCACCAAAAATGCAAAACATGTTTTAAACAATTTTTGTAACAAAAATCAATTCAGACTCAATAATTCGGAACTTCAATAATTCGTAATAAATAGCTCTTTTATCAGAAAATTCGAATCTCGCGATTTTTTATAGGAAATTCAATTCTCTACAACTTTGCAGAAGAAAGTTTTTCTAAATTCCAAACAGAAATTGACTGAAATCTACAAACGGATGATTTTACAGTCTATAATAAATTTTCGGTCATGAATTGTGTCCACCAACACACAAAACATGTGTTAAACATTTAATCCAACAAAAATGCTTTTCCTCCTCATTTATTCATATATCCCACATTCATTGCAAAAATATCACCATTAATATATTATTAAATTAATATATTTAAATAAATTATTTTATCAGAAAAAGATAAAATATTAATTTTCAACAATTGTCACATTAAAAATTTTCTCCATCTATATCCACATAAAATTAATATTTTTCTCATCAGATAAATTAATAATTAATTATTCACAAATAATATTACAGAATCACAGTACCGACAACCAGGCAATTCCCAGAAAAGAGGGGGCTTTCCAATAAGGTTCTCTTCCTTACTGGCGCGCAATTAGATGACCAAACCTCTCCTTAGACAGAATATTATAGACATTGCCAATAATGTTATCTAATAATATTATTAAGATAATATGAATTATTGTTCCGATAATAGAAAATACTGTGTAGTGATAATTATTAAAATAACAGTAATATAAAATATCAACGCAGCAATTATTGAATCAATAAAATAAAATACTGAACAGTAATTACTGTAAAAATTATTGAGTAATGCCTTCTTACGTAAAAATCAATAATTGGTGCAATACCGTGTGCTACTGTGCAACAACGCGTATTACTTTATTTTAACCACCGGGTATTCTAACAGTGTTAACGGTAACAACTACGCTGTTAATTATAAACAACTTACTCTTGTCGTTTTTTTCATCCAATCGCTTCCGTTATGGGGCCCACAAAAGGCTGCGCCGTCGTATGAATATTCCCCGACAGTAAGAATATTCCACGATCAAACGAATATTCACCGATAACAATGAATATTTTATAACCACTTGTGTATTAAAAAAAAATTCATATATCACCCTTAACTTTAATATTTATCAATTTAACCATTTACTGAATAGTAATTATAAGAAAAATTGAATACTTTTATTTCATAAAATTCGGGGTCCTACAATTACTGTAGCAATAATTAAGTATAACTGAGTGACTTCTTACGTAAGCATCAATAATCAATACCGTGTACTACTATGCATGTGACGCCCCCAAAATTAGGTATACATCACCCATCTTGGGTCGTCAGATACATAGTACAGAATACAAATACAACTGATTAATACATCTGTCGTGTACAATACGACAAAACATAAACTGTGAGTTTGAATACAAATATTATCTTCTAGAGAGTATTCATACTCAAAAGGAGTCCTCATTACATTTATTAACACACCATTACATAGAATAGTGAGGACTACTAACTAATACTATCATTCGGACCATCACTCCGTACCCCGACTTGTCCCAGCTACGTTCTCATTTCCTGAAGAGAACAGTGAAAGAAAGGGTGAGCTCAACTAGCCCAGTAAGAAATATTATGACTAAGATAATGCAGAATAAATTATCATTAGCCTTCAACAATGTTAAACTGATAAAATATAATAGACATCAAGTTTAACTGTAGCGGAACAAGCAATCCATTAAAAGAGTCAAGTAGAAAATAAACTCTACTATCTTTTATGATTTAAAAAGTTTTTCAACACTGTAATCGCTGAGACTCAGCTTAATAAAATAATCCACATCATCGAATCACCCCTGCACTACGGCCAAGGATATTCGTGTATTCATTAATGGTCATGATCATGCCAACAACTGTCCATCAATGCACTACGGGCCAATGAGGACTTTTACCACATCATTTGTAACATTACGGTCATGATTATACCGAATAATCCCTGGTCATAATCATACCAAGTCCATCTATGCAATACATGCCACAGATGACTTTCAACATTTTATAAACATGAGGATGATGACAATGATATAAGAATTCAATAAAACAAGTTCAAGAATTAATTTATCCAGGAATTAACAACGTCCAAATTGTCAACATGATACTGCATTGTGGAGTAAAATTCAAGAATGCTTAGAAGAATATTTTCTTGAAAAGATACTGGATGAAACGCAACTATCAAGGATATTCCACAAATTTCATGGAGTATAGAAGTCAAAACTTAACCAACTGAGTATAATAAAGAATGGAATAACAAAAGAAATCACCATGCATGCGATAGACCGCACAGACAGGTTATTCCAACAGAATAATAAATAATGGAACCAGGTCCGGCGTAAACGCACAGACAGGATATTCCGACAGAATAATAAATAATGGAACCAGGTCCGGTGTAAAACACACAGACAGGATATTCCAACAGAATAATAATAAAACGGAACCAGGTCCGGTGTAAAACACACAGACAGGATGTTCCAACAGAATAATAAACGGAACCAGGTCCGGTGTAAAACACACAGACAGGATGTTCCAACAGAATAATAGAAGAATGTCACCAAGTATAGGGTAGACCGCGTATACTGGTTATTCCAACAGAATAATAACAAATGGAATAACAGAAGTTCTCTTCATGAATATAAAAGAAATAATATTCCCTACCTTAAAAGAACTGGATATTGGAAAAGTGATGTAGCAGAATACTTTTAGTCTCTCTCTCTCTTATTCTCTCTATACTTTCTCTCTCTATAGCTTGAATGAATTCGTGAAAAATAATGAAGCCCTAGGCCTCTATTTATAGAAAAACTGAGGGTGGCTCTTGGTCTTAACGAAGGGTCAAATGACTCTTGGTCTTAACGAAGGGTCAAATGACTCTTGGTAATTTTGAAGGGACAACTACTATTGACGAAAGTAATTACTATTGACCAAGGTAAATACTATTGACGAAGGTAATTACTATTGACCAAGGTAAATACTATTGACCAAGGTAAATACTATTGACGAAGGTAATTACTATTGACCAAGGTAAATACTATTGACGAAGGTAATTACTATTGATCAAGGTAAATACTATTGACGACGGTAATTACTATTGACGACGGTAATTACTATTGACGAAGAGACTCTTAGATGATGACATATGGCCCCCCATAAAATAACCAAACTTACCACAACGTCTCAATAATATAACATATTATACAGATGATACTATGACAATAATTTAAGAGATATGATGCAGCAATTACTGTAGCAATAATTGAGTATAGCTGAGTGACTTCTCACGTAAGCATCAATAATCAATACCGTGTGCTACTATGCAACCACGCGTATTACTGTACTTTTACTACCGAGTAGTTCAACAGTTTTAACGATTTTAACGGTAACACCTCAGCTGTTATTTTTATAGAAAGATAATTCTGTCGTTTTCTCAATCCGACAATAATTCCGTTGTGGGGTCCACCAATGATTGTGCCGTCGTACGAATATTCCCCGACAAAAAGAATATTCCCCGACCAAACGAATATTTTATAACAACTTGCTTACTTTGCAAAATTTATAAATATTACCCACAACTATAACATTATATCAAATTAACTCCATAATATTCAAAAATGATATTTATAGAAAATTCATCTTTATTTATAAAAGTTGGGGTCTTACAACCTCCCCTTCTTATGAAATTTCGCCCTCGAAATTAGGGTACGTACCTGGTATGTCGAAGAGGTAAGGATACCTTGATTTCATTTCTGATTCTAACTCCCAAGTCATTTCCTCAACATCGTGGTTTCTCCACAAAACTTTAACTTGAGGTATAACCTTGGAGCGTAGAATATGTTCCTTCTTATCCAAGATTTGAACAGGAACTTCTTCATACGTCAAATCCTCCGCTATTTCGTCCGGTTCTAACTCAATAATGTGGTTCGGGTCTTCCACATATTTGCGTAACATGGATATGTGGAAAACGTTATGAACACGAGACATACTTGGCGGTAAAGCGAGTCTATAAGCCACAGTTCCTACTCGATCGAGGATTAAAAATGGACCGATGAATCGAGGATTTAGCTTTCCTCTCTTTCCAAATCTCGTAACTCCTTTCCATGGAGCAACACGTAAGAACACATGATCTCCTACATCAAATTCCACGTCCTTTCGATGAAGATCAGCATAACTCTTTTGTCGATCTTGTGAGGTTTTTATACGTTGTCGGATCGTTTGAATCTTTTCTGTAGTCATACGTACCAACTCCGGTCCCAACAACGTTGCTTCGCCCACCTCATCCCAGCATACTGGAGAACGACATTTTCTTCCATACAATGCTTCGAATGGAGCCATGCCAATACTTGCTTGATAACTGTTGTTGTAGGAAAACTCCACCAATGGTAAGAACTTGTCCCAACTTCCTTTGAAGTCAAAGACACAGAGTCTTAATAGATCTTCAAGAGTTTGAATAGTCCTCTCTGATTGTCCGTCCGTCTGAGGATGATATGCTGAACTAAATCGTAACTCCGTGCCCATAGCTTTTTGTAAACTAACCCAAAATCGTGAAGTGAATCTTGGGTCTCGGTCAGAAACTATGGATACTGGCATACCATGCAGTCTTACAATCTCGTTTATGTACATACGAGCAAGACGTTCAAGTGTATAAGTTTCTCGTATCGGTAAGAAATGAGCAGACTTGGTCAATCTATCAACAATGACCCAAATCGCATCAATACCTTGAGAAACCCTAGGAAGACCGGTAACGAAATCCATGGTAATGTGCTCCCACTTCCATTCTGGAATTTCAAGTGGTTGCAATGGACCTTTTGGTACTTGATGCTCCGCTTTGACTCGTTGACAAGTTAGACACCTTGAGATAAACAACGCTATCTCTCTCTTCATATTGCTCCACCAAAATGTATGACGAAGATCATGATACATTTTGGTACTTCCAGGATGGATTGCAAACGGTGTGTTGTGCGCCTCCATCATGATTTCATACTTTAAATCAGGGTTGTTAGGAACACAAAGTCTGGAGTTGACTCGAAGTATTCCTTCTTCATCGATTCTTGCTTCCGATATAGCACCTTCTTGCACTTTCTTCTTCATACGCATCAGCTCCAGGTCTGTAGCTTGAGCAGCTTTAACTTTATCGATTAAAGTCGGTTCTACTCGTATATTCGCCATCATCACATGGGTCCCTGGAGTCTTTAACTCTATCTCCATCCTTTGCAAGTCACACAAAATGGGTCTTTGTGTTGACAATATCGCACTCGTACTTGCATATGATCTTCTACTCAATGCGTCAGCTACCACGTTCGCTTTTCCAGGATGGTATTGAATGGTATGATCATAATCTTTCAACAGTTCAAGCCAACGTCGTTGTCGCATGTTGAGTTCCTTTTGAGTGAAGAAATATTTGAGGCTTTTATGATCCGTAAAGATCTCCACCTTCTCCCCATACAAGTAATGCCTCCAAATTTTAAGTGCAAAGACAACAGCTGCCAACTCTAGATCATGAGTAGGATAATTCCTCTCATATTCCTTGAGTTGTCTTGATGCATAGGCTATGACTTTTCCATGTTGCATGAGAACACATCCCAACCCTTTGCTCGAAGCATCACTGTAGATGACAAATCCCTCCGAGCCAGATGGTATTGTTAGAACAGGTGCTGAAATGAGTCTCCTCTTGAGTTCTTGAAAACTCTGCTCACATTCTTCGCTCCAACCGAACTTTGTATCTTTTCGAGTCAGCTGAGTTAATGGAGTAGCGATTCGAGAAAATCCTTCCACGAATCTCCGATAATAACCAGCTAAACCAAGAAAGCTACGTACTTCGGTCACTGATTTAGGTTGCTCCCAGCTTTGAATAGCTTCAATCTTTGCCGGGTCAACCGATATTCCACGACTTGATACTACGTGCCCAAGGAATGCTACCTCTTCCAGCCAGAACTCGCATTTCTTCAACTTGGCATAAAGTTTGTATTCACGAAGCTTTTGGAGTACCAGCCTCAAGTGTTGCTCATGATCTTCACGGCTTTTGGAATAAACAAGGATGTCATCGATAAAGACGACCACAAAGTGATCCAAATATTCCTTAAATACCCTGTTCATCATATCCATGAAGGCAGCAGGAGCATTAGTCAATCCAAAAGACATAACTAAGAATTCATAATGCCCATACCGAGTTCTGAAGGCAGTCTTTGGAATATCCTCAGTTCTAACCTTCAGCTGATGATATCCAGAACGAAGATCGATCTTTGAAAAGAATTGTGCTCCTTGCAACTGGTCAAACAGGTCATCAATACGTGGCAATGGGTACCTATTTTTGATGGTGACATGATTCAACTCCCGATAATCAATACAAAGTCGCATACTCCCATCTTTCTTCTTCACGAACAGAACAGGAGCACCCCAAGGAGAAGTACTAGGACGAATAAAACCAATGTCTAACAATTCCTGCAGTTGGGTCTTTAACTCCTGAAGTTCAATAGGAGCCATTCGATATGGGGCTTTGGAAATGGGTTTTGTACCGGGTTCAAGGTCGATACAAAATTCAATTTCACGCTCTGGGGGTAGGCCAGGAAGTTCTTCGGAAATACGTCAGGAAATTTATTAACAACAGAAATATCATTCAAAGCTGACGTATTTTTGTTTAGATCTGTGACATGAGCTAAGAAAGCTTGACATCCGTTTTTCAATAAACGAATAGCTTTATGGCTTGAGATGACAGCGATTGATTTTAATGGTTTGGTTGCTTGAATTCGCATAATAGGTCGATTAGGAATATGAAAGCTAACAACCTTACGAAAACAATCAATTTTTGCATAATGAGTAGTTAACCAATCAATCCCTAGAATCACGTCAAATGCAAGTATTTTTAATGAAATCAGATCGATAGGTAATGTGTGGGTACCAACTTGAACCAAACAAGACTTATAACCAGTGGAGGTAATGAAGGTTTCTCCCAACGGAGTTTTCACAGATAAGTCAAAGTCTAATTTCTCCGGAATCAAATTTAATCGATGAGCGCAAGTAGGAGAAATAAAAGAATGGGTTGAACCGGTATCAAATAAAGTATAAACTTCTTTAGAGTTTATGATAAGCTTACCCGTGATGACCTCATTCGGGTTCCTTGCTCTCTGGGAGTTCACAACAAACGCTCTCCCTTGCACAACCGGTTTTGACTTTTCTGGGACGGCTTTTGGTGCCTCCATCCTAGCTGAATTTGTTTTCGGTAAACGACAAAATCGGGCTAAATGACCTTCTCTTCCACAATTATAACATGCTTTGGACGGCATCGCGCAGTTTGGACTGATGTGCCCCTCCCCTCCGCATTTGAAACATATGATAGGTGGTCGTTCTCCTTCCTTAACGACAGGTGCTGGTGCTGACGTCTTTCCATCATTGTTGAATCTCCTCTTCTTGAAATGTCCATTCTTATTGTTTTGGCCCTGATTACCACCGAAGTGGTTACCATTTCTGGCCTGTTGATTCCCTCCACGCTTGTTGTCACCGCTTCGATGACTGCTCTCACTGGTATTATCATTTTGCCGGCTGCTCTCTTTTGGTTGCGTTGTCTCGTTATCGCGCTCCACCAACTGAGCCCTATTTACAACATCTGAATACAAACACAGTTTATGAGAAACAAGATGTTGACGTATCTCCGGCTTCAAACCTCTTAAAAACATCCGCGTCATTCTTTCTTCATTATCCACCAGGTGGGACGCAAACCGGGATAACTCCGCAAATTTTGCCTCGTACTGCGACACGGTCATATTATTCTGCTCCAATTTGATGAACTCCACCTCCTTCATGTGACGAATACTCTCGGGAAAGTATTTGTCGTTAAACAGATCTTGGAACTTCTCCCAAGACATCTTCAGTGCGGCAGGTTGAGTACGCTTTATCGATTCCCACCAGTAATCTGCCTCTCCTCGCAACATAAAGGCGGCAAAGGGAACCTTTTGCTCCTCGGAGCAACCCAAGACATCAAATATCTTGGTGATCTGCTTTATCCATGTTTCAGCTACAAGTGGTTTGGGTTCTCCCTTAAACTCCGGTGGTCCCAGCTCCTTAAACTGTTTAGCGGTGACCGCCTGAGAGTTTCCAGTATTTCCACCTACGTTGTGGACAGGAGCCGCTTTCACCTGTTGTTGCATGAATTGCATAAAGCCTCTGAACATTTGATCATTCATCATTTGGTCAGTGTTGTTGTTTGCATGAGGATTGACACCTTCCTGATGCACATTATCCTGATTATTGATATGTGGTGAATCAACAGTCGTCTGTGCTCCATTGCTATTCTCAACATTCTCAGATGCCATTTTCAGATACTGCCACAAAATAAAAATTAATTGATATGTCATATATTATCCTTATATTATGACCGACCAATTAAATACCATGCAAATAAACTTAGGTATGCCATACTAGCGAAGGAATTCCCCGTCTCTCCCCTCCTAGTTCTATTCTCACATCTTAGCCAGGGATCATATCCCTAAGCTCTGATACCAACTGTGACGCCCCCAAAATTAGGTATACATCACCCATCTTGGGTCGTCAGATACATAGTACAGAATACAAATACAACTGATTAATACATCTGTCGTGTACAATACGACAAAACATAAACTGTGAGTTTGAATACAAATATTATCTTCTAGAGAGTATTCATACTCAAAAGGAGTCCTCATTACATTTATTAACACACCATTACATAGAATAGTGAGGACTACTAACTAATACTATCATTCGGACCATCACTCCGTACCCCGACTTGTCCCAGCTACGTTCTCATTTCCTGAAGAGAACAGTGAAAGAAAGGGTGAGCTCAACTAGCCCAGTAAGAAATATTATGACTAAGATAATGCAGAATAAATTATCATTAGCCTTCAACAATGTTAAACTGATAAAATATAATAGACATCAAGTTTAACTGTAGCGGAACAAGCAATCCATTAAAAGAGTCAAGTAGAAAATAAACTCTACTATCTTTTATGATTTAAAAAGTTTTTCAACACTGTAATCGCTGAGACTCAGCTTAATAAAATAATCCACATCATCGAATCACCCCTGCACTACGGCCAAGGATATTCGTGTATTCATTAATGGTCATGATCATGCCAACAACTGTCCATCAATGCACTACGGGCCAATGAGGACTTTTACCACATCATTTGTAACATTACGGTCATGATTATACCGAATAATCCCTGGTCATAATCATACCAAGTCCATCTATGCACTACAGGCCACAGATGACTTTCAACATTTTATAAACATGAGGATGATGACAATGATATAAGAATTCAATAAAACAAGTTCAAGAATTAATTTATCCAGGAATTAACAACGTCCAAATTGTCAACATGATACTGCATTGTGGAGTAAAATTCAAGAATGCTTAGAAGAATATTTTCTTGAAAAGATACTGGATGAAACGCAACTATCAAGGATATTCCACAAATTTCATGGAGTATAGAAGTCAAAACTTAACCAACTGAGTATAATAAAGAATGGAATAACAAAAGAAATCACCATGCATGCGATAGACCGCACAGACAGGTTATTCCAACAGAATAATAAATAATGGAACCAGGTCCGGCGTAAACGCACAGACAGGATATTCCGACAGAATAATAAATAATGGAACCAGGTCCGGTGTAAAACACACAGACAGGATATTCCAACAGAATAATAATAAAACGGAACCAGGTCCGGTGTAAAACACACAGACAGGATGTTCCAACAGAATAATAAACGGAACCAGGTCCGGTGTAAAACACACAGACAGGATGTTCCAACAGAATAATAGAAGAATGTCACCAAGTATAGGGTAGACCGCGTATACTGGTTATTCCAACAGAATAATAACAAATGGAATAACAGAAGTTCTCTTCATGAATATAAAAGAAATAATATTCCCTACCTTAAAAGAACTGGATATTGGAAAAGTGATGTAGCAGAATACTTTTAGTCTCTCTCTCTCTTATTCTCTCTATACTTTCTCTCTCTATAGCTTGAATGAATTCGTGAAAAATAATGAAGCCCTAGGCCTCTATTTATAGAAAAACTGAGGGTGGCTCTTGGTCTTAACGAAGGGTCAAATGACTCTTGGTCTTAACGAAGGGTCAAATGACTCTTGGTAATTTTGAAGGGACAACTACTATTGACGAAAGTAATTACTATTGACCAAGGTAAATACTATTGACGAAGGTAATTACTATTGACCAAGGTAAATACTATTGACCAAGGTAAATACTATTGACGAAGGTAATTACTATTGACCAAGGTAAATACTATTGACGAAGGTAATTACTATTGATCAAGGTAAATACTATTGACGACGGTAATTACTATTGACGACGGTAATTACTATTGACGAAGAGACTCTTAGATGATGACATATGGCCCCCCATAAAATAACCAAACTTACCACAACGTCTCAATAATATAACATATTATACAGATGATACTATGACAATAATTTAAGAGATATGATGCAGCAATTACTGTAGCAATAATTGAGTATAGCTGAGTGACTTCTCACGTAAGCATCAATAATCAATACCGTGTGCTACTATGCAACCACGCGTATTACTGTACTTTTACTACCAAGTAGTTCAACAGTTTTAACGATTTTAACGGTAACACCTCGGCTGTTATTTTTATAGAAAGATAATTCTGTCGTTTTCTCAATCCGACAATAATTCTGTTGTGGGGTCCACCAATGATTGTGCCGTCGTACGAATATTCTCCGACAAAAAGAATATTCCCCGACCAAACGAATATTTTATAACAACTTGCTTACTTTGCAAAATTTATAAATATTACCCACAACTATAACATTATATCAAATTAACTTCATAATATTCAAAAATGATATTTATAGAAAATTCATCTTTATTTATAAAAGTTGGGGTCTTACAATGCAACCACGCGTATTACTGTACTTTTACTACCGAGTAGTTCAATAGTTTTAACGGTAAAACTTCCGCCGTTATTTTCATAAAAATATTTTTGTCGTTTCCTCAGTTCGACAATAATTCCGGACCCCAATGATTGTACCGTCGTACGGATATTCCCCGACAAAAAGAATATTCCCCGACCAATCGAATATTATACAACAACTTGTATACTTTTTAAAATTTATAAATATTACCCACAACTATAACATTATCTCAAATTCGCACCATAATATTAAAAAAATATTTCTAGAAAATTAAATATTTATTC
The DNA here is from genome assembly GCA_016801055.1 of Panax notoginseng. Taxonomy (NCBI): domain Eukaryota; kingdom Viridiplantae; phylum Streptophyta; class Magnoliopsida; order Apiales; family Araliaceae; genus Panax; species Panax notoginseng. Next base: position 23,692,249 of record CM029023.1, on the reverse strand, counting down.
ATAAAATTTGGGGCCTCACATAAGATGTTGTAATTTGAAGTTACGTATGTATGTGTTTGTGTGTGTATATATATATATATATATATATATATATATATATATATATATATATACCTTTTCATCCAACAATACCATCTCAATGCTGTTTATGTAGTCTGCTTTGTTGAAGTTTGGCATATTCCAGAGTCGAGTTATCTTTACTTTAATCTTCCATGTCTCTTTAACAGGGCTGATGTCATCAATAAAATCGTACCTAGTCGTCATCTAAATATTGGGATAGGTAAAATAATAATGAAGAGTTGACTGTTTGTAGCATGAACTGTTGTGTATTGAGTTGGTATTTATAGCCATAATATCATAAATTATCAATTTTTTTAGGATATAATTAAGTAGTAATTTAGGGGATTACAAAGTATATAATTAAGAGATAACAATGAAATTACAAAGGATAAATATCATAATTAAATTACAAAGGATAATATTAAAATAGTTGATATAAATCTAAAATCTGTTCAAATTTATAGTAGTGATTTAGGGGATTATAATCAATAAATTATGAGATAACAATTAAATTACAAATGATAATATCAACACTACAACAAAAAGGCTTATCAGCGACCGCACATCTGCGACCGCATATAGTCGCAGATGGGTATCAGCGACCGGATGCAGTCGCTAATAGTAGTCGCAGAAAATCTTGTCGCTAAAAAGACATCAGCGACCAACAATAGCGACCGCATTATTAGCGACCGCAATCAGCGACCTCAGCTGTCGCTATTCTGACTCATGCTGAGTCATGCGTCAGACGTGATGTGGTACACGTGTCAGCGACTGGTAATAGCGACCGCATGCGGTCGCTGAAGTAGACGAACCTTACTGGGTCGCTAATACTGTATCAGCGACCGCACGCGGTCGCTGACTTTGTTTTTTTTTTAAATATTTTTCCTGTTTTATTGATTTCCCAAAAATAACCTGCTTTGTACCTGCTTTTTATCCCAACACACAGCAGTATATATAAGCATCCATCCATGATAACTATTATATGATAAACATCCATACATACAGTCCAAAGAATGAATCTAAATCAACACAACACAATACAATCGTAAACATCCATATAATAGAATCGTAAACCAATACAGTCCAAAGATAAGTAGTTTAAAAGATTACAAGGCTTTAAAAATCTAAAAAACAAGTCTAACAAGGCTTTACAAATCTAACATGCATGACTGGTCTAGCTCTTCATGGATCATTCAAATTAGTACCCTGTAATTAACAAAAGAATAAAACATATATGTTACATGTGTTGATACTGCTATGACTTGGGGAAAGCTAAATAATAGACAATGTACGTAATGAAACATTAAAAGTACCTGGTCGCCACCCTGATGCTGTGATGCTGCTGCTTCCGCCACTGCCTTTGCCAAGTCATCAGGATTCAGAGAATGCAGATGCCCGCCCAGTATAAGAAGAAGATCACGATTAAAATAATTGGCGTAGGCCAGTAATCACTGGCGTAGGCCATGTAATCACTGGCGTAGGCCAGTTCTGTAAGCATAATTGTGAAATGCACTTCACAATTTTACTATCTTGAAAATCACTACAATATACAATAATTTACATTAAAATATATTTATAACAATGGAAATATTAAACCCTTATATATACACGATGTTTAACTTACGTGCTTTCTGGAGGAGGACGGATCTGTATAAGAATGCGATCATCCGGATTAGCCGGGGCCTTCGGCACATGATTAGGGCCCCGACCCAACCCGCGCTTTCGTGCAACAGGTTCAGAAGACATCTATAAATAAAAAAAATTAGGATGTTAGTATGAAATTATGAATGACAATTAATTGTATGAAATAGTTAACTACGATTACCATAAGTGAAAGGTACATAAACATGACTGCAAAATAGTTAACTACAACAACTATAAATGATATAGTTAAGGATATAGAGAACATTCCTATATAGAGAACATAAATGAAAGGTACATAATTATGAACTAAACATGAACATGAACATAAACATACATTTTGTACAATTAAAACTAAACATACATTTTAATGAAAATCGTTGTCTGATGAGTCAGAATCATTTTGTACAAGTATCGGAGATTCATAACCATCTTCAGATTCTGTGTCAGTGTCAGTCAATAACTCTTTCTCAATATCACTGTCATCCTGCACAATAACTGTCTCGGGATCCAATTCATCAGGTTCATCTCCACCCTCTAACTGGATTACATCATTGTTGTCCTCTATATTTATTATAGGAGGTCTCTGAAGCATTTCCTCTTGGTAGAAATCCCCGTCTATTACTTGGACACGACTACGCGCGGGAGTATGAATTACAACTTGCCAATCTGTAGGCGGTCTATCCCTTTTCCTAACTGGACTAGGAGTATAGTATACTTGTATTGTTTGAGTTAGTAATACAAACGGTTCGTTGGAGTACGCAGACCTATGGAGGTCAATATCGACGATTCCATGTCTGTCAACACGTATCCCTTTTTCTGAATCAAACAAATGGCACTTGAACAAGTGAATATGACCACCGTACGTGCCCTTGTACGACAACTCTACGATTTCCTCCAACTCCCCATAAAAGGCACGACCAAGCTCATTGTAACAATCTCCTTGGACACACACTCCAGAGTTCGTTGTTCTTTTACCGTGCTCATATGCCTTTGTGTGAAATTCACAACCATTTATTTTGTAACCATTGCGGGTGACTTGGTCCCTGTCTGGTCCCATAGCTAGGACTTGTACATTAGCCGGAATCGTTGATCCCTTAGTCAAAGCCTACAAAAACTCCATCTTATTAAATGAAGTCATAGTTAACATGGAGTATATATATATATATTACGTGCTTAAAAATTAAACTTACTTTGTCCTTTAGCCAAAGTGCAAAGTTTTTATCCCGATTGATTTGAACATCTTTATCAGTTATGCCGGGATGCTTCACTTTTAACTCGTCATCGTACAATCTATACCATGTTATAAACATTAACATATTGGAATAAATTGTCAACTTAAAAGATAAATTATCAAGTTTACATGTGTACCTCACAAATTCGTCAATCTCCTCGCAATTGAGAAGAATGTAAGTATGTGCAGCATGTAATTCTTGCTCAGAGAGGAATATGCGCTTCCCTTTTCCATAAGCGCGGCCCGATAGACCAAATACAGATAGTCGACCATTTAGTTCAACATTTCCCCCATCATCATGTCTCGATACTCGATTGGCCTTTGTCAAGACTTCGTCCGGAAAATAGTCTGAGACAAACGTAGATATCTCATCGAAACTGTATGCCTCGCATATCGACCCCTCGATATAAGCTCTATTCTTAACCTTTCTCTTAAGGTTTCCCATCACCCTTTCGAAAGGGTACATCCATCTATATTGAACTGGACCCCCAACACGAGCTTCATAGGGAAGATGGATTTGCAAATGCTCCATGGAGTCAAAAAAACCAGGTGGGAATATTTTTTCCAGTTTACACGTGATCTCTATGATGTTCTTCTCAAGTACAGACATGTCCTTCTCATTTAATGATTTTGAACATAAGTCTTTGAAGAAACGACTAAGATCCGTCAAAGCATCCCATATTGGTTTATCAAGCAGATCCCGAAATGCTATAGGCATGAGCCTCTCCATGAACACATGACAGTCATGACTCTTCATCCCTTGCAATTTCCCACCCGTAACACACCTTGCAATGTTTGATGCATATCCATCTGGTAGTTTCAGAGACTTAACCCATGTGCATACATCTTCAACTTGCTTTTTGGACAATGTGTACTTTGCATGCGGTTTGACAATCTTACCATTAGGAGATTCGTAAAGTTCTAATCCGGGACGCTTACAAATATCTTTCATGTCCAAACGTGCCTTATCGTTATCTTTTGTCTTCCCCGTAACATTCATCACAGTGTTAAACACATTGTCAAACACATTCTTCTCAATATGCATCACATCTAGATTATGACGAATCAAATTTGTAGACCAATAAGGCAGTTCCCAAAAGATGCTTCTCCGAACCCAGTTATGAGATTCGCCAAACCCATTGATTATATTTGTGGCATCAACCTTTCCCGAAAATCTCATCACACGATCTCGCATCTCCGTTCCCGAAAATCGCGGTGCAGGTATATCATTGTCTACTTTCCCTTTCCTGAAGTGTTCTCTATTTCTTCGAAATGGGTGATCTACCGGTAAGAACCGACGATGACAGTCAAACCAACAAGGCTTTCGACCTTTTGATAGATTAAACGACTTTGTATGCTCCATACAATACGGACAAGCCAACTTCCCGTGTGTACTCCATCCAGCTAACATACCATAAGCTGGGAAGTCACTTATAGTCCACATAACCGCTGCCCTAAGGTTGAAATTTGTTTTCGTTGCAACATCCCAAGTCTGTACTCCATCCTCCCACAATACCTTCAACTCGTCTATAAGAGGTCTCAAGTAAACATCTAAGTTCTTTCCAGGACTCTTAGGACCAGGAACCAAGAGTGAAAGAAATAAGTATGGCTGTTTCATACACATCCAAGGTGGCAAGTTGTACGGAGTAACAATCACAGGCCAACATGAGTACGGAACAGCTGAGTGGCCAAACGGATTGAAACCATCGGTGGACAATCCAAGCCTCACATTTCTAGGTTCCAATGCAAATCCAGGATGTGCTAAGTTGAAATCTTTCCAAGCCTTCCCATCTGCGGGATGATTTAGTTCTCCATCTTTAGCTGGAGATTTCGCATGCCAACTCATATGTTCAGCTGTTCTTGAAGACATGTACAATCTTTTTAGCCGATGTGTTATTGGAAAATACCTTAGAATCTTAAACGGTATACTTGATTTTTTTGTAGTCACACCCTCTTTATTAGGCCTAAACCGATCATGACTGCAAAACGTGCACCTTGTCATCTGTTCATTTTCCTTATAAAACAACATGCAATCGTTGGGACATGCATCGATCTTTTGGTATCCAAGACCCAACTTCTTCACCATTTTCTTACAAAAGTAATAGTTACCAGGTAATTTCTCACCGTCAGGCAACATACTCTTAATGGCCTTCAAGAGCGACTCAAAACACTCATGGCTCATGTTGTGATCAGCCTTGATGTTAAGTAATGTCGCCACTGCAGACAATGTAGTGTGTTTGGTGCAACCATGCCACAATGGCTCGCTACCCTCGTTTAACAACTTAAAGAATTCTTTGGCATCAGAATTCATAGGTTGTTCTCTGCCTTGCTCCCAATCAAAATCTGGCCATGCAATATCATGAACCATTTCATTCATACGATGAGTACTACTGCCAGAATTATGTACTTGTGTGATGCCACCATCTCTTCTCTGCCCATGTGCCCACCAGCATTCTTCGTAATTTCTCATGAACCCAGAAACAAGTAAATGATAGTTTATCATGTCTCTATCCATATAATTTACATTCTTACACTTCAAACATGGACATCGTATCTGTGACTTACCATTCATACATTCCGGGTGACTATACGCATACTCCAAAAATACTTGGCAACCAGCTCTAAATTCAGCTGTAGCACCTATCTGGGCACTTGACTTTCGTCGTGCCATCCAACTACGGTCTAAATAGAGGTCCATGATTGCACGGTACCTACTACAGACAACATTATAAATGTTAACATATAACTTGAGCATACTTGTAACCATATGACTTGAGCATACATATAAGCATGCATATGATTAACATTTAAGCATACTTGTAAGCATATGACTTGAGAGCATACTTGTAATCATATGACTTGAGTATACTTGTAAGCATATGATTAACATTTAAGCATTCCGGATGTTAACGAATGAATGCAAATTAAAGCAGTATGGGAAACTTTAAATGTTATTAAATTTAGTATGAGAAACTAAGTAAATGCTACTTAGTTTAATAGTTATATTATATCATGTTATTTTATTTTAATTTGTTTTAAATTTATTTTTATTGTTTATCGTAAGTGAATACGTAAGGTATTTCATTCATGCTAGCTTTATATCAAAGTTTGCTAACTCATTTATACAACTTTTGAGTATATTGGAGATTCATTCATATCAACTAGTGTGCTAAGGCGCCTAACATGTTTTAAGATTATACCTCTCACAGTCCCTTTCTATAATCTTTTATGTTTTGGGATAGTCACAACTTGGTTGAGCAATTTATAGCTTTTATAACATTTTGTAGCTTTATTCTTGTATACATAAGTGTTAAATACCCTTGTTTTTCTGTTATAGCCAAAACAATATATTTATTGACCAAGTGTGTCTATTTATCTTCTCTGTTGCACTAGCAGTTCCCTAGCACTGTCTATTTTGGCTTAACAGCACCCTAATTAACAACCAAGCTTGGCTTGACCCCGTGAGGCTTGGCTAAGCTTGGCGTGGCCTCGTATGGACTCGCGGACCTAAGCCCAGCCCATCAGCTCCAACATCCCCTTAATAGGCTCTACTGGATCACCAATAGGCTCGTTAATAGTATAAATGTTTGCAACTACCCGACCAATAAAAAAATTTGGCCAGAGTCTCCCCTGTAATATAGACTAGCCACATGCACGACGGCATGTATATAAGGTCATTTCTAGGCACCCAAGACATAAACCAGGAATCAGTACTAGTACTGTATCCAAAAGAAACAAAATCTCCATCCAATATCAGTTGAAAACTAGATATAAACTGAGATTATAGCATGAAACATTCAAAAAAGTAATAACACGTGATCAATTAGTAACCCTGTAAATATTAAAAGATATTTAACTTAGATCTAAAACATAAATAAATATCGTCATATATATTTCCAATTATAAATTTTACAATGAGTATAATTTTAAATATTTTACAATATTTATCATTTTTTTTAACTAAAAATGAAGAAAATTCATGTATTGACTTCAAAAAAATAATTATCATTGTTTTATATTTTGAAATGGAGGAAGTATTATGTATCAATCAATTATAAATTAGTACTACAATATTACTCATCAATTAAATATATTATGGTCCTCATTAAGTTGCTGGTAATTTGTGTTGATGAGTTGGTGACTCGTCAAATATTTTTGAAAATATTACTGAAAAAATATATAAACAACATATATGCCCTCACACAACTCATTTAACATTGAGTTCCTCTAATGACAATGTTTACTCTAATAGTACTACCTTATTGCAATATTCAACTAAAAACAAATCGATTAAAGTATAATAATCACAAGATTAACATTCTGTTTAAGGTATTAAGGGATTAAGGGGTCTAATTTAGAGATTTAGGGATTAAGGGGTTACCGGCGTGGTGCAGCGGTGGTGCGGCGGTGGTACCTCCTGATGGCGGTGGACCGGTGTCCCGGTGGCGGTGGCCGGAGTCTCTCTTCCTCTTCTTCTCTTCTCCCCCCTTTCTCCCTCTTCTCTCTGTCTCCCTCTTCTTTTTCTCCGCCTCTGCTGTGTCGAGCGAGTGACTGAATCTGTTAATATTAAGTTTGATCAGCGACCGCTAGCTGCGACCATATGCGGTCGCTGATTTTAATGACATGGACTTATCTGCGACCGCATGCGGTCGCAGATATTAAGTGGTCGCATAAAACATTGGCGCCAACATTTCCAGCCAAATTTTGGGAGGCAAATTTGTACTAGCGACTGACTAGCGACCGCGTGCGGTCGCTGTTAAAATATAGCGACCATATTAAATATTGGTCACAGATGGCGGTCGCTGTTAATAATATCAGCGACCGATGGTGCGGTCGCTGATAGTATTGGTCGCTGTTAAGCATTTTTCTTGTAGTGCAAAATAGTTAAAATAAATCAAAAAATTGTTTAGATTTATAGTAGTGATTTAGAGGATTATAATCAATAAATTAAGATTTAACAATTAAATTACTAAGGATAATTTCATAATTAAATTACAAATGATAATATCATGATTAAATTACAAAGGATAATATCAAAATAATTTATAGGAATCTAAAAAAGTTTTAGATTTCTAGTAGTAACTTAGGGGATTATAATCAATAAATTAAGTATAATGTAAAAATTAACATGGATTCTTGATCCATGGCATAATTGTACAATGATTCACACTCATTTGAAGTCTTTTGTCATCTGAAGTCTTTTGTCACTAAAATATGATATTCAAGAAAAACAACCGAATACATATAAAATTGATGATAGATAATACTACTTAAGTTTTTAGTCATTTCAAGCAATCATGCCTTTACACAATAATAATTTTTAAAGTTGGAGTAATAGTGTAATATTTTATGTATGAAATTGATGTGATAAAAGTAGTTAATTAATGACTTGGGAAAAGATGGATAGACTACCATACATCCTTTCAAATTTATTTTTTGCTTGAAATTGGCATTTCAGATTTACGTACACATTTATTATTTTTAGCTTGGAATTGGCATTGTCGTGCTACTTTGTCTCATCTTTTAAAATGAAAGTCTATCCAAACATCAAATTCTTGCAGGTACAGAAGAGTGTTCCATAGTTGTCACTTCGGCATTAATAGTGCACCCAATGTATAACCTCCATAATGTTAATTAAGTAATAATATGATATAAAAATTATTAATATAAATAATAAAATGCTAAAAAACTATACTAATAAAATTTTAAATTAAAATTATTAATACCCTTCCCTATTTAATTAATTTTTCAAAATAATTACATATAAACAAACAGAAGAATAATTAAATCAACTATTACATATCTAAACTTTGGAGCTATTTAATGAAATAAAATTGTTATCTATACATGGGAATTTTTTTTTTTTAGAGTATTGACAATCAAATCTAGTTTGTAATTTTATATTAAGGTTGTAAAATGGTGGCGTAGTACTTCCTCCATTTTTCAAAAAAACAATTCTTATCTTTTATCATAATAAACTAAAACAAATTTATAACAAAAATTGTGATGTGAATTAATTTAAAATTTGGAAAACAATTATACTCATTTAAACATAAGAGTTTACAAAAATTCTATGTTAATTAAAATTATATAAATTTTTATTAATTTTTAATTTTTAGAACTTAATAAATTAAATAAGATAAAATTCTTTATGTATTCAAAAATTTTAATGTTAACTCTTTATAGATTAAATTATGTATTTCATGGATGTTAATGTTAACCTTAAGGACGAGTGGTTGTCAGAAAGAGACATGCATAATGATGCAGAAAGTTTATCAAATTTCATAAAATTGGTGAGAGAAACTGCTCAAAATTTAAACCTCGAAAATATATCTCATTCCAATGGATGATCCTGTAAGTACAAGTGCTTTGAAGTTTGCTGCCAAGACTTTTATCATATTTTCTTTCTTGTTTTGGTTGTTCATTTTCCTCCCTCTCTTCTTTCTTATCACAGTAGTGAAGTTTAGAATTGGTTATGTGACGCCCCTAAAATTAGGTATACATCACCCATCTTGGGTCGTCAGATACATAGTACAGAATACAAATACAACTTACTAATACTACTGTCGTGTACAATACGACAAAACATAAAATATGAGTTTGAATACAAATATTATCTTCTAAAGAGTATTCATACTCAAAAGGAGTCCTCATTACATTTATTAACACACTATTACATAGAATAGTGAGGACTACTAACTAATACTATCATTCGGACCATCACTCCGTTCCCCGACTTGCCCCAGCTACGTTCTCATTTCCTGAAAAGAACAGTGAAAGAAAGGGTGAGCTCAACTAGCCCAATAAGAAATATTATGACTATGATAATGCAGAATAAATTATCATTAGCCTTCAACAATGTTAAACTGATAAAATATAATAGACATCAAGTTTAACTGCAGCGGAACAAGCAATCCATTAAAAGAGTCAAGTAGAAAATAAACTCTACTATCTTTTATGATTTAAAAAGTTTTTCAACACTGTGATCGCTGGGACTCAGCTTAATAAAATAATCTATATCATCGAATCACCCCTGCACTACGGCCAAGGATATTTGTGTATTCATTAATGGTCATGATCATGCCAACAACTGTCCATCAACGCACTACGGGCCAATGAGAACTTATACCACATCATTTGTAACATTACGGTCATGATTATACCGAATAATCCCTGGTCATAACCATACCAAGTCCATCTATGCACTGCAGGCCACCGTTCATGGATTAGTTATTATGCATTCTATTTTTCTATAAATAGCAGCTCATTCTTTCATTATTTCTTACGAATTCACTGAACTCTAGAGAGAGAAACTATAGAGAGAAACTATAAAAAGAGAGAAGAAGAGTATTCTGCTACTTAACTACTTCTTTATTTCAGCTCTTCTTTAAAATGGTAAGGGGTGTTATTCTTTCTTATTCATGAAGAGAACTGTTGTTATTCCCTTTCTTATTATTCTATTGGAATAACCTGTATACGCGGTCTACCCTATACTTGGTGACATTCTTCTATTATTCTGTTGGAACATCCTATCTGTGTGTTTTACACCGAACCTGGTTCCGTTTTTATTATTATTCTGTTGGAACATCCTGTCTGTGTGTTTTACACCGGACCTGGTTCCGTTTTTATTATTATTCTGTTGGAACATCCTGTCTGTGTGTTTTACACCGGACCTGGTTCCGTCTTGTTATTATTCTGTTGGAACATCCTGTCTGTGTGTTTTACACCGGACCTGGTTCCATTATTTATTATTCTGTCGGAATATCCTGTCTGTGCGTTTACGCCGGACCTGGTTCCATTATTTATTATTCTGTTAGAATAACCTGTCTGTGCGGTCTATCGCATGCATGGTGATTTCTTTTGTTATTCCATTCTTTAGTATACTCAATTGGTTAAGTTTTGACTTCTATACTCCATTAAATTTGTGGAATATCCTTGATAATTGCGGTTCATCCAGTGTCTTTTCATGAAAATATTCTTCTAAGCATTCTTGAATTTTACTCCACAAAGCAGTATCATGTTGACAATTTGGACGTTGTTAATTCTTGAATAAATTAATTCTTGAACTTGTTTTATTGAATTCTTATATCATTGTCATCATCCTCATGTTTATAAAATGTTAAAAGTCATCTATGGCCTGTAGTGCATAGATGGACTTGGTATGATTATGACCAGGGATTATTCGGTATAATCATGACCGTAATATTACAAATGATGTGGTAAAAGTCCTCATTGGCCCGTAACACATTGATGGACAGTTGTTGGCATGATCATGACCATTAATGAATATACGAATATCCTTGGCCGCAGTGCAGGGGTGATTCGATGATGTGGATTATTTTATTAAGCTGAGTCCCAGCGATCACAGTGTTGAAAAACCTTTAAAATCATAAAAGATAGTAGAGTTTATTTTCTACTTGACTCTTTTAATGGATTGCTTGTTCCGCTGCAGTTAAACTTGATGTCTATTATATTTTATCAGTTTAACATTGTTGAAGGCTAATGATAATTTATTCTGTATTATCTTAGTCATAATATTTCTTACTGGGCTAGTTGAGCTCACCCTTTCTTTCACTGTTCTCTTCAGGAAATGAGAACGTAGCTGGGGCAAGTCGGGGAACGGAGTGATGGTCCGAATGATATTATTAGTTAGTAGTCCTCACTATTCTATGTAATATTGTGATAATAAATGTAATGAGGACTCCTTTTGAGTATGAATACTCTCTAGAAGACAATATTTGTATTCAAACTAACAATTTATGTTTTTACGTATTGTACACGACAGTTGTATTAATAAGTTATATTTGTATTCTGTACTATGTATCTGACGACCCAAGATGGGTGATGTATACCTAGTTTTGGGGGCGTCACAGTTAGTATCAGAGCTTAGGGATATGATTTCTGACTAAGATGTGAGAATAGAACTAGGAGGGGAGAGACGAGGAATTCCTTCGCTAGTATGACCTACCTAAGTTTATTTGCATGGTATTTAATTGGTCGGTCATAATATAAGGATAATATATGACATATTAATTAACTTTTATTTTGTGGCAGTATCTGAAAATGGCATCTGAGAATGTTTAGAATAGCAATGGAGCACAGGCGACCGTTGATTCACCACATATCAATAATCAGGATAATGTGCATCAGGAAGGTGACAATCCTCATGCAAACAACAACACTGACCAGATGATGAATGATGGAATGTTCAGAAACTTTATGCAGTTCATGCAACAGCAGACGAGAGCGGCTCCTGTCCAAAATATAGGTGGAAAAACTGAAAACTCTCGGACGGTCCCCGCTAAACAGTTCAAGGAGCTGGGACCACCAGAGTTTAAGAGAGAGCCAAAACCACTTATAGCAGAAACATGGATAAAGCAGATTACCAAGATATTTAATGTCTTAGGATACTCCGAGGAGCAAAAGGTTCCCTTTGCCGCCTTTATGTTGCGAGGAGAGGCATATTACTGGTGGGAATCGATTAAGCGTACTCAACCTGCCGCACTGAAGATGTCTTGGGAAAAGTTCCAAGAGCTGTTCAATGACAAATACTTTTTCGAAAGTGTTCGTCACATGAAGGAGGTGGAGTTCATCAAATTGGAGCAGAATAATATAACCGTGTCGCAGTATGAGGCTAAATTTGCTGAGTTATCCCGGTTTGCGTCCCACTTGGTGGATAATGAAGAGCGAATGACACTAATATTTTTGCGAGGTTTGAAACCTTAGATACGTCAACATCTTATTTCTCATAAACTGTGTTTGTATTCAGATGTTGTGAATAGGGCTCAGTTAGTGGAGTGCGATAACGAGTCAACGCAACCAAAAGAGGGCAGTCAGCAAAATGATAATACCAGTGAGAGCAGTCATCGAAGCGGTGACAACAAACGTGGAGGGAATCAACAGGCCAGAAATGGTAACCACTTCGGTGATAATTTGGGTCAAAATAATAAGAATGGTCATTTCAAGAAGAGGAGATTCAACAATGATGGAAAGACGTCAGCACCAGCACCCGCACCCGTTGTTAATGAAGGAGAACGACCACCTATCATATGTTTCAAATGCGGAGGGGAGGGGCACATCAGTCCAAACTGCGCGATGCCGTCTAAAGTATGTTATAATTGTGGAAGAGAAGGTCATTTAGCTCGATTTTGTCGTTTACCAAAAATAAGTTCAGTCAGGATGGAGACACCAAAGGCCGTCCCAGAAAAGTCAAAACCGGTAGTGCAAGGGAGAGCGTTTGTTGTGACCTCCCAGAAAGCAAGGAACCCGAATGAGGTCATCACGGGTAAGCTTACCATAAATTTTAACGAAGTCTATACTTTATTTGATACCGGTTCTACCCATTCTTTTATTTCTCCTACTTGCGCTCATCGATTAAATTTGACTCCGGAGAAATTAGACTTTGATTTATCTGTTGAAACTCCATTGGGAGAAACCTTCATTACATCCACGGTTTATAAGTCTTGTTTGGTTCAAGTTGGTACCCACACATTACCTGTCGATCTTATTTCATTAAAAATACTTGCATTTGACGTGATTCTAGGGATTGATTGGTTAACTACTCATCATGTAAAAATTGATTGTTTTTGTAAGGTTGTTAGCTTTCATATTCCTAATCGACCTATTATGCGAATTCAAGCAACCAAACCATTAAAATCAATCGCTGTCATCTCAAGCCATAAAGCTATTCGTTTATTAAAAAACGGATGTCAAGCTTTCTTAGCTCATGTCACGGATCTAAACAAAAATACGTCAGTTTTGAATGATATTTCTATTGTTAATAAATTTCCTGACGTATTCCCTGAAGAACTTCCTGGCCTACCCCCAGAGCGTGAAATTGAATTTTGTATCGACTTTGAACCCGGTACAAAACCCATTTCCAAAGCCCCATATCGAATGGCTCCTATTGAACTTCAGGAGTTAAAGATCCAACTGCAGAAATTGTTAGACATTGGCTTTATTCGTCCTAGTACTTCTCCTTGGGGTGCTCCTGTGCTATTCGTGAAGAAGAAAGATGGAAGTATGCGACTTTGTATTGATTATCGGGAGTTGAATCATGTCACCATCAAAAATAGGTACCCATTGCCACGTATTGATGACCTGTTTGACCAGTTGCAAGGAGCACAATTCTTTTCAAAGATCGATCTTCGTTCTGGATATCATCAGCTGAAGGTTAGAACTGAGGATATTCCAAAGACGGCTTTCAGAACTCGGTACGGGCATTATGAATTCCTAGTCATGTCCTTTGGATTGACTAATGCTCCTGCTGCCTTCATGGATATGATGAACCGGGTATTCAAGGAATATTTGGATCACTTTGTGGTCGTCTTTATTGATGGCATCCTTATTTATTCCAAAAGTCGTGATGATCATGAGCAACACTTGAGGCTGGTACTCCAAAAGCTTCGTGAATACAAGCTTTATGCCAAGTTGAAGAAATATGAGTTTTGGCCAGAGGAGGTAGCATTCCTTGGGCATGTTATCAAGTCGTGGAATATATGTTGACCCAGCAAAGATTGAAGCTATTTAAAGCTGGGAACAACCTAAATCAGTGACCGAAGTACGTAGCTTTCTTGGTTTAGCTGGTTATTATCGGAGATTCATGGAAGGATTTTCTCGAATCGCTACTCCACTAACTCAGCTGACTCGGAAAGATACAAAGTTCGGTTGGAGCGAAGAATGTGAGAAGAGCTTTCAAAAACTCAAGAGGAGACTCATTTCAACACTTGTTCTAACAATACCATCTGGCTCGGAGGGATTTGTCATCTACAGTGATGCTTCGAGCAAAGGGTTGGGATGCGTTCTCATGCAACATGGAAAAGTCATAGCCTATACATCAAGAAAACTCAAGGAATATGAGAGGAATTATCCTACTCATGATCTAGAGTTGGCAGCTGTTGTCTCTGCACTTAAAATTTGGAGGCATTACTTGTATGGGGAGAAGGTGGAGATCTTTACGGGTCATAAAAGCCTCAAATATTTCTTCACTCAAAAGGAACTCAACATGCGACAACGACGTTGGCTTGAACTGTTGAAAGATTATGATCATACCATTCAATACCATCCTGAAAAAGCGAACGTGGTAGCTGACACATTAAGTAGAAGATCATATACAAGTACGAATGCGATATTGTCAACACAAAGCCCCATTTTGTGTGACTAGCAAAGGATGGAGATAGAGTTAAAGACTCCAGGGACCCATGTGATGATGGCGAATATACGAGTGGAACCAACTTTAATCGATAAAGTTAAAGCTGCTCAAGCTACAGACCTGGAGCTGATGCGTATGAGGAAGAAAGTGCAAGAAGGTGCTATGCCGGAAGCAAGAATCAATGAAGAAGGAATACTTTGAGTCAACTCTAGACTTTGTATTCCTAACGACCCTGATTTAAAGTATGAAATCATGATGGAGGCGCACAACACACCGTTTGCAATCCATCCTGGAAGTACCAAAATGTATCATGATCTTCGTCATACATTTTGGTGGAGTAATATGAAGAGAGAGATAGCGTTGTTTATCTCAAGGTGTCTAACTTGTCAACGAGTTAAAGCGGAGCATCAAGTACCAAAAGGTCATTTAGCTCGATTTTGTCGTTTACCAAAAATAAGTTCAGTCAGGATGGAGACACCAAAGGCCGTCCCAGAAAAGTCAAAACCGGTAGTGCAAGGGAGAGCGTTTGTTGTGACCTCCCAGAAAGCAAGGAACCCGAATGAGGTCATCACGGGTAAGCTTACCATAAATTTTAACGAAGTCTATACTTTATTTGATACCGGTTCTACCCATTCTTTTATTTCTCCTACTTGCGCTCATCGATTAAATTTGACTCCGGAGAAATTAGACTTTGATTTATCTGTTGAAACTCCATTGGGAGAAACCTTCATTACATCCACGGTTTATAAGTCTTGTTTGGTTCAAGTTGGTACCCACACATTACCTGTCGATCTTATTTCATTAAAAATACTTGCATTTGACGTGATTCTAGGGATTGATTGGTTAACTACTCATCATGTAAAAATTGATTGTTTTTGTAAGGTTGTTAGCTTTCATATTCCTAATCGACCTATTATGCGAATTCAAGCAACCAAACCATTAAAATCAATCGCTGTCATCTCAAGCCATAAAGCTATTCGTTTATTAAAAAACGGATGTCAAGCTTTCTTAGCTCATGTCACGGATCTAAACAAAAATACGTCAGTTTTGAATGATATTTCTATTGTTAATAAATTTCCTGACGTATTCCCTGAAGAACTTCCTGGCCTACCCCCAGAGCGTGAAATTGAATTTTGTATCGACTTTGAACCCGGTACAAAACCCATTTCCAAAGCCCCATATCGAATGGCTCCTATTGAACTTCAGGAGTTAAAGATCCAACTGCAGAAATTGTTAGACATTGGCTTTATTCGTCCTAGTACTTCTCCTTGGGGTGCTCCTGTGCTATTCGTGAAGAAGAAAGATGGAAGTATGCGACTTTGTATTGATTATCGGGAGTTGAATCATGTCACCATCAAAAATAGGTACCCATTGCCACGTATTGATGACCTGTTTGACCAGTTGCAAGGAGCACAATTCTTTTCAAAGATCGATCTTCGTTCTGGATATCATCAGCTGAAGGTTAGAACTGAGGATATTCCAAAGACGGCTTTCAGAACTCGGTACGGGCATTATGAATTCCTAGTCATGTCCTTTGGATTGACTAATGCTCCTGCTGCCTTCATGGATATGATGAACCGGGTATTCAAGGAATATTTGGATCACTTTGTGGTCGTCTTTATTGATGGCATCCTTATTTATTCCAAAAGTCGTGATGATCATGAGCAACACTTGAGGCTGGTACTCCAAAAGCTTCGTGAATACAAGCTTTATGCCAAGTTGAAGAAATATGAGTTTTGGCCAGAGGAGGTAGCATTCCTTGGGCATGTTATCAAGTCGTGGAATATATGTTGACCCAGCAAAGATTGAAGCTATTTAAAGCTGGGAACAACCTAAATCAGTGACCGAAGTACGTAGCTTTCTTGGTTTAGCTGGTTATTATCGGAGATTCATGGAAGGATTTTCTCGAATCGCTACTCCACTAACTCAGCTGACTCGGAAAGATACAAAGTTCGGTTGGAGCGAAGAATGTGAGAAGAGCTTTCAAAAACTCAAGAGGAGACTCATTTCAACACTTGTTCTAACAATACCATCTGGCTCGGAGGGATTTGTCATCTACAGTGATGCTTCGAGCAAAGGGTTGGGATGCGTTCTCATGCAACATGGAAAAGTCATAGCCTATACATCAAGAAAACTCAAGGAATATGAGAGGAATTATCCTACTCATGATCTAGAGTTGGCAGCTGTTGTCTCTGCACTTAAAATTTGGAGGCATTACTTGTATGGGGAGAAGGTGGAGATCTTTACGGGTCATAAAAGCCTCAAATATTTCTTCACTCAAAAGGAACTCAACATGCGACAACGACGTTGGCTTGAACTGTTGAAAGATTATGATCATACCATTCAATACCATCCTGAAAAAGCGAACGTGGTAGCTGACACATTAAGTAGAAGATCATATACAAGTACGAATGCGATATTGTCAACACAAAGCCCCATTTTGTGTGACTAGCAAAGGATGGAGATAGAGTTAAAGACTCCAGGGACCCATGTGATGATGGCGAATATACGAGTGGAACCAACTTTAATCGATAAAGTTAAAGCTGCTCAAGCTACAGACCTGGAGCTGATGCGTATGAGGAAGAAAGTGCAAGAAGGTGCTATGCCGGAAGCAAGAATCAATGAAGAAGGAATACTTTGAGTCAACTCTAGACTTTGTATTCCTAACGACCCTGATTTAAAGTATGAAATCATGATGGAGGCGCACAACACACCGTTTGCAATCCATCCTGGAAGTACCAAAATGTATCATGATCTTCGTCATACATTTTGGTGGAGTAATATGAAGAGAGAGATAGCGTTGTTTATCTCAAGGTGTCTAACTTGTCAACGAGTTAAAGCGGAGCATCAAGTACCAAAAGGTCAATTGCAACCAGTTGAGTTGTGCAATCAATCGAGGTCAATAAAGTATTTGTTCAAATATGTAAACAAAGGTCATGATCGGATGACTGCTGCTTTTTATCAGAATAAAGACAATACAAAAGAACATGAAGGCCTTGATGAAATCAAAATGTATTATGATTGTAGATATGTTTCTCCATGTGAGGCTTCTTGGAGAATCTTTAGTTTTGGAATTAATTACAGGGATCCAGTTGTGGAGAGGTTAAGCTTCCATCTTTCAAAAGAGCAGACAGTGGTATTTGAAGATTGTGACGCCCCCAAAATTAGGTATACATCACCCATCTTGGGTCGTCAGATACATAGTATAGAATACAAATACAACTTACTAATACAACTGTTATTTTTAATAAAATATTTTTATCGTTTTCTCAATCCGACAATAATTCCGTTGTAGGGTCCACTAATGATTGTGCCGTTGTACGAATATTCCCTGTTAAAACGATTATGTTTTGTCGTATTGTACACGAAAGTTGTATTAGTAAGTTGTATTTGTATTCTATACTATGTATCTGACGACCCAAGATGGGTGATGTATACCTAATTTTGGGGGCGTCACAATCTTCAAATACCACTGTCTGCTCTTTTGAAAGATGGAAGCTTAACCTCTCCACAACTGGATCCCTGTAATTAATTCCAAAACTAAAGATTCTCCAAGAAGCCTCACATGGAGAAACATATCTACAATCATAATACATTTTGATTTCATCAAGGCCTTCATGTTATTTTGTATTGTCTTTATTCTGATAAAAAGCAGCAGTGATCCGATCATGACCTTTGTTTACATATTTGAACAAATACTTTATTGACCTCGATTGATTGCACAACTCAACATTAATATGAGCCTGATATTTCAGCAACAGTTGTGGATTATAAGGAACAACAAACCTATTGTCAAGTACGACTCCATTCTTTTCCACAGTTCTACCATCATCTCTTCGTCTGTATAGGGGATAACCATCATCATCTACAGTGGTTTGATCATTGAATCTTTTAGGAAAGTGTTTTGAACATTTCCCATCTTTCATACATGGCGAATTTTTGTTAGAAACACCGCACGGCCCATGTATCATGCAGTTTTTCACAACTTCATATATCTTTGGATTAATTTCTTGATCCGGTATTTTCGCTGAAATTATTTTGTCAATATCATCGCCAATAGGATACTTGTCTTCTGGATGCAAGAGCAGTAGAATATGAGCGTGAGGCAAGCCACGTTTTTGGAATTCAACTGTATACAAAACTGCAACAGATAAAAAATAATTAAATTAGTTTTTGATGAACTAATTAAATTATAAAAATTTAGTAAAATTAAGCATACCTGCTTTTACCCTTCCAAAAACTTGTTTGTGTTTCAAATCTGTAACTAATTGATCTAGTTTTATTTTGAAGACTCTACAAATTATGTCAGCTCTGTCTTCGGGTCTAATGCCTCTTTGATCAACAAACATCTGTATCTCTTGTCATTTTGAATTGCACGTGAATGTAATAAAAAGGTCAGGGTATCCAGCCCACCTACAAATCGCCATAGCATCTTGATAAATTTGGATCATGCATCGTGCACCACAAACATATGAAGAAGGTAATATAATTCGCTTCCCTCGTGATGATGGATCAGTTTCTCCTTTCAACAAAGCTTCCGTTAGACCTTTGTACATATCTGCTCTTAAATTCATTTGATTATTACGAATAAAACACAACCTATCTGCCTCAATAATAGTGTAAGAATCAACCAAAAATTGTTGAAACAATTTCCTTGAATGTAAAAGTGTCATTGATTCATTTTTCCTTTCTTGTATCCTAAAGACAAAAAATTGTCTCATGCTTACTCTTCCCCTCTTTCCTTTTAAATTTTCAGTAAGAAGAATATCATGTCTAAATCCATCTTCACCATACGGGAAAAGCAACGGGTACTGCATTACAAGGTAAGAAGGGTGCAACTCACTTATTCGTTTTAATAAACCATTCTGAGTCTCCACTATGATATCCCTATCATTATTTGAGCTTCCAATGTCGCCAACAATTAAACCAGCGACTTCAGGTGCAGTAGGGAGATTATACCTTCGTCCATCACAGTTCCTTTTTCCAATAAACCTTAATTTAACATCTTTGAAATCTCTTGAATCAAATCTATCCCTAGCCATCCTGAATGATTGATCCACAACATTGTTCTCATCAAGCATCTTTTTTAAATCTGCTACAATTGATGATTTAAATGTTTTTGAATTATTTGTTGAACTGTTTAATAAAATAACAAAAGGAAAACTTTGTTAGTATTATGCAATAATCATTAAATTTTGAAGATTATATAGAAAAGAGTAATACAAACATGAGGGCACCAATTCTATTTGCAATTTCATTTTCTGTATCATATATGTATAGTTGAGCAAACTTTGGAGTGGATCCTATATTTGGTATCAAACCTCCTATTTTGTGACAATTTTGGCCAGGTAATCTAAAAACGGATGGACCCTATCCATTGCTAAGTGATGAATCAATCTTCCCACCCATTGATGTGAAAGAAAACATCATATTGTATGCACGAATATTGTCTATGAAATGACTGCTTCTGCGATCAGAACCATTAAGAAAAGCTTTCAAAATATGGGGTGGTTCTTTCAACAGAGGCAGTTGAACTTTTCCTCCAGCACAACACATTGAGAATTCTGGATTTGTGCTTTTTTGATTCTTGTTTATTCTTTCGTGATACCACATCAACGCATTACATGATGAACATTCCCAGTTTGGGTCACCGATGTCCCGGTAATCTGAATTTAATAAATTTAAGTGGATATATCATATTTAAAGGATCAGGCTAAATGATAAGCAAGTTCAAGAATATACCATCATTAGCAGAATGAACATCAGAATCCATTTCAACAAAAGTAATTTATTAATAAATGTATTATAAGAACAATTATTGTAAAAATAAAAAATTTTAAAAAATGGGGAAAAAAATACTATTTACAATTTATAAATAAATACTAAATAATATAAATAATATTTAAACATACTAATACTTTATAGGGCTAAATACACTCTCCTACACGAAGTACCATCAAATTCATAATTAAGCCCCCAAAGAATTTGGGCTTACACTTTACTACATCAAGTACCTAATTTGATACAATTTGGCCCCTAATTTCAAAATCCGGCCAAAATTAGCCGGAAAAACCGACCCGGCTAAGAATCCATTGGGGGCTAAATTGTATCAAATTAGATACTTGATGTAGTAAAGTGTAAGTCCAAATACTTTAGGGGACGAATAATGAATTTGATGGTACTTCGTGTAACGAAAGTATATTTAGCCCTACTTAATATATTTTTTAGATAAATAAGAATATTGTTAAAATATTATCAATTTAAATATGCATGATGTTTATTAGTATAATAAGGTAACATCATACCATTGTCAGGGGGATCAATAGATGCATTATCATGATCCGCAATATGTACCGATCCTGGGCGAGATGCTTTACTCTTCATACTATGATTAACATTATGTATGTTGGAATGCGGTATGTATTGTTGATTAAACCTTGATGCTTGCATCGATTCAGTAGAACATGATTCAGGATGATTGTCATCTACTTCATTGAAGGTTGTACTGAGATATGTACAAACTGCATAAAATAACTAAATTTATGGTTATGGTGAACATTCATAGTTTAGCATATATAGTAAGCAAAATAGTAGACGTTTATTACCGTTTGAAATGTCAGACAGCGACATTATTGGCTTGTTGTGTTTCTTGTTAAGTAAATCTCTTCCAGTGGGAGTATTGGATGATTTGAGCAATAAAGTAGAAAAGGTTCATTGGATAGGTACCTAGAATATAATAACAATTACACAAACATCTATAAATTATGATATAAAATTTGTTGAATTATTATAACATTTTCAATTTATCATCTTAAAAGAAAGTAAAATGGGAAAATCAAATACCATTATCCGAAAGATGAACACGGGTTTCTCTGCTAACCGGAGTGTTTTCCTCACCTTGAATAACTTGTGTGTCGTTATTCAAAAATATTAGATTTCATGAATTTCATTTTAATTTCAAAGCTAAAAAATAAAGAAAACGAGAGTGAATACCATAATTAGGTACTGGATGAACACAATCTCTCTGATTTATACACCGACAATGTTTTGCTGTTTGTAAATGTATATTTTGTATTGAATCAATACGACTAACTGCAACTTCATCGAAAGCTGAATTGAGATTTGTACAAACTACATAAAAAATTCATATGATATTAGGATAAGCAATTATTTTGAAGGTAAAAAAAACATGTTGGGAGAATGCATATTCTGATTTGATGTTTTATTGTATATGCTCATGATTATTTGTAAGGTCCTTAAATGAATATATGTACAAGGACTTAGTGATGGATCAAAATTGTTAGGTTGATCTAAGCTTTCAACGTGTATCATTCTGTTTAAAGAATGTATAGATAGAAAGATCAAAACTGTTAGGTTGATCTTGAGATGAAATAGATTAGTCTTGAAAAAATCGTAGTGCATCCATCTGATCAACATTGCAGAAGTCAAGGCAGAAACGTAGAGCTTAATGGATCGTAGTGTGTGCCTGCCTTGAAAGGACTCTTCGAAAATCGTAGAATGGTTCCAACGTTTGCCGAGCCAACTCCATGATCGTAGTGTGCTCTCGGGAACGTAGAGTCAACAACACGAGCAAGTAAACATCGTAGTGTGCAAGGATTTAAGAGAAATCGTAGTGCTCTCATATGACAGCATCAGATCAAGCACCAAGGCAACAAGTCACTATAATCTAAATCGTAGTGTATCATGATCTGAATCGTAGAGCTTCATTCTGTCTTATGTCAGAAAACGTCGAGCCTCATGATTTATGTGA
Organism: Panax notoginseng; assembly: GCA_016801055.1. Lineage (NCBI taxonomy): Eukaryota > Viridiplantae > Streptophyta > Magnoliopsida > Apiales > Araliaceae > Panax > Panax notoginseng. Next base: position 23,669,392 of record CM029023.1, on the reverse strand, counting down.
AGACTGATTCCAATATATGAGGAATGGATTCTAGACGTTGCAGTGCTCATCAGTCCAAAAGTATATGAAATATCCTTAGTATGCAACAAAGAAGCGTATTGAAGAAGCTAAGGATAGTACCATGGATAAGAGGGACAAAACACCTTTTCAGGTGTTAGGTGAAAAAGCAGTCTGCAGTGTCAGTGAGCCAGAATGCAGAATTCAGAAGATGTGCAGAAATGTCTCCATCACAGTACAGAAAATTCAGACGCATTTAATCCACAACGGATAGATCCAACGGATAGTTTTCAACATCACATATATACAGATCAGATAGATGAGAGAAAATCAAGCAAGCATTAATCAAACAACGTGAATATCTCTCTCAAGCTCAACTCTACGATCTGAGATATTGCAAAGCTTGCTCAGCTACTCAGTTCTTAACGAACCAGTGCTTACACAGCAACTGAGTAGCAACCTTCAAGAACGCAACAACAACTTCCAATCAACTGAAGAAGAGTACCAAGTCTGCTGGACTTGAAGAGTTCATAGTGAACTGTAAGAAAGCCAAGTCTGCTGAACCTGAAGAGTTCAAGAGTGAACTAGAGAAGTTCCTAGGCTGCTGGTCTAGAAGGAATCTGTGTGATTCAGAAGATTGTAAAAGACATCCTTAGTGGATATCCTACTCGTTGAGTAGAAGAGTGGACTAGGAGCTTTGAGTGCTCTGAACCACTTAAAAACAACTGTGTCGTTTACATTCATGCTATATCTACTATAACTGCTATATCTGCTATAACTGCCTTACTCGCTCATAACTCCATTGTTTGGTAAAGAAGATTAAAACAAATACTAATTCCGCTAAATTTTAATCATTATCTAAGAACAAATTTAAAGAGAAAAGATTTTTAAATATTTATTCAACCCCCCATTCTAGATAAGTTGTGCCTACTAGGAACTAACAAAACACAAAGATTGAATGAAATAATTACCATTTGAAATGTCACTTAGTTTCATTCTGGATGTTTTGCTTGCTCTCACAAATGTAGTATTTGTGTTCATTTTGTTAGTGGATTCTAACATGAAATAGGAAACACAATCAATTCTTATAGGTTAGTTTAGCAGATGTGCAACATATTTTTATACAATTAATTAATGAATAAATAATTAGAAAGAATACGTTGCAGTTTTTTTCTTGTTTTTCCAGCATAATCATCCTTCTACGCATTCTTTACTGAGTTTTGTCGCACTGGTTGACAGTAAATTCATGTATTTCCTTGTCTTCTGACATGTATGGCTTATAGTTGATTTCCCCAATTTTCGAAATAGGTTATTCAATCTTGTAAACTACCTGCAGAAATATATGTTTCGAAGGTCTGAAATATTAATGGATATTATCTGAAATATTAAGACACAAGTCTGAAGATTCTGAATTCATTTTGACATATATTATCTTAAGCATTTAAGAACACGATAAATTCAACTTCAGTAAATTAGAGCGAATCCAAGCCTTAATTTCACCGTTCATTAATTTCAACTTAGGTACGTGGCACAATTCTCCAACCATACAATACAGAGAAGAATATAAGAGACCCAATACCACCAACTCACAGATCCCAAATGGCAATGCTACAGTAGTTTAACAAACACAAGATCTTATTGAATTCAGAATGAAAAAGTTGATGTTAGTGCTTTTTAAAAGTTGTTGTGCGTTATATTTCTCTATAAATCTTTAATTCTTGCCAATAAAAAAATTAAAATCTTTAATTTTTTATTTCATATAATATACTGACATTTAAAAGTTACACAGAATTTAAAAGTAAACAAAATACATGGACTTGATACAGCTTATTATTGAACCAAATTATTAAAAAAGAATAATCATGAGCTTGATGCAGGTACTGGATCCAATTGATGGCACTTGAGGGTTACTAAAGGGTTTCCCTCTTTTTCCTTTTTATTTATTTTATTGATTTAGATTACAAAGGATGATTCATCCAAAAAGTTTCTACAAACAATACATTATATAATGCATGTAATACCAACCCATGAGAACAACTACTTTTCAATCCAAGCATAGCAGCTAATACCCATATGAGAAAAAGGCAAAGTAGCATCAAATGTTGATAATAATTTCATACATTAAGCAAGTTCCATAAAGTATTCATCAAGGAAATCAATGCTCAATCCTTCTAGAACTGCTGCAAATCAGTCACAAGAAAAGGCCACACATTCCTACAAACAATACATTATATGATATATGATTTTAATTGTTAGAATACTTGTATGGTTTAATGATCATTCTGTTCATTGTCTCTCAGATTTCTATCATTTTACTAAATATACACATTATATTAAAAATATCTCAAAGAACAGATCCCAAAAAGGAGACACACAAGGGAAAGAAAAGCCAAATCATTCGTTGGACACATAATTAAACACAAGCCAATGGGAGAAAAAAAACTAAAAAAACCAAGTAAATCACAATAAAGTAGCCTCAGAGTAAAATGAGCCTAAAACACTCATTCGATTAAATCAATCACTAAATTGCCATATCAGATTAAGATCATCTTCATCCACCCACCTACCTCTAAATTAATGTGTAAAGAAATTCATGCTTAGTAAAGAAATTGTCTGACAACGAAAAAAAAGCTTCAAAGTAGAAACTTAATATTTCACAGCTGCAAACAGCAAGCAGTAGACATTCTACATACCAGGGGCAGAAAACACAAAAGAAATGAAAGAATCACACTTGAATTAATATTATATACATGTATAAATTTAATTCATCCATTCCGGTCTCAATAAAAAGTATGAAATGCAATTATCTTCAAATACATCAAAAGAGTTAGCATATACGGTTCTACTTCCTGAATGTGATAGCAACAATGAAATAAAATCCATATTATCCAATAGCAACAACGTTTAAGAAGAAAGTAAAAGTCCAAGTAATAAAAATCGATGCCAAAACAAAACCTAAATAGCAAAACCCCAAATATCAAAACCCCAGAATTTAGAACTGTATACAAAATCCAAATAGCAAAACAAATTAATGCAATCTTCGAAACCAATTTCAGGGATGCAATATATGTATGTATGTATGTATGTATGTGTGTGACTGAGAGAGACTTTGCATACCGATCAAACAAAATGTTTTGATTTTCGCCGACTTTGGGTTTTGAAAAACAATATGTTCTCAGGCTTTGGATCCTCTCATATCGACGGCTTTGGGTTTAGATCCTCTCATATCGACGGCTACCTCCGATTCCGGCCGTCAACTCCCCTAATCGATTTTTCTTCCGAAGATTGTAGCTCTAGTAACAGAAAAAAATTGGGAAAAATCGACGCTGCGATCTATCTTTTGTTCCGCGCCCAGCTAATGTGAAGGGTATTTTTGTCAAGGCCAATATAGAGCAGTAAATAAGATGGACATGTGTTAAAATTGTAGAAAGACAGATGTCAATTTATTATGTTATGTACTGTGATTTAGTATATATAATAGATAATAGATACAACGTGTGTATGTTTTATATATAGTCTTTTATTTTTATTTTTTTGATTGGACGGGTTTCTAGGAATATAGGCTCAATTATTATACAGAATACTTGCATACATGACACAATAATTTAATATATGTCTTTTTACAAATTCAACACCTGTCCATCCTAATTAATGCTCCTTATTAACCTTTACAAAAATGCCCAGCTAACAACCTAAATTCATTCCCCTAATTCCCCTAAATTTGGGATCATATATTCAAATATGGTAACTCCTCCATCTTCGCCAGCGCCCCTTTCTCAAGCTTGGTGTTAAGGCTCGCGGCTGCAACGGCTTATCCTATACCCTTAATTACGCCGGTTTGCCACCAACCCTTTCGTCATTACATATTTCATGTTATTAATTATTTTTAGTAATTTGTGATATAGTTGGTTGATTCTATTTTGTTGATTTCTTATTTTCTCTGTCTCTGATTTAAATAGATGAAAAAGGGAAATATGATGAGTTGGTTGAGGAAAAGGGTGTGAAGATAGTAATTGATCCAAAAGCTCTCATGCATATCATTGGAACAAAGATGGATTTTGTAGATGACAAACTAAGGTACAAATGATTGTTTCTTAATTGCAGAGTGATGCATCAGTTCTAAGGTGTTTATGGTAGAAAACAAGCAGAAGGCATGAAAGTGATCTGTTAATTCAATTTAATTTTCTTCTTTCAACTGTTTGTACTTTGTGAATTGTAATCCAGTTTCAAAATTGTAAAATTGAGTCTTGTGAATTAAAATCTTTTGCTTTCCATTTATTTTTTAATATTCTCTCTTTTAAAATCTTCTTTCCAAAGGAATTTTGGAGGCCTCTAGGTTTTAGAATATTTTGTATCCTTTTCTTAATTGCAGATTATTATTGGTTATGGTAGTCTGTTTACAAGGCACTTCATCTGCTATTGAATATGCCACTTATTCTTTGGTCTGTGTTGTAAATTCTTATCAGTGAAGATGGTTATTCCTTTTACCATATTTTTGGTCCCAGGTAACGCATAAGGAGCCAAACTGTGCAACTTGAATTATTTGTACTGCCATAATTTTGTTATTGTGCTTATCATATTTTTACTCAAATTATAGATTTATGAAATTCTAAATAAATTAGTACCTTTTTTATATTACAGATGTGCCACAAGCATGGGGTTATGAATATGATTTTTGGAGGATTTTTATGTTACTTATCAAAAAAGAAACAAACAACTTTGGTTTATGTATTTTCTGGGTTAGTGGCAAGGAAAAAAAACCACAACTTGGTTTTGACACTCAAGTGATATGACTTCGTAGCAATATATTTGCCTTCTTTTTATTATTTCCTTTTCTTTTTTCTGAATAATATTTTTCCGGATTGTATAGATTAGGATGTTGAGCTACCTGTCTGATCTTGATTATTAGCCTGAATAGAAGACTTGGCTTAGTTAAGGTATTTTTTGATCTGATCCGAATCCTATTTGGTTCCATTCAATTTCATGTTTTTCAAGACGGGGAAATATTAGATTAGAAAAATAGCAATACATGATAATTATAGGACTAATCCCATCCAAAATTAAATCAGGGTTATTTTCATTACATATTTTTTTAATTTTATTTACTGTATATTGACAACATTATATGAAGTATGAAAGAAGATTCTTTAATATAGTTGCATTTTTTTCTGTTTTTGGTTAATGGTAGGTGTTGATATTTTGCTAATCAAATAGTAAACCCAGAGACAGTTTGAGGAGTATGTGTTTCAGGGTTCTGTGATGACAAAAGGAGGAAAAATTTATTTTCTACCTTGAACTTTCTATCTTCCTTGCATATGAGAGAATGAGACAAAGTAAGCTCTTTTTTGAGAGGGTGGAACAAATGTGGGATTATTTTGACTTAAGGTCTAACATGGAGAAGGTGTACATTTCCCAAATTGTTCTTTTGTTTTCTTCCTATATCTCTCCTAAACTAAATAAGTTGAGTTTTTGAACTCAAGCGCTCTGAAGATTCCCATAAATACTTTTGAGTGTTAGAGTTAGCTATTAGGATACAGGATTCAAAGTGTGAACAGTTTTTTTATCAGTTGGTCTGATTTGACTTTTCAAACATAACTTTATTTACTGGAATTATGTGACTGCTCTCATTCTTTCTCACCTTCCATCCCCGGGGTTCCTTTCTTATCTCAAAATCTTCTCTGTTGATGTCCAGACACTGAACAAGGAGTTGCACAAGCAATCATTCGGTCAGTTGTAGATTTTAAAAGGGATCCTTGGCCTAAGGTTTCTTATAATGCAAAAGACCTTGTGAAGAAGATGATTAACCCTGACCTAAATCTACGCCTTACTGCTCAGGAAGTGCTAGGTACTTTACAATTTTGTTAATATGCAATTTTTCATGTATTATGTTTTAGGGCTTGCTCTTTGAAATTTCTTGAATGTAAAATACATCACATAAATCAAGATTGCTGCTTGGTGACTAATTGCAGATCATCCTTGGATACAAAATGCTTAGAATGGGCAATGACAGAACTATTAAAGGACCCCAGAGCCATGAAGGAAGTGCAAAATGAGATGAAAAGAATTGGGAAAGGAAAATCATACATATTTAAACAAGGTGACTTTGAAAAGATGCACTACTTGAAAGCAGTGATCAAGGAAACTCTTCGCTTACATCCACCGATTCCATTATTGGTTCCGCGATCAGCAAGACAAGATGTCAAATTTATGGCCTATGATATTGCAGCCGGAACAAATGTCATCATTAATGCTTAGGCCAGAAAGGTTCTTGAATTCTACTATAGATTTCAATGGACACAACTTCTGGTTGATTCCATTTGGAGCTTGAAGGAGGGGTTGCCCTGGAATTTCTTTTGCTATTGCCACAATTGAGTTAGTACCATCAAATGTATTGCACAAGTTTGACTGCGAACTGCCTAATGGAATGAAGGGACAGGATTTGGTTTTACCATTCATAGGAAAGTCCCTCTTCTTGCTGTTGCAACTCCGTATTCTAGCTAAGTTGATTTTAAACTCTTTTATTATGTTGTAAATTGTAATAGCATAATAGTTAGATATTAGTATTTATTTTTCACAAATGTTGGGGAAAAATATTATTCGAATATAAAATTATAAGTATAATTGGAAAAAAGTGCAAATACTATATAATAAATCTATGATTTTCTTCAATTCTAAGCTGCTAAGCATGACATTCTTCTAGAATTACCCTAAACTAAGCAAAGACCAACTGCATATTTATTCTGATCATTCTGTCTCTTAAGGTAAAATTTCTGTTGTATGAATTGCTCAACACAATTTTCTCATGTAGGGATGGATTATATTGCCCTAATCTAAAACTCATTTACATATTTTTCAATACATTAAAATCTTCTTGTGATGGAAAATTGATTTTTTATATTATGTGAATTTTATCAGCTTTATGAATTTTATCATGAATGTATTGTTACTGTTAGATGTTTTACCATTGTAAAAAACATGTAATGTTTAGCCTAACAAATTTAAGGATGTTAATACAGAGAAGCCACACGAAGAAGAGAAAATGAACTCTATTGCAACTCATGATTAGATATAAGTTGATAGTTTATAATCTACGATTCAGTGTATCTGGATGAGTTCAAGTCTTTAATGAAAAATTTACTGATGGTATCTCATGGACTTAGTTAAATATCTTCTTTCAGCTTATCCTCTTATCCTTGACTGAGTAATGGTTAGAATTACTGCCTTTTGTTGTTTAGTATGCAATGTTTCATCTCTTTGCTTTTCATTATTAAGATTCAAGGTGACTTGGACATGTATTTGCGCATAAAACTTTTATCCAATTCTATGTAACATATGCTATCAAAATTTAATTATCGCACAATAATCTACTATCTTCTTATTATATTTTAATTTATTAATTGTACGTATAAATTTATTATTAACAAAATAAATAATCCCGCCACAACGCGCGAATTTATATCTAATTTATCATAGATTTTGCACTTAACCGACTTTATACACCAGTCGAGTCTCTTTAGTTATTAATATATCCGTACCCGAGACATTCAGCGGGAATGACATGCGCTGCATCCATAATATAAAAGTTGAAAGTCAAGTCCAAATAATTTTTCCCTAAAAGTTACTATTTCCCTTCTAAATTATAAAACCATTAGTATATTTTAGAAGTTAATATAAAATATTTTCAAATTCAAAATTATTAAAATTTATAATAAATACTTTTTTTAGATAATTCACATAGTTATAATTATATTAATTTAAATTAATGAAATTCAAATCAATTTTAAATTTCAAAATAATTAAAATTATTTTTAAAAATTGAATATTGATCCCACATTCTAGGGGGGATGAAATATATAGACAAATCTTATGATAAATATAAATTGCTATTGATGTGTAACTCTAAACTCTAAACTATAACACAAAATAATAACGTGGGAGTCATTTTTTAATTCATTTTTATCCATGTATAGAGGGAAAATATTAACTGCTTTCGCAACTGAGACTGCACACAACAACACAATAACCGCACCAAAGAAATCACACGCAACAACACAATAACCGCACCAAAGAGATCGCACGCAACAACACAAAAACCGCACCAAAGAAACCACACTAATGGTTTCAGTAGCATATTGTGATTTTTCTGACCGCTTAGATAATCACACCCATTTAGAGTTCTAAATTCCTTAATATTTCTCATGTTTTATAGTTATTTAAGTTCTATTTAAATATGGTTGTAAATTTAATTTTGAAATATTTAATTTTGCATGATTTAAAACTTTAAGTTCGAAGCAATAGTTGTATTGTAATAATATATGCATCTTTGGATTTTTGCATGGTACCAAGTTTTAACTCTTCAATTTGAGAAATTAGGAGTTTTTGAATTAATTTGTTTTTGGTTTCTAATAATTTAACTTTTTTAGTAGTTGGGTATTATTTGTAGTAGCACATCATAAATGTTTAAAATTATTTAATTTGGAAAGTATGACATGTTTATTATTATTTCTATAATTGATTGTTAAGCCGAAACCATACTATTGGAAACTACACTACATTATCAAACAGTTTCATGTTGGGATTTTTGATTTAAACAATTGCATTAAAGAAAATTCATGTACGGTAGTAGTTTAGAATTGCACAAAAACAAACGATGCTCACCCTTACATGTATCCACATTTAAGATTGTCATAACTTTGTCCCGACTCATTTCGAAATGAAAATAATATAAGAATCGAATTTGGCCCCCTCCATTATACATTAATTCAAATTACATAAAGCACACAAATTATTTCATTTTAGTAATTTTGTTAATAATGAAAAAATGTTAAAAAATAGTTGATGCTATCAAGATCATTTTTACAAAAAATTAGAATCATTAAAAATTATTTTACCGTTAAAAGAATAAAAGAATTTTTATCAATTGAGATTTTGTTAAAATGCCCACATGATCATTAAATGATAAAAAAATGTCATATTACTTTTATATTTGAAACAACTATACTACTCAATAAGTTAATTGATCGGTATTGATTTCAATTATACCATCTAAAATTATGGATTAGGATCTATTCATTACACATATCCTCTAATTTATTATAATATACATTTAATGACAACAATATTATCTTGACGATACTTTTAGCGACACAATTATTTGCGATAAATCTTATTTTGTCGCTAATATTTCCGTCCCTTAATGTGTAATAGAAGAAATAAATTGAATGATAGTGTAATGGAGGGAGTCTATGAGGGGTCTCTTCAAACTAGCCCAACTTCCATGACACCCTTAAGCATAACTTGCGGGGACAATTACATATTCTATTATATTTTTAAAAATAATTACAACAATAATGCCCTCATAAAATCTTTACACAACTAATACACTTCCATATTTATTTACAATATTAGTGCAATTATGATTTCTTAATTTAAGGAATTAGTATTCAAATATGATTCTTTAATTTAGGGCTTCTTCTCTCTCTCCTCATCTATAACAACTGCAACATGCAAAATCTCCATTACATCCCCACCGCCACCTGTAATAAATCTCCCACCGACACTTCCTCCTCCGAAGAAACCGTCACCAACAAAACCAAAACCCATATTCGATTTTGACGTTGCAGTCCTTGGAAAAGCCCGAAGCAAGCGATCACGAGCCGCCCCTTGCGACTGGTCTTTCCGCCTCCTCCTCCTCCTATTCTCCCCAGCCGAGAATAATACCGGCGGTGCAACCACCGGAGGTTCTGCGACTCCAACATCATAGGATAAAGTGGCTGAGTACTTCCCGATTCCACGTCATTTTTACCGAATTGGTGTTGCCACATCTTATTCTTTGACTGAAATTAACTGATTAGATGACCTGGAATCACCCAAATTGAGTTGAAGATTTGGCCTAAAAGTAAATTTCTGAAGCCTTCTGTAAACTGAATGTTGAGAGGGGAGGGGGGAGATTGAAGAATATAAGGGATAATGAAGGGGTGTTTGGAGAATATTAATATTATGAAGAGTCAACCAACTGTATATCTCCAGTAGATTCTCAAAATGAAGGGTCAAAATGGAGGTGGGTATGAAGATTCAGGCGGTGGTGGCGGTGGATATGAATACTGGATGATGGTAACCAAACCTTCATACCAAGGTAACCAAACTGTCATATCAAAGTAACCAATCAACCTCCATACTTTAAATTTTTCTTAGTACAGTTGGTTACCAAATATTCAGATCAAGGTAAGCAAACCTTCGTACCAAGGTAACAAAACCTCCATACCAAAGTTGTGACGCCCCCAAAATTAGGTATACATCACCCATCTTGGGTCGTCAGATACATGGTACTGAATACAAATACAACTTACTAATACAACTTTCGTGTACAACGACAAAACATAAACTGTGAGTTTGAATACAAATATTATCTTCTAGAGAGTATTCATACTTAAAAGGAGTCCTTATTACATTTATTAACACACTATTACATAGAATAGTGAGGACTACTAACTAATAATATCATTCGGACCATCACTCCATTCCCCGACTTGCCCCAGCTACGTTCTCATTTTCTGAAGAGAACAGTGAAAGAAAGGGTGAGCTCAACTAGCCTAGTAAGAAATATTATGACTAAGATAATGCAGAATAAATTATCATTAGCCTTCAACAATGTTAAACTGATAAAATATAATAGACATCAAGTTTAACTGCAGCGGAACAAGCAATCCATTAAAAGAGTCAAGTAGAAAATAAACTCTACTATCTTTTATGATTCAAAAGGTTTTTCAACACTGTGATCGCTGGGACTCAGCTTAATAAAATAATTCACATCATCGAATCACCCCTGCACTACGGCCAAGGATATTCGTGTATTCATTAATGGTCATGATCATGCCAACAACTGTCCATCAATGCACTACGGGCCAATGAGGACTTTTACCACATCAATTGTGACATTACGGTCATGATTATACCGAATAATCCCTGGTCATAATCATACCAAGTCCATCTATGCACTGCAGGCCACAGATGACTTTCAACATTTTATAAACATGAGGATGATGACAATGATATAAGAATTCAATAAAACAAGTTCAAGAATTAATTTATCCAAGAATTAACAACGTCCAAATTGTCAACATGATACTGCTTTGTGGAGTAAAATTCAAGAATGCTTAGAAGAATATTTTCATGAAAAGATACTCGATGAAACGCAATTATCAAGGATATTCCACAAATTTCATGGAGCATAGAAGTCAAAACTTAACCAACTGAGTATAACAAAGAATAGAATAACAAAAGAAATCACCCGGCATGCGATAGACCGCACAGACAGGTTATTCTAACAGAATAATAAATAATGGAACCAGGTCCGGCGTAAACGCACAGACAGGATATTCTGACAGAATAATAAATAATGGAACCAGGTCCGGTATAAAACACACAGACAGGATGTTCCAACAGAATAATAACAAGATGTAACCAGGTCCGGTGTAAAATGCACAGACAGGATATTCCAACAAAAAAATAATAAAGACGGAACCAGGTTCGGTGTAAAACACACAGACAGGATGTTCCAACAGAATAATAATAAAAACGGAACCAGGTCCGGTGTAAAACACACAGACAGGATGTTCCAACAGAATAATAATAAAAACGGAACCAGGTCCGGTGTAAAACACACAGACAGGATGTTCCAACAGAATAATAGAAGAATGTCACCAAGTATAGGGTAGACCGCGTATACAGGTTATTCCAACAGAATAATAAAAAATAGAATAACAACAGTTCTCTTCATGAATAAGAAAGAATAACACCCCTTACCGTTTTAAAGAAAAGCTGAAATAAGGAAGTAGTTAAGTAGCAGAATACTCTTCTTCTCTCTCTCTATAGTTCTCTCTATAGTTTCTCTCTTTAGAGTTCAGTGAATTCGTAAGAAATAATGAAGGAATGAGCTGCTATTTATAGAAAAATAGAATGCATAGTAACTAATCCATGAACGGTCCAGATTGATTACTTTAATCTGACGGTCCATATTTAAAGAAATTTTTTTTAAATAAAATATAATATATTCTATTTATAGAATAACTTTAATACAGTATTCTGTTTTATATAAAAAGATGTTTCTGTTTTATTACGTTAATAATACGAATAAAACAAAACGTCATTATCGCTAAATAATTCATATTATTAATTGACAATAATTGAATCAAACTGAGTGACTTCTCACATAAGCATTAATAATCAATACCGTGTGTTACTATGCAACCACACGTATTACTGTACTTTTACTACCGAGTAGTTCAACAGTATCAATGGTAAAACTTTCGCCGTTATTTTTAATAAAATATTTTTGTCGTTTTCTCAATCCGACAATAATTCCGTTGTGGGGTCCACCAATGATTGTGCCGTTATACGAATATTCTCTATTAAAACAAATATTCCCCGACCAATCGAATATTATATAACAACTTGCGTATTTTGCAAAATTTATAAATATTACCCACAACTATAACATTATATCAAATTAACTCCATAATATTCAAAAATGATATTTATAGAAAATTCGTCTTTATTTATAAAAGTTGGGGTCTTACAACCTCCCTTTCTTATGAAATTTCGTCCTCGAAATTAGGGTACGTACCTGGTATGTCGATGAGGTAAGGATACCTTGATTTCATTTCAGATTCTAACTCCCAAGTCATTTCCTCAACATCGTGGTTTCTCCACAAAATTTTGACTTGAGGTATAACCTTGGAGCGTAGAATATGTTCCTTCTTATCCAAGATTTGAACAGGAACTTCTTCATACGTCAAATCTTCTGCTATTTCGTCCGGTTCTAACTCAATAATGTGGTTCGGGTCTTCCACATATTTGCGTAACATGGATATGTGAAAAACGTTATGAACACGAGACATACTTGGCGGTAAAGCGAGTCTATATGCCACAGTTCCTATTCGATCGAGGATTAAAAATGGACCGATGAATCGAGGATTGAGCTTTCCTCTCTTTCCAAATCTCGTAACTCCTTTCTATGGAGCAACACGTAAGAACACATGATCTCCTATATCAAATTCCACGTCCTTTCGATGAAGATCAGCATAACTCTTTTGTCGATCTTGTGAGGTTTTTATACGTTGTCGGATCTTTTGAATCTGTTCTGTAGTCATACGTACCAACTCCGGTCCCAACAACGTTGCTTCAACCACCTCATCCCAACATACTGGAGAGCGACATTTTCTTCCATACAATGCTTCGAATGGAGCCATGCCAATACTTGCTTGATAACTGTTGTTGTAGGAAAACTCCACCAATGATAAGAACTTATCCCAACTTCCCTTGAAGTCAAGGACACAGAGTCTTAATAAATCTTCCAGAGTTTGAATAGTCCTCTCTGATTGTCCGTCCGTCTGAGGATGATATGCCGAACTAAATCGTAAATCTGTGCCCATAGCTTTTTGTAAACTAACCCAAAATCGTGAAGTGAATCTTGGGTCTCGATTAGAAACTATGGATACTGGCATACCATGCAGTCTTACAATCTCGTTTATGTACATACGAGCAAGACGTTCAAGTGTATAAGTTTCTCGTATCGGTAAGAAATGAGCAGACTTGGTCAATCTATCAACAATGACCCAAATCGCATCTATACCTTGAGAAACCTTAGGAAGACCGGTAACGAAATCCATGGTAATATGCTCCCACTTCCATTCTGGAATTTCAAGTGGTTGCAATGGACCTTTTGGTACTTGATGCTCCGCTTTGACTCGTTGACAAGTTAAACACCTTGAGATAAACAGCGCTATCTCTCTCTTCATATTACTCCACCAAAATGTATGACGAAGATCATGATATATTTTGGTACTTCCAGGATGGATTGCAAATGGTGTGTTGTGCGCCTCCATCATGATTTCATACTTTAAATCAGGGTTGTTAGGAACACAAAGTCTGGAGTTGACTCGAAGTATTCCTTCTTCATCGATTCTTGCTTCCGACATAGCATCTTCTTGCACTTTCTTCCTCATACGCATCAGCTCCAGGTCTGTAGCTTGAGCAACTTTAACTTTATCGATTAAAGTTGGTTCTACTCGTATATTCGTCATCATCACATGGGTCCCTGAAGTCTTTAACTCTATCTCCATCCTTTGCAAGTCACACAAAATGGGACTTTGTATTGACAATATTGCACTCGTACTTGCATATGATCTTCTACTCAATGCGTCAACTACCACGTTCGCTTTTCCAGGATGGTATTGAATGGTATGATCATAATCTTTCAACAGTTTAAGCCAACGTCGTTGTCGCATGTTGAGTTCCTTTTGAGTGAAGAAATATTTGAGGCTTTTATGATCCGTAAAGATCTCCATCTTCTCCCCATACAAGTAATGCCTCCAAATTTTAAGTGCAAAGACAACAGCTGCTAACTCTAGATCATGAGTAGGATAATTCCTCTCATATTCCTTGAGTTGTCTTGATGCATAGGCTATGATTTTTCCATGTTGCATGAGAACGCATCCCAACCCTTTGCTCGAAGCATCACTGTAGATGACAAATCCCTCCGAGCCAGATGATATTGTTAGAACAGGTGCTGAAATGAGTCTCATCTTGAGTTCTTGAAAGCTCTTCTCACATTCTTCGCTCCAACCGAACTTTGTATCTTTCCGAGTCAGCTGAGTTAGTGGAGTAGCGATTCGAGAAAATCCTTCCACGAATCTCCGATAATAACCAGCTAAACCAAGAAAGCTACGTACTTCGGTCACTGATTTAGGTTGCTCCCAGCTTTGAATAGCTTCAATCTTTGCCGGGTCAACCGATATTCCACGACTTGATACTACGTGCCCAAGGAATGCTACCTCCTCCAGCCAGAACTCGCATTTCTTCAACATGGCATAAAGCTTGTATTCACGAAGCTTTTGGAGTACCAGCCTCAAGTATTGCTCATGATCTTCACGGCTTTTGGAATAAATAAGGATGTCATCAATAAAGACGACCACAAAGTGATCCAAATATTCCTTGAATACCCGGTTCATCATATCCATGAAGGCAGCAGGAGCATTAGTCAATCCAAAGGACATGACTAGGAATTCATAATGCCCGTACCGAGTTCTAAAAGTCGTCTTTGGAATATCCTCAGTTCTAACCTTCAGCTGATGATATCCAGAACGAAGATCGATCTTTGAAAAGAATTGTGCTCCTTGCAACTGGTCAAACAGGTCATCAATACGTGGCAATGGGTACCTGTTTTTGATGATGGCATGATTCAACTCCCGATAATCAATACAAAGTCGTATACTTCCATCTTTCTTCTTCACGAATAGCACAGGAGCACCCCAAGGAGAAGTACTAGGACGAATAAAACCAATGTCTAACAATTCCTGCAGTTGGATCTTTAACTCCTGAAGTTCAATAGGAGTCATTCGATATGGGGCTTTGGAAATGGGTTTTGTACTGGGTTCAAGGTCGATACAAAATTTAATTTCACGCTCTGGGGGTAGGCCAGGAAGTTCTTCAGGGAATACGTCAGGGAATTTATTAACAATAGAAATATCATTCAAAACTGACGTATTTTTGTTTAGATCCGTGGCATGAGCTAAGAAAGCTTGACATCCGTTTTTAATAAACGAATAGCTTTATGGCTTGAGATGACAGCGATTGATTTTAATGGTTTGGTTGCTTGAATTTGCATAATAGGTCGATTAGGAATATGAAAGCTAACAACCTTACGAAAATAATCAATTTTTGCATGATGAGTAGTTAACCAATCAATCCCTAGAATCACGTCAAATGCAAGTATTTTTAATGAAATCAGATCGACAGGTAATGTGTGGGTACCAACTTGAACCAAACAAGACTTATAAACCGTGGATGTAATGAAGGTTTCTCCCAATGGAGTTTCAACAGATAAATTAAAGTCTAATTTCTCCGGAGTCAAATTTAATCGATGAGCGCAAGTAGGAAAAATAAAAGAATGGGTAGAACCGATATCAAATAAAGTATAGACTTCGTTAGAGTTTATGGTAAGCTTACCCGTGATAACCTCATTCGGGTTCCTTGCTTTCTGGGAGGTCACAACAAACGCTCTCCCTTGCACTACCGGTTTTGACTTTTCTGGGAAGGGTTTTGGTGTCTCCATCTTGGCTGAATTTGTTTTTGGTAAACGATAAAATCGAGCTAAATGACCTTCTCTTCCACAATTATAACATGATTTAGACGGCATCGCGCAGTTTGGACTGATGTGTCCCTCCCCTCCGTATTTGAAACATATGATAGGTGGTCGTTCTCCTTCCTTAACAACGGGTGCTGGTGCTGACGTCTTTCCATCATTGTTGAATCTCCTCTTCTTGAAATGACCATTCTTATTATTTTGGCCCTGATTACCACCGAAGTGGTTACCATTTCTGGCCTGTTGATTCCCTCCACGCTTGTTGTCACCGCTTCGATGACTGCTCTCACTGGTATTATCATTTTGCCGACTGCTCTCTTTTGGTTGCGTTGACTCGTTATCGCGCTCCACTAACTGAGCCATATTCACAACATCTGAATACAAACACAGTTTATGAGAAATAAGATGTTGACGTATCTCAGGTTTCAAACCTCGCAAAAATATTCGCGTCATTCGCTCTTCATTATCCACCAAGTGGGACGCAAACCGGGACAACTCAGCAAATTTAGCCTCATACTGCGACACGGTCATATTATTCTGCTCCAATTTGATGAACTCCACCTCCTTCATGTGACGAACACTTTCGGGAAAGTATTTGTCATTGAACAGCTCTTGGAATTTCTCCCAAGACATCTTCAGTGCGGCAGGTTGAGTACGCTTAATCGATTCCCACCAGTAATCTGCCTCTCATCGCAACATAAAGGCGGCAAATGGAACCTTTTGCTCCTCGGAGCATCCCAAGACATCAAATATCTTGGTAATCTGCTTTATCCATGTTTCCGCTATAAGTGGTTTTGGCTCTCCCTTAAACTCTGGTGGTCCCAGCTCCTTGAACTGTTTAGCGGTGACCGTCCGAGAGTTTTCAGTGTTTTCACCTATATTTTGGACAGGAGCCGCTCTCGCCTGCTGTTGCATGAACTGCATAAAGTTTCTGAACATTCCATCATTCATCATCTGGTCAGTGTTGTTGTTTGCATGAGGATTGTCACCTTCCTGATGCACATTATCCTGATTATTGATATGTGGTGAATCAACAGTCGCCTGTGCTCCATTGCTATTCTCAACATTCTCAGATGCCATTTTTAGATACTGCCACAAAATAAAAGTTAATTGATATATCATATATTATCCTTATATTATGACCGACCAATTAAATACCATGCAAATAAACTTAGGTAGGTCATACTAGCGAAGGAATTTCCCGTCTCTCCCCTCCTAGTTCTATTCTCACATCTTAGCCAGGGATCATATCCCTAAGCTCTGATACCAACTGTGACGCCCCCAAAATTAGGTATACATCACCAATCTTGGGTCGTCAGATACATGGTACTGAATACAAATACAACTTACTAATACAACTGTCGTGTACAATACGACAAAACATAAATTGTGAGTTTGAATACAAATATTATCTTCTAGAGAGTATTCATACTCAAAAGGAGTCCTCATTACATTTATTAACACACTATTACATAGAATAGTGAGGACTACTAACTAATACTATCATTCAGACCATCACTCCGTTCCCCGACTTGCCCCAGCTACGTTCTCATTTCCTGAAGAGAACAGTGAAAGAAAGGGTGAGCTCAACTAGCCCAGTAAGAAATATTATGACTAAGATAATGCAGAATAAATTATCATTAGCCTTCAACAATGTTAAACTGATAAAATATAATAGACATCAAGTTTAACTGCAGCGGAACAAGCAATCCATTAAAAGAGTCAAGTAGAAAATAAACTCTACTATCTTTTATGATTCAAAAGGTTTTTCAACACTGTGATCGCTGGGACTCAACTTAATAAAATAATCCACATCATCGAATCACCCCTGCACTACGGCCAAGGATATTCGTGTATTCATTAATGGTCATAATTATGCCAACAACTATCCATCAATGCACTACGGGCCAATGAGGACTTTTACCACATCATTTGTAACATTACGGTCATGATTATACCGAATAATCCCTGGTCATAATCATACCAAGTCCATCTATGCACTGCAGGCCACAGATGACTTTCAACATTTTATAAACATGAGGATGATGACAATGATATAAGAATTCAATAAAACAAGTTCAAGAATTAATTTATCCAAGAATTAACAACGTCCAAATTGTCAACATGATACTGCTTTGTGGAGTAAAATTCAAGAATGCTTAGAAGAATATTTTCATGAAAAGATACTGGATGAAACGCAATTATCAAGGATATTCCACAAATTTCATGGAGTATAGAAGTCAAAACTTAACCAATTGAGTATAATAAAAAATAGAATAACAAAAGAAATCACCCCGCATGCGATAGACCGCACAGACAGGTTATTCCAACAGAATAATAAATAATGGAACCAGGTCCGGTGTAAAACACACAGACAGGATGTTCCAACAGAATAATAACAAGACGGAACCAGGTCCGGTGTAAAATGCATAGACAGGATATTCCAACAGAATAATAATAAAGACGGAACCAGGTCCGGTGTAAAACACACAGACAGGATGTTCCAACAGAATAATAATAAAAATGGAACCAGGTCCGGTGTAAAACACACAGACATGATGTTCTAACAGAATAATAATAAAAACGGAACCAGGTCCGGTGTAAAACACACAGACAGGATGTTCCAATAGAATAATAGAAGAATGTCACCAAGTATAGGGTAGACCGCGTATACATGTTATTCCAACAGAATAATAAGAAATAGAATAACAACAGTTCTCTTCATGAATAAGAAAGAATAACACCCCTTACCGTTTTAAAGAAGAGCTGAAATAAGGAAGTAGTTAAGTAGCAGAATACTCTTCTTCTCTCTCTCTATAGTTTCTCTCTATAGTTTCTCTCTCTAGAGTTCAGTGAATTCGTAAGAAATAATGAAGGAATGATCTGCTATTTATAGAAAAATAGAATGCATAGTAACTAATCTATGAACGGTCCAGATTGATTACTTTAATCTGACGGTCCATATTTAAAGAAAAATCTTTTAAATAAAACATAGTATATTCTATTTATAGAATAACTTTAATAAAGTATTCTGTTTTATATAAAAAGATGTTTCTGTTTTATTACGTTAATAATACGAATAAAACAAAACGTCATTATCGCTAAATAATTCATATTATTAACTGACAATAATTGAATCAAACTGAGTGACTTCTCACATAAGCATTAATAATCAATACCGTGTGCTACTATGCAACCACACGTATTACTGTACTTTTACTACCGAGTAGTTCAACAGTATCAATGGTAAAACTTTCGCCGTTATTTTTATTAAAATATTTTTGTCGTTTTCTCAATCCGACAATAATTCTGTTGTGGGGTCCACCAATGATTGTGCCGTTGTACGAATATTCTCTGTTAAAACGAATATTCCCCGACCAATCGAATATTATATAATAACTTGCGTACTTTACAAAATTTATAAATATTACCCACAACTATAACATTATATCAAATTAATTCCATAATATTCAAAAATGATATTTTATAGAAAATTCGTCTTTATTTATAAAAGTTGGGGTCTTAAAAAAATAACTAATTCAAATCCACACGTGCAGTTTTTTCATAATTTTTCATAATGCAGTTGGTAGCCAAACCTTCAGACCAAGGTAACCAATTCAATTTTATTAAGTTACCAATTTTTTTTGGATGTGATGCAGTTGATAGTCAACCATTCATACAAAGGTAACCATTTTATTATTTATGAGTAACAAAATAGTTATAATTTTTTTTTTCAGATCATTAAAAGTTACAGCTATTTATTTTTAAATTTTTTGTAGGGCGAATCTTTTTCTTATTCTCATTGGTGTTTTGGACAACGGAGATTCGCGGCGGTGTAGTGGCGGAGTATGTGAGGTGTAGCGGCGAACTATTATTTCAAAGTACATGTGGGGGAGATGAAGATTTGAATTTGAATTATTATTTTGAATTTAAACTTGTTTTTGTTGTTAGATCCAAATATTTGAATTTGAATTATTAATTATGACAGTTATTTGTCATTGATTTTAGGTTTTTTTATTAATGTGAATTGTACTATTTTTTATAATATGAGTCCTAATTATATTATTTTTATAATTATTTAATTAATATATATTTCTTATAATTATTTTTTATTTATTATATACTTATGTAAAGGACCCTAACTTGCGCATATATTAACAGGCAACGGCCCATTACCAATGTGCAACACAGCCCAATCTAGTCCAACTACAAATTGCCAGGTGGATGAAAATAATAAGCAAAAGAACACATGGAAAAAGGTTTGAACTGAGTTATTAATGATAAGATAACATGGTGGGGATTATAATATTCTTGATTTGAGTTAAGGAGGAGGGAGTCAGAGAGGGGAAAAGTGTGTTTTAACCATAAAAAAGAGAAGAAGAAAAAAAAGAAGGTAAAATATTTCCATGGGAGCTATTTTCAAGTTTATATAATTTGAATTAAATAATTTTATATATTTTATAGAAGATTAAACATAACAATTTGAGTATCATTTGCTGTCGAAGGATCTTGAAATTGAAAGCGCCACCTCTCTTCTCTTCGTCTCAGAAATTTTCTCTCTCTTAAATTTTTGGGCATTTTTCTGGTTGTCTGTAGAATAAATTTGCAGTTAAAGACTCTGTTTGAGCTTGATAGTTGTTTGGGAGCATAAATTCGTCACATTTTATTCATCAGTACGGGGAAAAGATTCCATTTTTTGTTTCTGGTTGGGGTGAGAAAATAATCCGAGAGAGATGGTAAGGGTCATCGAGATCTTGAGGATCTCACATTGGGATGGAGTGTTAAGATTAATATGAAGAAGAGACCTGAAGAAGGTCGAGTTGCTGCTGTATTTGTGTTAGTGGGGCTAGGGTTTTGGTGTGCCATTTTCGATCTCCTCGATACTTCATGTCGACCACCAAACGTGCTTACAAGCTACGTATCCTTTCTTATTGCTATTTTTATTGTTTTAATCAGTGATTATGTGTTTGTAGTGTATCAAGCATTGTTATTGTATAAGGAACTTATTCTAATTTGAAGATAAGTAAAATGTATTGACATAAAATCTGCTAATTTGTTTTTCAAACATATATATATCTAGGCGGGTGCTGAAGCAGATCTGTTTTGGCTTCTTTAGATAGATAGATAGGAGCTGTTAGATTAGTTTAGGCGGCTTATGGGATATAACAGTGAAGGGAAAAGCTTTTAATGTTTTGATTTATTTATGATTTTGGGACTAGGGGAGCAGTGTCCATATTTGAGTACGTTTAAATTAAAATTTCAAACAGCAACATGTTGCCTTAACTTTTATTTTATAGAGGAATTTGTAGCTCACTCTTCCAGTGTCAATTGCCTGAAGATTGGGAGGAAGTCGTCTAGGGTTCTTGTAACCGGAGGAGAAGATCACAAGGTTAATCTTTGGGCAATAGGCAAACCAAATGCCATTCTGGTTAGTTCCCACTTATCTTCCTTTGTTTTTTGAGCAGTTGTAACCCAATTATTATTTTATTTGCTCAATTCTCTATATACCCCATCCACATTTTGCGTAAGATGTCCATTCGTCGTGTTTATTCTATTGTGCTGCACTTGGTAATTTCAGAAACCTTTTATGTTTTTCATGATTTGATACCTATTGCTCATTGTGCAGAGTTTGTCAGGTCATTCAAGTGGTATTGATTCGGTCAGCTTTGATGCTTCAGAAGTGTTGGTAGCTGCTGGGGCAGCTAGTGGTACAATAAAGCTTTGGGATCTAGAGGAGGCAAAGAGTATGCTAGTTATGATTTACTAAACATAGAAATTGTGTTATGTAGTGTGCTATCATATATATGAACATTAAATTCATTGGAATTTGATTTATTCCTCTAGTTGTTCGCACCCTCACTGGTCATCGATCCAACTGCATATCCTTGGACTTCCATCCCTTTGGAGAATTTTTTGCTTCTGGATCATTGGACACAAATTTAAAGATATGGGATATAAGACGGAAAGGGTGTATCCACACCTACAAGGGCCATACTCGAGGGGTCAATGCAATCAGATTTACACCAGATGGTCGTTGGGTCGTATCTGGTGGAGAGGACAACACAGTGAAGGTTGGAATTGGTTATCTTTTTTTGTTCAAACTGCATCTAGTGTATATGAGAACTTAAACATACATTTGTTTTGGCCTAACAAATTGCTTCTATTGGGTGGCGCAAAGGACAGCCTTTACTTTTCTTTCCAATTTTTTTTTGTTTTTTTCAAATAATGACTACACCATGCAGCTTGGTAGAGTTTGGTATGAATGTACAGATAGATCCGATTGCAGGCAGGCATAACATGCATTGGGACTCCTTTTCAATTGTTTCCTGTATTTATTTCACTGACTCCATCTACACGCATGTTAGGCGCTACTGCGCTAGGCCTCCTGGCGCCTCACTTAGGCCCAAGGCGGTAAAAAAATTCCTCCAGAAAATTAGGCGGGTTTTAGGTGGATATATATATATATATATATATATATATATTTTAATAACTATCTAAACCAAATCTTGATATATTTATTTTTCTAATAATTTACCATATTTATAATACAGGTTGTAGCATATCAAATCACAACAAGAAGTGAACAATATCAATTCAAAATGGATAATTTTATTATAGTTGTAATTTTTTGAACTTGTACTAACTTCAAATTATATAAATGATGATACATTTGTAATATTTAGTTTAATTCAATATAACTCTTAAATGTATGTTTAGTTTCTTAATTTTTAATATTGAATTAAATTCTTGAAATTTTATTATTTAATAGCAATTTTGTTTATGAATAAAACTAATATGTTAAAAATATGTTTGAACTTTGAATAATTGTATGTTTGTGTTTGAACTTTGACATTAGCAATATGGATATGTGTTTGAACTTTAAGCAAATGCCTTTATTATCTTTATTATAGATTGTTTTGCTTTATATTATTGTTTTGTTTGTATAAATGTAAGATAAAATATTAAAATTGGTTTAAAATAAAAAATTCTGCCTAGGCCCCAAAGGCGCTAGGTCCCCCCGCCTCCCACCTAACGCCTTTTAAAACATTGAATCGCCCTCATCATGTTGCTGACTTTTTTTCTAACCCTCTATCTATTGCATTGACACATGAAAAGCACTTGCGGTTGATGTCGAAATATCCTCATAAGCTGTTAATATAGTTCTTAGCTTTTCACAAAGTCGGTTACTTCGCTGTGTACCTAGAAGCATTCTCATAGGCATATCTCATTTTTTTTTTTGGTTAAAATCCGTGGAGCTTTTTAATCCCTGAAATTTATAACTATTGTGGCAGCTGTGGGATCTAACTGCGGGAAAGCTCTTACATGAATTCAAAAGTCATGAAGGCCAGATTCAATGCATAGATTTTCATCCTAACGAGTTCTTGCTGGCAACAGGTTGGAAAAATTATTGATATATGCAGCATCCTTCTTGCAATATATAGCATGGAAATTTTGAAATAGTATATTGTATGCCTTTATTACATCCAATTTTGTATAATCCAAAGTTGTAATAAATCTCATTGTGTTTGATGTTCATACACAGATGTTTTTTTTTTCATTTAAGTTTATTATTGGTACTTCATGATAGAATAATTTTGACTACTAAAACTATACTTTTTAAATACTGTGATCAAAATATCGAATTTATATATTTCATGGTGATTACACATATTAGACTAAAACAATACTTCAAAATCTATTGAAATGAAATTAAGTTTCTCACTTAAATAACAAAATTATTCAACAATGAATCATGATGATTATGCCGACGTCCTATGTTCCAATTTGGTAATCTAAATTACATATCCTGACTGACTTCTTTAGTATTAAACTTGTGTTGCATGAAAACATGAAAACATTTACTGATCTGCAACTGGTCTTAGGTGCCAGCTGCACCACTCCCAGTTTGCAGAACAGTAAGGGCGTAATATATGGAAGGAGAACAATATCCAACAGTCCATCTCTTTAGTCACATTTTCTCAGCCTTTATGTTATAAGAGGTCTAACAATGGTTTTACGTTGGTTTAACTTACCTCATGCAACTTTGCTTGTATTAGGATGGACTTTGTAAAAGATAAAATTCTAACCAGTACACTTACTGAGTTACATTTAGTAATTGAACTAATAGATTAATATTCGTTTAATCAAACTGTTCAGACATAGATATGTACCCTACTGTTTAGATTTGAAAATTATCTGTATCAGAGGCTATAATAACTGGCTAGTAAAATTCTGTATTATTATTATACACACACACACACACACATATATATATATATGTATATAAATATAGGGAAGTGGACCTTGCTACGACACTATTCAGGCAAACACATTTCTAACTGTCCATAAGAGAATGGACAGTCGAAATTTAGAATTTTAACCCCTTCCACTACTATTAGTAGCGGGTATCAGTTTTTCCCCCCCCTCTTAAAAATCTGGACCATCCATTTCTCTTATGTACGGCTAGATATGTGTTTGCCCCAATAGTGTCATAGCAAACATTTGTTATGGATCACTTGCCATATATATACATATACATATATATATATATTTATATATATATATATATATGTATATATAAATATTGTGTCTAATACTTATTTATGTTTCACTAGGTTCGGCTGACAGAACTGTTAAATTTTGGGACCTTGAAACCTTTGAGCTTATAGGATCAGCGGGTCCTGAGGTGAATATATATATATATATATATATATATTATATGACGTTTGTCACTAGCATAATTACTGCTGGGTTCTCATGTATTCAGCCTATATTTGAATCATCAGTATATTTTCCTTTACACGTACTTGCTGTTCAGTTTATTTGTTTGAAATCCAGACCACTGGAGTGCGTTGTATGACCTTTAATCCCGATGGGAGAACCCTTCTTTGTGGTTTGCATGAAAGTTTGAAGGTAGGCTCTACTTATAGTCTACTATTCTGGGACAGATTAAATATATCTTTTATGTTTTTCACAACTATACATATTACTTGTGCCATTTTGTAGGTTTTCTCATGGGAACCGATTAGATGTCATGATGGCGTGGATGTTGGATGGTCCAAATTGTCGGATCTTAACATTCATGAGGGGAAGCTACTTGGCTGCTCTTACAATCAGAGTTGTGTGGGAGTATGGGTTGTAGACATATCAGTAAAATAACTTTCCTCCCACATCAACTATTCCTTGTTGCCTACATTTTTCTTACCTGAATTTTGAACTGATGCAAGTATTGGTGACCTTTAACCCCATGCAGCGTATTGAACCATATGCAATTGGTAAAACTCCTCGATCAAATGGTCTTCCCGAACCGAAATCTAATTCAAGTGGGAGCATATCAGTATTGACTGAAAACACTGCAAAGGGTAGTTTGGGCAGGCTGTCCATTTCACAAAATTCAGACCCTGTGATGAAGGAAACAAAATCATTGGGAAGGCTTTCCGTATCTCAAAACTCTGATCCGATCAATAAGGAGTCAAAATCTTTCACATGTAAGCTAATCTTCATTACATTATTGTTTTGGTGCTTAGATTGAATCTATTTCAGACTGCGTTTTGTGTTCATTATTACCTTTTTCTTTCGTTAATCCTTTTGTGTTTTCATTCAGTCCCCTGTTTTTTCTTAAGTTACAGGTTTTAACATATTTATATTATTCTTGGTTTATTTACTTGATAAAGCCACAGGCAGCACACCTGGTACCCCTGTAAGGGTAAATCCAAATGTTGGTCCGAAGACAACAGCAGTTAGTTCCTTGGTTGTTCCTGCTGCAACAGCTCCAAGGAAGAATACATTGAAGATCCATTCAACAGCCAATGCTTCAATTTTCAACAGGTCAGATGTTGTGCCTGTAATTGTCCCCAGGAACAATGCAAGATTGGAGCAGACAGCTGAATTAAGACGAGAAGGAGTCTCCGGAAGACTGATGTCACTGTCCTTGCAGTCAAAAACATCTGATATACGGAAGTTCTCAAACACAAAAGATGACTTTGAGATGCCAAGTGTTTCAGGACAGTCTGAAACTGAAGTTTTCAATGCTACTGAATTTTGTGGAGGCGATAGGAATATTTCTCCTGCAGTTAAGACCTCGTCTGTAGGATTTCCTGCAGCTGAGAGAAATGTAAAAGATGATAGGTCTACCAATTCTGCTAAATTTCAGATGAAATTAATGACAGAGTCACCTACCAGCTACTTGCATGATAGCTGTACGTATCAAATTATGGCAAATGCACTTTCACATTGTTTAACCGAGTTATTCCAGTTTTGGCTCCTTATTTCTGAAATGCAGTGTGCTTTTATTTTCCTACCTTTGTAGTTTGTTTTAGAAGTGAGCTTAGTTTTGGACATTTTGGTTCTCAGATCTCTTAGAAGTTCTCTTTTTCCATATAAAATTATTTCTTAATATGGCAGATAGTGTATATATTACTACTTTCAGATTATTAGGCGACTGATCTCATCGTATGAGGCCAGTTGCTATTGGTTGTTACTTGAACCATTTTGTAAATCAGATTTTGAGTCTGTATCTTAGTTGACCTATTCTTTTGACTTTTGAGTATATAAATTTTCTTAAATTTTAGTCTACCAAAATGGCTCATAAATAGGGAGTATATGATATCATTTTTAATTTTTATATGCACTCTTCAAATGTATCTTAGCATCGCATTTAAATTAAATATTCCTCTCTTTCTTTCTGTGTGTGTGTGTGTCTCCTTTAATAATTCTACCAGGCGTACTAGTTCTGAAACATAACGAAAGCGTGATAATATATTCTTTTTGTGTTTTTTGCTTTTCTTATGGTCTGTATGAATATTGAAATGATGATTAATAGTTTCATTCAGGCAGGGAGAGAAACAATACAGGTATAGGTATAGGAGCGTTTGTTGTTTATGATGTTTGTGAGATAATTTATAGCTAAGGAGATCTTAAGGACTGGAAGTTTCGTTGTTTTTTGTCGATTTTATTTGTTGCTCCAGGTAAAAAAAATTACAATAGATTTAGTGTGCCTTTGACTGGAGAGTTACATGATTTCAGTTTGATGGCCAGAATCTGATCAAAAGCCAAATAATTTTTCGGTATCGGACTTTTTGACAGTTTGTTCAGTACTAGTCTTGGTTTACTTTATTCCTCTAGATGTCTTAAAAATATTCCAATGCTGTTTTAGAGTTTAAGTACTCACCAGAGGTATAGGGAATTCTTTTTTGCAGAAGGTAAAAGTAGCTCTTCTTCTGAAATTGTACAGGTTTTTAATTTATTTAAATCCTAATGTGTTAAATTTTCCCCTTGGTGGTTTTGTGACTACTGATCAAGCACTTCAGAAGTTGGATATTATGTGGTTTAGTTTTCGGTAATTGAAAAATTTGTTAGGCAAAGACCCCCAAAAGTTTGTTAGCTCTTAGAAGAAAGGGGTTTCCCAGACTTGTATTAGTTGTATAGAAGGCTATGAATGAATCTTGATTCTTGGCCTTGGGTGCATGCTGTCAATAAGAGAAGAATAGATTAATAATTACCCTTGAGTTGAAAACTGGAACATGGCAAACACATCATTTAGTTTTCATCCTTGTAGATTATTTTTGATGGTGCATTAAAGGAATTGGAATTTTATTCCCTGTTTAATTGTTCTTATGGAATTCTTAACACTTTTAATGGGTCATGACTAACGGGTTTAAATGATTTTAATGTAGGGACTTCATAAATTCACATCTTGTTTTCGATTTTGATGTTAGTTCCAACTTTTTGGTGCAGATGTAACTCGAACGCATAAAGCAGATAGAGATGCTTGTTCTGTGGAAAGTCAACGCGGTATTTTTAATTCGTTTTCAAGTTTCTGTTTATAGCATTTAGTATAACACTGCTAATGACACTGAAATAAATATACAGTAAGAACACGTTCTATTGTTGCAAACTGGGAGAAGAAAGATAGATCTCTTGGTCACGAGGGTCTTGATTCCAGCAACCTGTCTGATGCAGTCTCGGCTGTTAACACTCTCCCTACTAATGCGGTATGATTATGGTTACTGTGGGAATCATTACTCATTCTCAATTTCATTTTCCTTCACTTTGAGTAAAGAACTCAAATTTATTGCTCAAATCAAAGAATGAATTTGTTTCTTTAAGCTCTTACGTTATTATTTATCTTTGATTAACCATTATATGTGAAATCAAAAGCAATCAGTTGATTCTTTGATATCCGGTGAGACTGCAAGATTATTTATCTTGTTATGGGGCTTTACATTATACCAGCAAATACCGCTCTATTAAAAGAAATTAATTTCCAAAAAAAATCGTAGTGGACCTAGTAATATTAAAGGTAGATTTATGCAAAGCCGTTGTACATATATAAATAATAGAAAATATGTAATATACTGTTGCTTTTTGTATAGATTCTCATAAATTTGTTGCGGTTTTCTCTTAATTTTCACCAGAGAACTTAATGAATTATTTTTCTGGGTTCTGCTTTCAGTTGGTTGAGTTGAGATTTATTCCAAACAATTCCAGATTTGAAACACTTTGTATACCTTTGTTCTTATCAATTTTCTTTCTGTCTTCTGTTTTATTTCCTGAACTTTTAAATCAATTTATGTACATATGTTCTCATACGTGAGTGTATATATTTAAGCTTGCATGCATTTGTGCAGGTGTACAACTTATTGAAAATCATAAAATCGTCAAAACAATCTGGTTTCAAAATATATTTATTCATGGCCTTTTCTTCCCATTGATCTGTGAGATTCAAGAAGTTTTGATATTACAATATATAAATCTCTTTTCTTTTTCTTTTTCATCCAAATTTAAAATTTATGGGTGAAGAAATATCCCAAGGAAACTCTTCTTCAAGAATACAAAAATGAATTTCTCAGATCCCAACCCTGCTAATGGTAATAAGCAGTAGTAGTAGCATAATCAACAGTACTGTTACCGCTGTTATCTGAAATACTGCAGCAGTTATGTGAAAAAGAGAATTTAAACTTGTTTTGAAGCACAGGAGTCTGTTCCTGTAAAATTGTCATTAATCAATCTCTTTGGTAAAATAACAGACCTGTAAATATATAGGAGCTACTCTATGCTTATAATGTACTGCCTAAAGAGGAGCAGATATTGCTTCATTTGCTTTTCTTTTTTGTTTTTGTATGCAAAGGCCACTTTTAACAAAGATTTTTTAAGTGTTTCCTTTCTATGATATTGAGCATTATATGTTATCTCAAATGTTCTCATCTTCAATGCGATAATCCTTAAAATCTAAACAGAGAGTAATCTCCTTATCTGCTGAAAAGGAAAGGGTGTCTGCTAGTGAGGGGGATGATATTTCAGATTTGATGGAACAACATGATCAATTTGTTGGCTCATTGCAGTCTCGTTTAGCAAAATTGCAGGTATGATTCTGAATAAACAAATGTTGATAAAACTTTCAAATGTTGAATTTAGGTTGTATGTTGAGGGCAGATTGTTCCTTTGAATATATTTTACCGCTCAGTTTAGTCAAACAATAAGTTACTGACTTTTTTCTTATTTCTTAATGTTGTCTTCTAATTCACGGTAAACTTAATCGAAGAAGTTGAGAAATCTATTTTGTGGGTAGAAATGTACATCAGAATTCAAATCTAAGAGCTTTAGAAGTCATATGTCAAAAGAGATTAAAAACTAGGATACACACCAAATTAGAATCTACATCTTTACGAGAGGGGTGGGGATATTTATCCCTCTTCTAGGAACTGAAACTACAAGTTTGTTTAAATCTTTTTGAGAATTGCGGGAAACAGGGTACTCTTTGGTAAATCTGGACATATAATCCTAATTCAGATGTCAAATTCCCTCCTACAGCAGTATCTTTTCATTCTTACACCCTTATTATATAAAGCTAATCTGCTAAACAATCACGGGCTTTCATTAAATGCTTGACCAGCAAGTTGTGGTTCTGAAGCAAAGTAGGCAGTACCGCAGTAGTCGATGTGATGTTGTTTGCTTATTTAATTCATTCTTTGTTCTTAATTATTGCCTCTTTGGATGATGTTTTTAACTCTATTTTTCTGTATTTATGTTCTTGAAATTCCAGAAATGCGTTTGGATAGGCTCCCATTTCCTGTTTTCAGAAAATATTTCCAAAAACCGTCACATTTCGGCAAACTCATTTCTGTTTCAGAAAATAATTGATTTAAAATGCTCAGGAAATATGTTAAAAGTATATTAGTGGGAGGTATTCTGCGGTTTATGTATAAACAATTAACTTATTTCTATTTTTACATAATTTCACTAAGAAAATAATGTATTTTTTTTTTCAAAAATGGCAAGTGGTCCCCAACATGTAATTTATTTTCAGATAATTTTGGCACAAAATCTGAGCATAAACTGAAATTAAAACATAAAACAGATATGGCAACTAAACATGCCTTAATAGCCACTGGAAATAGCAGTAAACTACTGTTCAAACATCTCATAGGTGTATATGTTTTTTGCAGATGGTACACAAATACTGGGATAGACATGATGTTAAAGGGGCAATTAGTGTGATGGAGAAGATGGCTGATCATACTGTAAGTATTTTAGCTAAAGCTTATTTGGGGTCGATCTTTTGATTTCTTGACAAGTATATTATGTTTAAATTTTTAGTTTGTGAATGGAAGAAAATATCCTTGTGTTGCCAATTACAATCCACCTCATATTATATTTGATTCCAATTACCGCATAATGCAGGTCCTTGCTGACGTAGTCAACATTTTGGCAGAAAAACCTGACATTGTCACATTGGATATTTGCACGTGTCTCTTGCCACTCCTCACAGGCCTTCTTGAAAGTGAATTGGATAGGTAAGAAATTTTGCTGGATTGTCTCGCTTACATGAAATTTTTACCCTTTTAAAAAAAATGTATAAATCGAAACCAAACTTGTGGTCCATGCAAACTTTTGTCTTGTTTAAATAAAAAATATAGTTGTACTTTTCTTCAGAAACTAAAAAGAAAAAGATTTGAGGCATTGAGTTAACTACAGGTTTATTCAGAGAAAATCTGTCATTAAGTTATAACTTGTGAACTAACAAATTGAACTAATAAAGTTCACTTTGAATTTGTTTACATTTTATGTATCCCAAGCCATCCATTGAAATTTGAAACAGATTAAAACCAACTTTCCTGGATTATTGTGAAGGCTCACTATTGCTTTAGAGAAAATTATGCGGCGGGGGTGAGGAAATGGGGAGAGATGAATAAGGTTTTCTTTTTGGTGGTAGGATGTGATGGAAGGGAAGTGAAGTGAGTACCTTAAATGTAAATCCACGGTATTTTCTGTACTGAAAATTGGGTGGAAGAGTAGCCTATTTTTATGTGTAGTATTTTGTTTTTCAATCAAGCACAAATACTATGTAAATGTTAGGTTGCGAGTGGTAATCATGTTCATCTGCTCAGCCAAGGAAAAAGGAGTATTATTTCATACAAATAAACACTTGGTTTTGTTGGAACTCAGGAAGTGTCAAGGAAAGGAACGGAAAGTAAAGTTAAAACCTCCGTAAAGAATACAATATCCAACGAGGTATTACGGAAATAGAAAGCAATGCTGAAATCAAATTTAACGGATCTTTGAAAATTTTCATATTTTGTGTACTTTTCAGTTTTTCCCCTTTTTCTTTTCCCCATCAGTTTTTTTGAGTTCCAAACATTTTATGACGGTCTCTTTGCAATTAAAGATTGAAAGTTGTCTTAAATGACACAAACTCCCCCCCCCCCCCCCGCCTCTCTTCTCTGTTCCTCCTGATATTTGAATTGTTTTAAATTATTCTGTTTTATTTAATGAAAATTGAATTAAGATGACAGCACCTAACTTTTAGTAAGCCTGTTCATAATTAGGCATCGAGGTATTTCCCTGGAAATGCTGCTTAAGCTGGTTAGGGTATTTGGTTCAGTGATCTATTCTTCTGTATCTGCATCATCTCCTGTTGGTGTGGATATCGAGGCAGAGCAAAGGCTGGAGCGTTGCAATCTCTGTTTTGTTGAGCTTGAAAAGGTCAAGCGGTGCCTTCCCGTCCTCACCAGGTATATGTGCATTCTATCATTAGCAGTCTGTTTGCAGTGTATTCAACTAAACATGGCTGAAATTAATTTTCCGGTTTCATTTTCTTTAGAAGAGGAGGATTCATTGCCAAGTCTGCACAAGAACTGAGTCTTGCACTTCAAGAAGTTTCATGAATAATTACTGATCAATATACAAACTACATGAGCTGTAGTTGTGCTTGATTTTGGAACTGACTTCTAATATGTCCGTTTGTTTGATGCTTCTGTCTTTGTCTGGGTCCGCACTGTTCCTGGGCCCTCTTCGTACATTCAATCTAATCTAATCTAATCTAATCTATGCGGAGTCATTAACTACTAATTCTTCTACTTAACTGGAATTCAAAGGCCAAGGGATGACCCTTACATAGACCTGCTTGCTGCTGGTGGTGGAAAGAACTGTTATTGGAATCAACCATCAATGACCAACGGATGGAGAAGAATCCATATAAAACTTGTCACTCGCTCACCCAATGTAGCACCTCGCTTGGAACTGTGGCCCCGTGTGTGAAATTATTATGTATTTTTTCAATTACTTCAATAGCAATACAAGTGAGTTTGAGTTGAGTGAGAAGTTTGTTGATAGAATTTCGAGGCAAAGAAACTGTGTTTTTTATTTTGTTTTTAAATATAATATATATTTTTTTACCATGTGTGATTGCTACATTATATAAGAAAAACTCGTCGTACAAGTCATCTCAACCAAAAAAAAAAAAATGTCAATATTTATTGATAAAGCAGAAGAAATAAAAGTAGTAGTAGGTAAAATGTAAAGAAGATGAAAGAAATAGACTTGAGCAAAGTGATAATAATGATATTGCAGTCTGCAATTCAATTTCTTATGAGACCTTATTTAACATTATTTATCATGTTAATTTTAGTGTGGTATTAGAATATACATATTGCATGCATGAGCTTCAACAGTCACCTTAATCTCATCTTGAACTGACGGAATTGTATTATGCTGCACATCTGATTAATATTAAATATATATGAAATTTAATTAGATTCTAAATTAAAGAAATGTAAAACTGACCGTCCATAAATCACGAGCATCTACGACTGCGGATGATTTGAGGCCGATATCGGTCCAGCTTGCAGTTATTGTGTCTTTAGATGATCCTCTATTCCATAGCACCACCGCTAGCCTATTCCCACTTAGAGGACCAGACCAAACCAAACCTGCATTCATTTCAATCATCATCATTACTCCATTGAAAGCTCGCTCAATCTTTTCTTATTTTCTGATTCTTTTTTTCTTTAGTTTTAAAACGTGGCATGTAGTTATATATATATATATATATATAAATATATATATTACCTCTAGATCTCCATTTTTCTTCACTTTCTTCCCTTGAACTCCAAGCTTGTCTGCAACAAACTCCAACTCCAATTAATACAGATAAATAATTTTTTCATATACATTTGTAAGTAATTTTAAATTAAGAAGACAATTGTATATATATAAAAATAAATTTCTCGTTAACACCTTGATTGACGGCAATGACCTCCTTGTTGGTAAGAATTTCGACTGTATCCTTGTCCATTGACCGGATGTCGCACCCCAGGATAAGAGGAGCCTATGGTTTATACATATACATGCATCATGCATGCATGTATATGTATAAACAAACTAAACAAACTTGTAATAGAGGAGATAGAGAGATTGGTGTTAGTATTGTATTGTATTGATACTACAAACCATTCCATCCGCCTGGTCCAGCATACGATGCCCATGCATCGTTTTGATCAGCGCGGGACAAAAATAAAAAGTGACATTAACATAACATAATAGTATAGTATATAATTTATATGTATGTTTTAATATTTTTGTAGTGCTTTTACTTTGGAATAAATGTATGATTTAATAATTTTTTTGTTGTTGGTACTCGGTACCTGTCCCAAGTATCTTTAACGTCACCCGTAGTACGCCAACTATTTCCCACACTAGCTGCCCATGTCGCTGGGTTGGCTTGGCCCCTGCCATCACATAATTAAGTTCATAACATTATTACTCCTGTATAATTACAGTGCTAAGGATTAATTAACTGGAAATTGATTTTGAAAGGTGGTACCGGTACCATTCACAGAGAGTAGAAGATGGGTCTTCCTGTGCTGAGGAGCGCTTTGCTCATTTTCGAATATCTGCCATAAAAGGAAAAATCTATTGTGCCCGTCCCATTTTTTTTAATATCTTCGAAAAAACTTCAAATTGTAGTAGCTAGGGATTTACAAATGCAGACTCTTTTTGCGTAGGATAGTGAGAGACAGAGCATTTGTTTGATTAGTTGGACTTGTATGCGTACCTTTCTTGTGGACTCACTCCCTTCTTGTGGCAATTATCATACTTAAGATAATCAATTCCCTGTGGATCAATTGACACTATACGCACGTATAGGTAGAATTCATAAAATTAAAACATTAATCATATCATCAAACATTAATTATGTAAAACCAAAAATCATCCAATAGGCTTTAATGGAGCTGAGGATAGTTTACGATCGTATCTGAGGATTCACTCTACGTTTTTACGGTAGTAGAGTGATCACTACTCTACTATCACTAACTGCGTACCTTCATTTTTTCTACACACACATATATATATACATAGCAAGGATTAAGTGCATACCCCTTATCTTACTCACCCGTGCTCACCCCCCTTTAGGCGACGGTTTCGGTCATACAACCGTCGTCTGTACTTTTAGCGACGCTATATGTTGTTCGTCGCTAAAAATATAGACAACGGTTGTATGACCGAAACCGTTGCCTAAAGGGGGTGAGCACGGGTGAGTAAGATAAGGGATATGCACTTGATCATGTATATATACACACACTTACCCAAGAAGCGAAGGTGTTGGCATCTCGTTGTTCGTAGCCAAGTGATCCCGGCATGGTCTTAGCACAAGTCAATGTCCTACGTACGTAACGTACCCATGCAACAAGGAAGAAAAGGGACATTAATAATTAGTAAAATCAAATCTTATAACTATTATAACTTTTAAGTCTTAGTTTCTTTATAAAGTTGCAAACTGATTTGATTAGAAAGGAGATTATAGAGAATAATAATACCCTGCATCCCCATAAATTCCGATTTTGAGGCCTTTGCTGTGGACATAATCTGCTAGAGCCTTCATACCAGATGGAAATATTGAAGCTTTTGGTACCAAGTTCCCCTGCATTCGGTCATTTTTTTAATGGAATTTTTTAACCAAAAAATTTAACACCATTGATGATTTGGAAAAGATAATGAATTCAAATGTTGTACCTCAGAGTCTCTGGTCAATTCAGCCCAACAGTCATCTGCTCAAATCCAAAATCCAATTGGAAAAAGACATTTTGTTCAGTTATTCCTCCTCCTCAACTAACTCTTTTTTGCTATTTCATACAACGGGTAAAGGAAATTACCCAGATTGATGTATTCATAACCAAGTGCTGAGAGGCCAGCAGAAACCATAGCGTCCGCTGTATGAAATTTGAAGGATCAAACAAAACTTAGGTACAGAAAATCAACTTAATTAATTACAGCAAAATAATAATAATAATAATAATAATAATAATAATAATAATAATAAAGAGAGACAATTACGAAACTAAGTATGCTAGTATTTACCAATTTCTTGGATTAGTTTCTCGTTGAGCTTGCATGGGAAGTGATTATAGCTGTTCCATCTGTGCACGTAAAATCATTAAACCCCATATTATGGGGGATAAGATAAGATAGTTTGTGGCAATCATAACCCATTCCAGTCAAGTGGCTATGGTACAAGTATTTTATCAAGCTAAATTACATTGTTTTTGATATCTATCGTACAAGTTTGAGTAGAACTCGATCTCATTTTGGGTTGAAAAGAGTATCTGTGTATATATCCGAGTGAACAAAATAAATGTATATATATATATCCGTTATCCCTACATACATACATACATACATACATACATACCCCATCTGTGGAGTGCTACCAAGACCATTTTTCAACAGATTTCTTCTGGTTATAGTTGTGTTAGACGTTTGTCCAAGTTTCTTCCTCCCGTTAGCTGCTGTTGAAGCATGACTAACCAATAGGAGAAGCTGAAATAACACCACCACCACCACCCCCCTCCCTCTGCTGCCACCATACCAAATTACTGAAGTTTCACTCTGACCCATGGAGCTACTCTCTCTCTCTCTCTCTCTTTAGTATGTAACAAAGAAATGCTTAGAAGATCAAGATTTATGTTATATGCTCTGTTATTAATAACTTATAAGAGACTATTATTAGTAATATAGTATTATATAATTAGTTACATTCACACATTGAGAATGCCAATTCCAGAAATTTAAAACACGGTATATTATTTATTATATAAAAAATTTGCTTTTTGGCAAGGCCTAAAACAAACTATTTGCCTCTGCCTCTTATTCTTCTTGAGAATACCTACATATATAATCACCACATGGAAAGATTGTGACACCCAACGATAGTGATTTCATATATTTTGTTGTGCCATAAGAATAAAAAAATTTCTCACTAATTCATGAATATATAGTGAATTATGCTGGTGTTAAAATATCCACAAGCAAGGAATTCAATAATATAAAGATAGTGAGTTTCAAACGACGTATATATTGAATTAATGTTAGTGCTAAAATATCCACAGCAAGAAATGGAAATTACTTGCGGTTGTATTAAAGAATTACTGAGCAATTTTCAAGAAAAGCAATATAATAATATTCCATGGGAAAATCATCAGTTTACATTACTACTTGTACGTAGCTGCATTTCAAAGAAAAACAGTAGGAGAATGAAATAAGCTATATTCTTCATTCATCACACCAAAAGATCTACTGATAATGGAAGAGTAAATAATACTGTTACATTTGCCTCAAGTCGAAGATTAAATGTTTGTATTTATAACAACCATCATACATCATAATAATTTCATAGCAGAGAATCTCATGAAATAGGCTTCAAAATAAGCATCTTGCATGCATGACGATCCACAGTTGCTGTCAAGTTCCCAACAAATTTCGTATTCAATGTTTTGTGCTGCATGATTCAACCACAAATTAGAGAGTATCCTTTTTATTCGATTAGTAAAAAATAACTTGGTTATAAATATATCATTTTAGTACAAAGCTGTCAAAAATATTTGTGAGATGCACAAAGATAAAGAGATCATACAGTACATACGAAGCTAAGACGAGATTCCAATACTAAAAACTACAAGTTACCTCCCAAAGATCTCTTGCTCTTGCAACACTTTCAGGTGGAATTCCAATGTCATCCCAGTGGGCTGTGATTGTCGTACGCATATTTGAAGAACGGTTGAGAAGAATTACAGCTACTCTATAGCCCGAAAGGGGCGCTGCCCAAATCTTGTGAAAAAAAGAGAGGAACAAATTGATATTGTGAGTTGTGCGACATTAGACGGAATGTATCAAATGATAAAAAAGACGAGTGGAATTTACCTCACTACTGCCTTCCATCCTAACTTTTTTAGCTTGAAGACCTAGTGAATCTGTTAAAAACATTCAACCATATGGTTATTTAGATATTCAGTTACTAGAAAAAATAGTCTCTTTTGTAATACAATTAAAATAACAGGCAGCTAGTTGATGCCATCACCTTGGTTAACGGCTATAACCTCTTTATTGCCAATGATTTCTATAGTCTCTTTTGTTGCATTTCTCACATCACAACCAATGAGAAGAGGTGCCTGCAATAACATACAGAAGTAAATAAACATATCAATTTCATCAACGGAATCTAGAAGACCTCAAAATACAGATAAGAGAGTTTAGGATACTTTGGAAATGGCCCATAAGCTAAAATGGACAATAGATTCATATTTAGTCAACCCTCCATTTCCAATCTCAAGCATATCCGGATCTGTTCAAAATTAATTAATCAAGATTATTTTAGCTTGGAGAAGGTAAATACGTGTCATGCTGAATTACTAACCATTCCAACCACCGGGCCTTGCAAAATCTGCATAAACTTCATTTTGGTCTGCTCGAGAGATCATACTGTTGAAAAGCCATAAGAATTTAAGAAACAATCAATACCATCTTTTGAATATGTACACATTAAACTCCAATGCATAAATTATTACCTATCCCAATTACGAGCAATATCATCTGTGGTTCTCCAACTATTTCCTACCTTATTACCCCATAGAGCTGGGTGCATGTCTCCCCTGTAATAAAAGAACAATAAATATGTTAATCCAATATACAAGATTAAATATTAGGGAAGCTTTTGGACAGAACATATTCACCATTCGCATAATGAGAGGAAGATAGGACGCCCTGCATTCATTAGAGCTCTGGTCATTACAGGGTACCTACAAGAAAAGAATATAGCAGAACGTTACAAGGCAACTAAGTTTGGAAAAAAAGACAGTACAAATTAAGGAATTCTATGCTTATTGAAAATTGATATCACTTCATTACCGAACTGTTGGCTTTATTTCGTCATTGTTACAATTGTCATACTTCAAATAATCGATATTCTGTACAGAAAACATGTCACTCCATAGTTACATGGTAATAGTAGAATAAAATATATGTATGCATCTATTTGCAGATCCTTTAAGTGATATGTATCAAATATTATGTGTAAGTTATTAGAATTTCCAGCTAAGAGAACCAGAAGCAATCATATACCCATGAGGCAAAGGTTTTGGCATCTTGTTCCTCATGACCAAGAGAACCAGGCATTGTGTTGCTGCAAGTGAAGCGCCTACAAAATGGAGGTAAATACATCAAATCACATCAATTGTAACCAACAAGCAGACTTATGATCAAACAATTGCGTGTAGAGACATTGTACCCGGCATCTGAGTAGATTCCTAGCTTAAGACCCTTGCTATGAACATAGTCAGCAAGAGCTCGAATACCAGAAGGAAATGAGGATTTCTTAGGCACTAGATGACCCTGAAATTGAATTCCCATCTAGAGTGTAATAGAACTAATTCTCACCCAAAAGGAGAAACAAAAAATGACAGAAAGTGGAAACATGAAAACCTTTTCGTCACGAGCAATTTCAGCCCAGCAATCATCTACGAAAGCAAGTATTGAAATATTCATTCAGGTTCTCATAACGTGGATAAAACTAACTCCCCCATACTAAAAATTAAAAGAACTTTGGCATAATTAATGTACCTATGTTGACATAATTATATCCAAGCTTAGCTAGACCAGTTGAAACGAGGGCATCAGCTGTAAAACAAGAGATAAGAATTAAAGAATGACTACTTCTCTTATATTGCTCAATCAGTTATGGACAATTGACAGGAAATTTCAAGATAAGGCAATGAAAGATAAAATTAAGCAGCTAAAAAGAAAAACATAGTATAAGAAAATAAAATAAATACGAAAGCCATTGGCTGTTAGGAGTGGGTTGGAGGGTTTTTTTTTTTTTTTTTTTTGGGGGGGGGGGGGGTGTGTGTGTGTGTTGAGGGGAGTAACTCACCAGTTTCTCTGATGACTTTCTCTGTAACATTGCAGTAGAAGAAATTCCAACTATTCCAACTAAATTCAACAAATAATTTAATTACTCAAATCCACATATACTTGTGAATTCCAAATTCAAAACTAAAAAGATTATTGACAAGGAATAAAAGAAGATCTTAATGGAGTAAGTGACGGACAAAAAGGAGCTACACCTCGTCTCTTAGAGTTCAAAATACACACATATAACAGTAATATAACTGATTATGTAAGACATTACTATTATAAACTGATTAATAAGTTTATCCTTTCAACAATAAAACATATCTGCAAGTTATACCCATTTTAAGCTTAAAAGTAGGATATGAGTGCTTAGGCCTTAGTTATGAGAATGCTACTATGTCTCATATGGCATTGAATTTACTGATGACTTCAGTCAAAGTTCCTTTCAGAATTAACTGTACAGACTACAGAGTACTTTATATAATCTAAGGCTTTTCATATCATTCATCTAACACTTCTTCAAATATGTAAAATAAAAAAAATAAAAAATTGAGTATTACCTATCGTAGAAGGGGTTTACATCCAAAGGTTCAACTTTTAAAGAAATTAGCTTTAACAAAATAAATTTTCAAGATCAAAACTTTATTGGATGTCATAAAGTTAATAACTTGAACAAAATTCATTTTTTTATTATTGATGGTTTTAGTATCAATTTCCAATAATCAATTGTAAGGTATACCAATGGTAATGTAAATACCCAGAAAGGAGTAGTACTGGAAGGTTGAGACATCTTGCATTAGTAATAGATAAGTGGCGCGCGCGTGTGTATATATATATATGAAGAGAGAGAGAGAGAGAGAGAGAGTATAGAATACCCCATGGGAGGAGTTTTGCCAAGGCCATTAGCAAGCAGAGAGCGTCTGGCGTTGAGTGAATCCTCCTCCTTGTTGTTGATGTGGTCCTGGTGGATTGGCACTTGGGCTGCATTAATAGTAGAAATAGTAATGGGTAATACTAATAATACTAAAATCCATGGTTTTACCAGAAGAAATCTAGTTTTATCCATGGCCTTCAACCTCTCTCTCTCTCTCTATTAACACAAAATATACCCTACAACACTCGCTTAAAGTTTTAACAAAATCCTTCCTGTGGGATAAGTCATAAGAAGCTTTTCAATCTTAGAGAAGAAGTGAGAGGTTGTTTTTATGATTTTAATGGATTAAAGGACACCCTCTAGATTATTCAGACACTTTAGAATTTCATATGATTATAAACTCTCATCACAGATTAAATACCTTTATACATAAAAAAAATTGAAATCCTTTCCGGAGAGGTAGTAGTATTAATTAGTGTAAATATAATATAAGAAAAATAATTTATATGCTATTAATTTATAATGAATTTAAATTTAAAATTATAAACGATAACATAAAATAATAATACGTGAATCATTCTTTATTCTTTATTCGTTTTGTCAAGTGTTTTCACGTAATTTGTGAGTTTCCTTGATTTTGAAATAATATGTAATAATAACTCTGTTATTTGAATTTTAGTTTATTTTTATCTTATTTTAAATTTATTAATCTTCTAAGTATTACTTTATAATAGTTTTTTTTTTGAAATATACTTTAGAATAGTTTATTAACGTACAATTACCTCTATTCCATATCCATAATGTCCTCTTGTATAATCTTGGGACTGAGAAGATGAAGTAAACAAGAGATGGTCAGAAAAAGATTCGTCACCATCCATT
This sequence comes from Panax notoginseng, assembly GCA_016801055.1. NCBI lineage: Eukaryota > Viridiplantae > Streptophyta > Magnoliopsida > Apiales > Araliaceae > Panax > Panax notoginseng. The sequence goes on along the minus strand of CM029023.1, from coordinate 23,628,035 downwards.
TGGGAGATGGGTTAAACGATAACCTTACCCCACCGTCTATCTTTTGTTTTCATTCACTCTAAGATCGTAAAGTAGAGTAGTTCACGATAATAAAATAAATTTACTCTACTATCGTAGAGTAGTTCACGATAGTAAAGTAAATTCACAAATCGTGGAATGACTACTCTTCGATTGTAGAATGAATTCACTCTACGATCGTAGATCGTATAATTTTAAAAGTTGCACGACTGTGCACCTCCATATTTATATATATATATATAAGCTATATGTATATACACAACTGAATATTACACAGTCGGGCTATGACGACGACTATGACGACGGTTCACCCGTCGCCGTAGCCCAGAATAGCTATGACGACGGTTTCGTGAAACCGTCTCTATAGTTCAAAAAACTGTCGCCATAACCAACTGTATACTATACAGTTGTATACACACATTTTTACTTATATATATTTATATTCTGTGTGAATATTATTGACTAGCTTGATAAACTATACACTTAATTGTAGCATTGTAAGTAAGCATATTCAAATATTTCTCTAAATTTTCTGTCATTCAATATAAACTAATAAAATTTGAAATGAATCTCAAGAATGATAAACTGTAACGATATATTACACATGGTATTGCCACCACAACAACTCACTCCAATTCTCAAATATTTTAAAATGATCTTATAAAAACCTGCAACTAGATAACATGCACAATTGAACAAGCCCTGTTCTTATTCCAACTACGTACATACCATGGATCTATAAGCTCCAAAAACATTAGCCGAAAGAAAAAGACAGGTAGGAGAACCAGGCACCCCCAGAATGTAGCTCAAGACAAGTGCGATAATTTGGATCTAACATATTCAGGTCAAACAAAACCATAATTAATATCATAAAACAAAATGGAATTCCTGAACCCGTCTAGGCAAGCCCCATTACTTCACCACGCATATCTTAATGACAGAGGCAGATCCAATTCGATGAAGCGCCACAATGGCATCACCAGGTAGACACAGACCTCTCTGTGTTGCCGACTTTAAAGCAGCTTCCAGGATCTCCTCAGTTGATTCTGTATCGGTAGCCTTTGCAGATCCTTCCGCAAGAAGCGGGATCAAGCCCCTGTATATCAGGCTATGCCTTGCCGGGGTCTCGTCGCTGCAGGTCCAATCAAACGAGTCTGTTGTCAAAACCGGGACAACAACTGACAGAATTGGGACTGCTGGCCTGTACTTGGCAACTAACTTGGCTGTAGTCCCACCGCGAGTCAGCACAACGATGAGTTTCGCTCTCGCTTTGTTAGCTGCTCGGACAGCAGAAGATGCAAGGCTCTCCAGTGGGCTCATTGGGAGTGGGGTTGCCTTTATCATCTCTTTGAATATAGCCCCATAGTCAAGCGATGACTCGGCCTCGATACAAATTCGAGCCATGATTTTCACAGCAATCTCGGGATAGGCCCCAGCTGCACTCTCCCCGCTAAGCATTACACAATCGGTGCCATCTAGAACAGCGTTAGCGACATCAGTAGCCTCTGCACGTGTGGGCCGCGGAGACTTGATCATCGACTCAAGCATCTGAGTGGCAGTTACCACGGGCTTACCAACGATATTACACTTGTAAATCATCATTTTCTGCGCCAAGAAGATCTTCTCAACTGGGATCTCCATTCCAAGATCACCACGAGCAACCATGAATGAGTCGGTCTCACGCAAGATTTCATCGAAGTTGATAACTCCCTCCTGATTCTCAACCTTTAAGAAATTCCAGCAATAAGAAGACATCACAACATCCACATATATATTTAAGACTGACTAATAAATTTCTGCAATAAAACTCAGCACAACAATCAAACTTTACTATGTGATAATGAAGTTCAACATCCATTTTTTTTCCTGTGCGGGTGGGGGTTTAGAGGAAAGGAAAAGAGTCGATGAAAGTAGACATGTAAAACAACACATTTTTTACCATACGACATACACCAGATAACATTCAAATACTGAAAGAGATCGGCATACCTTTGACATCAACTGTATACGTTTGGCATGGGGACCAAGGACCTTGCGGACGTTAACAAGATCCGAACCCTTGCGAACAAATGAGAGAGCAATCATATCAATCATGTTAGGAACACCCCACTCCAGAATATCTTCCTTGTCCTTCTCTGTGAGTGTCGGGAGATCCACAACAACACCAGGAAGATTCACATTCTTCCTCTCACCTAGCATAGCAGTGTTTTCGCAACGGCATCTCACTGTTCCAGCAGCTGGATCACATGACAAGACAGTGAGGGTGATGGTGCCATCTGCGCACAAGATAGTATTTCCAGGTTTGAGGTCCACAGGCAACTTTTTGTAGCTCATGGAGATAGTTTCCTCGTCACCCTTTATGCTGTAATCAGTGCTTACTGTGATTTCCTGACCTTCCTTTAGTTGAATAGGTTTTCCATCCTTCAGGAAACCAGTTCGAATCTCAGGCCCCTACAGGAGAAAGCATGCCAAAAGTTCAAATTTAAGAACCTATAGATCATAAACAGCATTCTAATAAAGCCACACTTTTTCACAGCAAACTAGTTGTCGCAACCAAAGCCACACTTTTTCTCACACACACACACAATATATGTGTGTGTGCAATTGTGCATATATATATATATATATATATATATATATATATTAAATTCAGCGAGGCAAATATGCCGGCAAAATCTGAAGAAGCTAGTGGAAGGGAAGCAACTGGACGCCTATAAATTATCATGAATTTCAATATTAAATGTTTTAACATAATCTTACACTCTCACTTTCATTTTCAGTACCTTCAACTCAATAGAAACTTAGCACGGCAGTAGAAGGCCCTAACAACTTGTGATCACCTGATATGTGAGAGGCCCACGAAAAAGAGAAATTAGTTATTCTGTGAACAACCGGTGCTCCTTGGAGGACAGGTTCTGGTTCATGAAAAGTATTTATTACCCTTCCAGTAATCAGTACTCTGTTGGCGTAATTATATTTAAAGTTGTCTTTAAACCAAGTAGTTTCTTTTTGCAAGTCATTCCGATGTAGTTGTCTGAGAGGCATTTCTTTCATTTTGAAAATACCAATTTGGTACATAATATGATTGAAAATTTGCTAGCAGAGCTTCCCCCACTAAGAGTCATTAACACTAACATCATTTACCGTAAAAATAAGTTGGTTACTTAATCTTCCATGTATTAGCGCAAACAGCAGAATGCACAATTAGACAAAGTAAAATAAAATAAAATTATCTGAAGCATCCCTAACATATTACTATTCTCCAAGTAAATCTTCAAACTGAAGTTACAGGAAAACTACAATTGTCAAAATTGAGAGACCAATTCATCGTGTTCATCGAACCAAAATGGCAGAAATCAAGACACTGTGCTGTAGTCAGCTAAATAGATCTAAAAACAATTTCTAGACTTAAAATTTAGAAACAAAATCAAAAAATCATATACAAGCATATAAGCAACTAAATCACTATAACCAAAACACATCAAGAGCAAGTTAAAGATGATGTATGAAAAAACTGACCTTGGTATCAAGCATCACGGCACACAAGATCTGAGTGTTTTGCATGCCAATCCTGAGATTGTTCAAGGTCTCCTGATGATACTCATGGGTCCCATGCGAGAAGTTGAATCTAGCAACATTCATTCCTGCCCTCAAAAGCTTCTCAATCATTGGTACAGATCTAGAAGCAGGGCCGAGGGTGCACACAATTTTTGTCTTTGGAATACGGCCGTCATTAGGAAGTCGCTTCAAAATTCCCTCAATGTCTATGTTTGCCATTTGTTAAGGACCTCAACTGGGACAAGTGAGACCAGCAGAAATGCTTCTTGCAATGTAGATTATTATACCTGGCAAGGAAGTAACCCAATTGATGAAAAAATGTGTTGTAATAATGCAAACATTTTCTACAATTGCTGAACTAAGAACAATCCCGCCTTTATGCTAGCATTGGTTGAAAAAATGTGTGGTAATTATACATACACTTTCCACAATTGCTGAACTAAGAAAAATCCCGTCTTTATGCTATCATTGGTTGTTAAATTTCCCAGTCTCATTTAGTTGAGACCCAAAAACTTCTTTTATACAGTTCAAGTTTCTAGAGGTAAAATTTTCATGTTTTCTGGAAAGATTCCAGCAAGAAAAAGCACAAAAAAAAAAAAAAGATTATAAATTTGATCTGGATTTGTTATTGGAATTCACCAGAAACATAGAGGGGGTTAGCTGGGAATTAAACTAGTAGATCTTATATATGACAAAAAAGGGCAAACTGAGGGTGAAGATACCATGACAAAATCAAAAGAATAATGAATGAAATCAACCCTTAATCTATCATTTCACATCAAGACACTTGAGAACACGAAGTTGAATAATAATTAAAAGAAAAAACAAATAAAGCCAAAAGAACTACCCTAGTTATAAATTGAGCTAAGGAGGAAAAAAAAATTAATAACTAACCAGAACCAAGAACTCCCCTCTCTCCAAAGACTTGGTGTCGCAGCAGAAGCAGCCTTTCCTTCACGACTTAATTTCCCCTCCTCAATGCTCACACCTCTTATTAATTAAGCTAAGCTTAGCTTTGACGGTACGTGTATGGAAAAAAAGGGGCAGCAGTATCAAGTGTTTTAAAACTGTGGGCTGCTCATCTCATCTCATCTCATCTCTATTTGGGCAAATGGATTTAATTATGTCAATAATCGGCGCCGTACTTAATACTAGTACAGTACTCTCTATTCAAATTTCAAACCGATACAGTCAGAAGAGAGAGAAAATATGCACGATTGTTTTGGAATATTCTGTCGACCAACAAAAATAGTACTACTAAATAAAACCATTGGCGCATATTACTTTGATTGATTGTGTGCGCGCGCGCTTCTTTTTTAATTAACACGTCCGTCCACCCCAGGGGCCCACCTCTACTACAAGCCCAATCAGGTTGACAAACTAACATACATTAGGTTTTGGTTAATTTAACAAGTTTGGTCCGGATATCCTAATTCTTACTGTTGATCGTTGACACTGTTTTGAATATATACTCCTATGCCTCACTACTCAAAATTTGAGATATATTTTATTTTATTTTTGTAAATTTTAAAATTATAATATACTATCGTTTATAAAAATAAAAATATATTTTTATTTTTACAATAAAATCATATATCATTCCACTCTTATTTCCTTTTCCACCTCTGTTCCATTCATTTACCCATTCCATTCCATTCCATTCCTTAGCCGCACAAAAGGCCCAACTAACATTAATATTTAAGCTAAACCTTAATTTATGGACTCGTAAAATCTACTAAAAATGAGCTACTTTTTTGCTACATCCAGAAACCATGTCACTAACATCTAACAGATAGTCATTTGCAAAGGCTTTAACTTGGGTCTGAATTTTCTAAAACAATAATGCAAGCAACCAAACTCAGTAAAATACCATAACATTTTCTGTAAAACACTACCTTGAACATTTCCATCCTATATTATGACAATATAGGATGGAAAGAGAGATTATAGAACTAGCATTAATGGTGAATGCGTTACAAAGTTCATTGCCAGACAGCAGCCACATAGTTAGTTGATGAGCTATTTGCTTGCTATAAAATGTAAGAACGAATTTGCATGCAAGAAACTCTACAACTCCTAAGAGTCATTTAAAGTTCTTCCATTGGGTGGGGTGGGGTGGGGTGGTGATGAACAATGCTGCCGTTGGCATGAGTAGTACCTTTGCACTTCAGTTCATCAAGTCCCCATATTCGGATTGTACGATCATCGCTAGCAGAAGCCAACATGTGGGGGTTATTAGGATGCCAACTGACACAATTAACTGTTCCAGAATGCCCAGGCAGCGTTGCCAGGAGATCCCCAGTGCTTCTGTGCCATATATAAACCTATTAACGGAAAAACATTGATTTGAGACAAAAGCAACCCCAATTATGTGCACATTATACAAGAATGTGTATCAAACCATATCACAAAATTGCTCCAGACATGCCAACAGACTGTCCTCCAGTCTAATCTTTGCACAATTCAACGGTAAACCATGGTCTCCAAAACTTACTTTCTAGATAACCAAAGGAAAGGTAGATGCTGACCATTTATGTCTTTTTTCTTCTTAAGTGTTGTTTTTCTTGGTTTTGGGGTCTTCACTTTCTAAATTTCATTAAGAGAGACAAGTAATTCTTCCTACTATTTTATTTGAAGTCATTATCTGGATAATAAGCACCGTAAATCTAATCAATAAAATAAAGCTAATGAAATAAATTTACCTGTGAATCCTCACTCCCGCTAGCAATAAATACTTGCTCAAACCCCCCAAAACAAGACCTTATGAGGAATCGGGTACGTCTATGACCATTAAACTTGGACACAATCTTTAGATCTCCAGCTATGCTCCAGAGGTGGAGTTCTTGATTTACAAGATTAACCAGTAAGAACTTGTTGTCCTTTGATAGCGAGAATGAAGTAATTGTTTGTTTTTCTTCAATAAGTCTCTCACATTTAGAGTCCCTGTCAAGCAAAAGTATTGTATTTTCTCTACATATACTTATGATTCTCTTCCCGTCATCAGTAACTGCCATGTCTGATATCTTGATTGTACGCTGCCCTTTCCAACACTGCCCTTTCCAACACTCCACCTCTTTTCCATCCAAATCCCACAAGCAGATGCTCTTATCTGTCATGCCAGAGACCATCCCTTCACCATCAGCCAGCCATCCACAGGATATTAGGCCAACACCAGTTTTTTGATAGACATGGAGACATTCACCAGAATTAACATCCCAGCGTCTTATAGCCTCCTCCATGCCGCATGTTAGGAGTTGAGAGTCATCAGAATTCCATGAAATAGTCAAAACTGGTCTCTGGTGGCCAGATAAAGTATGCTTCAGAATCACTTGACCGTCCTCTTTGACCTGAGAAGTTCATATTCATTATTAATGAGGGAAAAAATGAAAAGGTGAAGTTAATCATTGCATTTCTTGGCAGGTGCTACATAAGAGTATACGGACATTCAACTACAGGATAAGCTGTCATAGATTATTTAGCAACTTATTTTTAAAAAAAATAAATAAATAGAAACATAGAGTAAGAAGCAGAAGTAATGGATAAGCTGCAGTAAGAAACATAAATAAGGCTTTCAAAGTCAAACTATGTCATACTTTTTTTCTGGATAAGAAAATCAATCTATCAAGTATTCACCTGCAGCTTGACAGACGCCTAAACACAGATTCTGAATGACCTCCCAACTAACACTCAAAAGAATTATCAAAAACCAGAAATTACCTCCCATATAACTGCAGATTGATCTTTGGATGATGAGGCCAGATATTCCCCTTTGTGCGAGAATAGCAGAAACCACACTTCATCCTTGTGTTCCCGTAATATCTGAGTTAACAAATCAAACAACTCAAAACTAATGACTTAATCACTACGGAAAAAAATATGTTAAAAGATTTATTAATTCCACAACAGTATACTACGCAAAAATATCATAAGGACAAACTTAAACTAGAAAATAATTCTAAATATAGAACTTCAGCAAGTGTTCCAAGATTAATCTAGCATTTTAGCTACTAAAATCATAATAATTTGTGATGAATGTGCAGCACATTTGAGATACAAGACATAATTATAGAATCAGGTTTCAGGTTTCAGCCAGAGTGATTTTGGAGATAACAAAAAATATTTCTGGGTGAACTGTTGAGGCCAGATTTGCCACTCGGCCCCTCCTAAATCTATATGGACAGGAAAAATGCTAAAATTTTCAAAAGACACTGAGGCCAACTAGTTTGAGATAATATTCCAATCCCAACTCTTTGTGTTCTTCAACCTATTTTATGATAAACTAAGACCATGTATAAATAGACTTTGCAAACTTGTTTTCTGTCATGTTCAATCAAAAAGAGAATTAATAAGAAAATGAGATTTAAGAATTTTTACTTTTGTTATTCTAGTTACACTATTTCTTGAAATACGTGAATAATTCTAGTGTTCTCACATCTGGTACTGGTATATTCTATTTAATAGGTTTTACTTAAGAGCTTGTCAGGGAGGGAGGGAGAGATATGTTCAGGATAAAATCACAATTTCCCCCTTCTATGGGGTAATACTGGGGTTCTGTCATACTCTATTACCATACTAGAACATCCCTTTAATTGATTGGAATTGTTCTAGAAAATCCAGTATTGTAACTTCATACCTTTCACCATCAGTGGATTTGCAGTAATACACGTACAACTGATTTACTAAAATGACAAACGATGTGAAGTCTACACTAGCAACTAAACTTGCATCTTGATGTGCACCAAGATGCAGAAAGTAAATATGTTAAGCATGACATACATATTGGATCAACATAATCTCATGAAATTAAAATGCACCCACATTCCCTGTCTGCCTAGAGACTAATGAAAAAAGAAGAAGTAATGGTATCGATATTTAATAATGATGATAAGAGTACGAATCGAAAGGAATAGTAACGGTTATCTTATAATACTAACAGAACAGTTGCAATTTTTAAGAACTTATACTATTAAAAGGAGATTGGAAAACGATACAGACCACCACTTTATACATGTACTAAATGAAGTATAGATCATACGTCAGTTTGCTGATCAGATAAAGGAACATACTTACGAAGAGCATTACTAATGTGAAGCAAAAAAATACCTTGAAATCAGACCACATGGCTAACCTGTAATGTTTGAGAAGGAATCTGATTTCTTCCACACTGATGATCCGAAAACAATGATAGTTCACTGTTCAGAGTGTTATGAAACACACAAGCATCTCTCTGCACATCAAGAGCTTGTTCAACTAAATGTTCTAGCCGTCTTTCAGGTATCATGACAGCTACAGGAAGCAACTTATGCAATTTCTCAAGACAATTTGCTCGTGAGATTGCTTCAGCATTGTCCTGAATGGAAAGCCCAAGGGTCAGAAACTGGTATGGATAGATAATGTAAGTTGAAAGCTCGTGAACTCGGCCACTGTTGATGGAAAGGGGAACAATTTCATTCCTCAGAGTATCTAGAGCGGCCATGAATTTTCCATCTTTCAAGAGATCCAAGAATTTTTCTTCCAATATCAAGAAAGAAGCTGATTTAACAATGGCCTCATCCGAAAGACCAATATTATGCAATGTAGCCAGACCTTCATCCCATTTTCCATCCACCACTTGCTGCCTAAATAAGGTTACTGCTGATGAGTGTAACGGTATTCCTGATTCTTCCTCTAGAAGGGTCGCAGACTTCTTATAACCAAGAGAATACAATGCCCTAGTTATGATCTTGATGAATTCCTGCTTCTTTATAATTCCTTTAAGACCAACTGTTTCACCATCTTTTTCGGAGTAAAGTGGCCTTGCCATCAAGTCTCTTGAAGAGCTTGATACCGACGGTGTATGAAGCGTGTCCTCCTTCGAATTACCAAGGGGACCTTTCAAACGCTTCGAGGGTGACTCACTGTCCTCTATACCTCCCATGAAATGTACAACTTAGCCCATGTATGTTCTATATACAAGCATAACAAAGGTATAATTGATAAGGGAAAAAACATTCACACACAAAAATGTAAATCGACAGGAATATGTACTCTTGGATGATAGAGCCTAATGTGTAAAAAGGGTGCTGCAGAACATGCATTAATATTTGTTTGTAGACAAAAAACTACTAACTTAGACCAGAAATCAAAATGTGAAGACTCTGTTCAAACCCTTTCAATTAAAAGGAATAACCACAAAGCAGAAGCTCAAGAATGATAGGGAATACATATTGAAATCTCGAAGAATGAGAAGGATGCTATAACAACAGGCTAGCTATTTATACAGACTTTTTGCTAATGATGAAGAGACCCATATAGTAGTATTTAATGATGATGACATTAATAAAAACAACTTTCCAGAACATTTTAAAAAGATAAATAGTTACAACTTTCCAATAAAAGAAAAATGGACAGACACAAATCTAATGCTTATTTTTCACAAAACGAATGAAAAACTCAAAAACATAACTGTAGCTGTGTGCTTCAAACATCAGAATCACGGTTGATTACCCGGAGGTAAAATTAAGTAAAGTGTAATTACTTAAAATAGATCCAAAAATCCCAAAACCCCATATCAGAAGTAAGAAACAGAAACAAAACCAATCAAACGAACTAACAATGAAGAAGAAACAAAATAAATAAATAAAATTACCCCATTTCTTCAATCAACACCACACAGATATTGAACAAATAAAAACATGTTAGATTAATTAACAGAAAATATCAATTACCCAAAAGCATCAGCACGACGAGCAATCAGAGACACCCGCGCCCACCAAGCCAATGAAGACGAACAAGAGAATGCGTAAGGAGAAAGGGACCGAGTTTTGAAGACAGAAATAGAGAGAGAATGACCAAACCCAGAACCGAAGGATATGTACTACTGTTGTTTATGGGTATTTGCAAATTTATATACAGATTTTCTGATATATATGGATATAGATTTTTATATACAGAAAAACAACAGAATTTGTTAGTTTTGCAGTGAGAAAATAGAGGAAAGAAATGCGACCACCGAATGTAAAGTTACTGTGAAGCCAGTTTCCATCAATTTTGTTTTGTTTTGGAATTATTTTCCTTTTTGCAACAAAGAGAAAGATGGTGGGAGTTACTTTTGCGGACAGCTAAGGCATGATTTTGAAGACGGTACAAAATTGGAATGTATCTTCACCTCATTTTTGAAATTTTTCACAAGCAAGATACCACATATTTAGTAGTATGCGTCGAATTTTTAATTACTAATATGTGGCTATACGTATTAAAATATTAAAAAATAGTATAAAAATATCATATTTTATTTGGAATTATTTGTGAACTTATTGATTGCTATTTCTTTTTATATTTTGCTATTTTTTGGTCTTTTAGTTTATGGCCAATTATTATTTATTTGGTAAGAGGGCAGTCCAGTCAATTCAAAAGTAATAAGATTACATATTAGTTAAAAATCAAATGCAAATAATTATTTATCCGATAGTTAATTACGTAATTTGGTCGATTAATTCATGAATTGTTGGAAATGAAAAAGATGGCTTATTTTGAATGAAGGTGAGGCAGGCCTATAAGCCCAATGGTTGTGACCTAAATACTACTCCTACTACTACTATACCATAAGTAGAGGCAAGACTTTAATTCGATGATCTGCTATTGTCAATACCATGTAAGAAAATGTTTGTGTTTCAGTCAAATGTTTTTATCATCACGTACCCAAAAGAAAAAGATGGAGAAACTAAGTTGGGACACTGAGATTTCACATGGATTGCTTATGAAAAATTGTAAATAAACCTTTGTATAGCAAATACTAGTGAAATTAATGGGTCAAAAGAATAGTTTGCACTTTGCATCTGTGTGTTAGGGTGTTAATTTGCTTACCTTGCTGTCAAACAGACAACTAATAGGACAAACTAAATAGTTATATTAAAAAGAAAAAATATTGTAGCCACATTGGCATTTACCATTGTAGGAACTATATTACTGAATATTACTGCAGCACATCGGACGTGCTTCTAGCAGAAGCACTCTCTTTCACCATAGTTTTAACCAAGAGCTCCCCTGCTCTGTACGAGGAGGATCGAACCTGGAAATTTTCAAGTTTTATGAAATCCCACCATATTGCTTAACCATGCAACTCAGCCAAGGTTTATGTCTTCTTAGAGAGAATAAGGACTGAGGACCAAGGATTGCTTAAATAGTTAAAAGTAAAACAAATCAGATAAAGACTTTTACCAGGGATCCACTAGCTACATAACGGAAGTCCATACTGCTTCCAGAGAGCGAATTTCTCAGGCGTGTAACGTATTCTTTGACGGTGAGGTGTAATGGAGTTGGCTGCACCAAGAGAACAATTACAAGTTAGTATCGACGTAGCTAATAAGTCTTGCATGGGCAGAGGCTGTCTTTAAGATGCCTGGCACTGCAAAAACTTGGTTTCCCTGAGAACCTCTAAGTTACTTCCTGCATTGCCCAAAGAGCGTTACTTTTGCCTTTAGATTTTTAGTTTCTCTAAACGAGTAAACTTGTTTTAAAGTTGAAGCTTTAAATTCCATTTTACTAAATTATTCTTTTCATACTTACTCATACAAAACAAATCACAAGGAGACAAAAAGCATCATGGTATTATCGGAAATAGATCCAAAATCTTGGAGTTGTCAAAACAGTAGGTGGCTAATCAGTAGAATTGGGACGAATGCCACTCTTTAAGGGACCGAAGGAATATTATGGGGATAGGGCAGCCTCACTGAACCAGAAACAATATTCATTCTAGCCAGTGGCTGATTAGGAGTAGAATTTTATCCATCACAATTCTGAATGTCAGGTTATATCCTCAAAACATGCAATTAGCTCGAGAAAGAAAAAATCAAAGGTAGATATTATGGCATAACAAGCCCAATGACGCAAATGGTTTGGAGATTAGCTCACCTGTAAATACTGTCCAAGCGTCAAAATATCAACGTCAATGGCCCTCAAATCAGCCATGGCTTCCTTCAGCTCATCATCAGATTCTCCAAGTCCCAACATTATAAAAGATTTGGTTATCATCCCCTTCTTGCTGAGCTTTGCATGTTTCAAAACAGATAAGCTCTGTTCATACCTGCATTTTGTATATAATGTAGTGCTTTTACTATAAAAAAAATAATTTGTTTTCTGAATAACAAATTTCTACATATTCCAATGATAAAATATATTTTTATTTGCAAGATAAATAACAAGTTCATAGCTTAAAAACTAAAAATAAACAGCTAGAAAAGACGCAATGATACACTAATCTAACCTCGACTGCTTCAGTCTTCAACACAATTACTAAATTAGGATCGGAAAAACGTGTTTTAAGAAGTGGTGGAATGGAGAGCTTTAAAAAGTTTGTTCAAGAAGTTACAAATTTTACTGGAAAGAGAAGAGTCTAGGACTTATATTAAAGGGATTTTCTGACTGTAAATGTTACCCTAAAGAACAGGTAATTTAAGAAGAATAAGATTACTTCACCCGTGCAAGTAAACAACATCAAATAACAATCATGAACTCTTCGATTCTTCATTTTAACCAAGGCTGCTAGTATTTATTATTATTACTATTATTTCTTTTTAAAAAAAATTAACAATTATCCACTGAAAGTAAAAGTGAGATGAGATTTTAACAACTCACCCTGCTCGGGGATCTCGTAAGATTCGCTGGAGTCGTTTAACAGTCTCAATGTTGTGCGTAAAAACATCTAATCCTAAGTGTACCAGAGTTGATACAACATTTAAGTCATCCCGGAAATCAGAAGTCAAACACTCAACCATGATATCCGTTTTCAGTTTCTGCCCAGGGATTCAAAGAATGCATTTCAGAACTTCTGTTTGTACTCTAATTAAGTCCCTTCAAAATATGAAAGCTAAGAGTAATATATCATCCCGACCAACAATGGTTAGAACAATATAATCCACGCTGCAAGATAAGGAATCAGAGAAGTTATTTATTACCAAAAATTAATGCATAAGCCAATTTATGAACATATGTGAAGCTAAGAAAATTAAACTAAGGTGTTAAAATGCAATATATTTAACAGAAGATTTCTTACTTTCTATTTTACCAACTCCTTTGAAAGAGGGAGCATGTGAGTTTTTCCCCCCAGAAGGTGGAACACGTTAATTACTTCTATATAAATCGCAAAATAAGGAATGCTTAAAAGTGAATAAGTAAACATAAGAGCTGACAGCACATGGCATACTAATAAAGATGTCTCCATATTTTTACAATTCGCAATGGAATAATATCACCCCCAATGCTTTTAAATGAAATGTGGAATCAGCACCTAAGTCGAACTAGTAGTCCAATTCCTCAAACAAACATATCCAGTGTTATACAAGTTCATACAAATATTGTAATGTATGTATGCATCACGCAAGTAAGAAACATGTCTCTGTGTGTGAGCATGCTTTTTCATGAACTAGTACAAAAAGTAATTTTGATTTTTGAATATGTACCCCCAACTCGCAATAGCCTGTGTGGTGTTCTGTGCTTCCATAGGATCGGGTGGTGCAGGGTTTCTGCTGGTTTTCACAGCACAAAATCTGCATCCACGGGTACAGGTATCCCCAAGAAGCATGATCGTTGCTGTCAAAATACCGTCACCACGGCCATTCCAGCACTGCTAAAAAACATCTCTTACATCAACTAGCAGTTTTCATTCGTAATCGTTTATCAAACAGAATAATTGAATCAAAGCAGCAGCATAACAATATGAACCTAATCAAAATATCCAACTTATATGCAAATATAATTCCGTTTACTTACCCATTTGAGGTAGGATCTTAAAATTTTCTTCTTTATAATTTTTCCTTCAAATATCATGAGGAAAACAGATAGTAGTAAACTAAAAAAAATGCAAACTAATCTATTTATCCAACAAAAAATACTTTACTACAATACATTGAATAGAAAGAGAGAAAAAGACTACCTCCCCAATATTGAGGCAATGGGCTTCCTGGCAAACGGTATTGAGATTGAGGGGAGACAAAGTTTCTTCCTTAACCTTCTCAAATTTGTGTCCTTGTGGGGCTTTTTGCCGCAGCCATTCGGGTTTCTTTACATTCGGATCCCACCTGGGTAGGGCGATGATTTTGAGGATGATAACAAAGAAGAAGATTCACTTTGGGGAAGTGGGTTCCTGAATTCCACACCATTAGTATTGATATTCTGTGAAGTTGCAGATGGAGAAGATAAATCACACCTTATAATGGTACTTCTTCTAAAGGGTGAATAGTAACATGTATTAGAAGAAGATGGAATTGCAGGTTTTAACAAGAAATGGTTTTGAAACATCATTCTTGGTTCCAATGAAGAGAGTTTTCATCTTTTTGGTGGTTGAGTCGGTTTGGTTGATAATATATAACTGTAAACAAACAAAGCACTATTCTTAATTTTTGGACTTTAGGGCAGTCCAGAGGTGGGATTGGATGATCCACCCGCATACACTACAATTTAAGTTTAACATGGCTGGGTCGACTAATGGACCTCATTGGGAATGGGAGGGATGCATGTGGATGAAGGAAGGAAGGAAATGAGTTCTTTTCTTTTTTCTTTAATACAAAAAGTACAACATAAAAAAAACTTATAAATTTATTTTTATCATAATTTAATTTAAGCTTTTTTTCTTCCTTTCATCCATGGTGCTAAAAGAGAAAAGAAAAAAAAAAAAAAAATTCAACACGTTATTGTATTTGTGAATAAAATTTTAAAATTATTATATAGAATATAAAAGTTGTAAATATATCTCACAACTTTAGTAAATTTTAGGAAAAAAGTAGTCAATTTTTTCTTTCTTTTTTAATATCTATTAAAAACCCTACAAATACAAATAGGAGAATGGAATAATAATTTATAATTTCCCTTTGGGAGAATTTTAAAACTCACAAACACAGTTAAAATTTCCGCTTATTTTCCCTTTCTCCCTCCTTCGTCACTAGTGCTTCCATCTTCTATGTTATATAAATTCCCTGATTTCGTCTCTCTCTCTTTCTCCAAGTTTTCTCAGTAAGACCTATTTCTGCTCCTGAACCCAACAGATACTTCGTAGAATAATGGGACAAGTACAGAGCCAGGTTGCCGATGCTAATTCTGTAGAAGTTAATAATCGGAGCGGCCAATCGTCAGCTAAGCCCGTCGACAATTCATCACCACCTTCCATGGAATCATTGTTCGCTGGTATCTTTCTTTATCCCTCCTCTGATTCAATCCGTTAAAGTTCTGTTAATTAGGTTTATTTCCTCTTTCTTTTAGCATTCAGATTTTCTATTCTATTTCATATATGGGTATTCTCTTAAATTCAGCGACACTTCTGGCAAATTGCAACAAATTGAACTCTAGTTGTATAGGAAACTTAAACCCTTTATCCTCTTCCTTGATAAAATAGGTCTATAACTGTAAGAATTAGACTAGTCTCTTTAGTTAATGAAGAATAAATTTTTTCTCAAACCAAACAACACCAAATTAGGTATCCATAGCTGTGATGCAGTTGAAGTTTAGTAATTTCAAGTGCGGCAATATTTGGGGATCATTGTAGTAGGTGATGAGGGGAGAGAAGAAACTGAAAATGAAAAGTAAAGAAAAAGAACTTTTATCAAACAAAAGTTAAGCTTGTTTTTTAGGTTTTAGGAAAGCATATAAAGTTGGTATCTTTCCCTGGGTGCCAATATATTAAGGCACCAAATCTCCAAGTCAAATTGTAAATCCCTAAAAAAGACCAACTATACTACCTCCCCCAAATTTATTATGAGAAGCCATTAGCAACACTGCTGTTTTAATAGTTTGGCTGTCATGTTATCATTTTCTGATGAGTAACATGCTATATGAGGATGTATTGTTTGATTTTAGGGAGTCAAATGAGCTTTTTGGGGATAGAAAGACTTGAACCCTCACGATTTTAAAGTCGACGGATTGTAGATTCCAACAAAACCAAAAGGATTATCAGATTGAAATGCCCTATTATATACTAATTACTATGAACTCAATGGCATATGTGAATAAATCAATTTTGGAACATTTATCGTTGTATTATCTTTTAAAATAAAAGAATAATTTTATTAGAAAGAAGTGACAATATAATACAGGAGGACAACAAAAAGTGATCTAATATGTTTTTAACATGCACCTCCAAACTAGACCTAACCAAGAAATTCCAAAAAAATAAACGAAATTTAGATCAACTAGCTTCTGGTTTGCAGTTGAAGATGCAGTTTGTTTTTTAGGGTGAGAACTGCCAGCCAACATACGCCATTGTCTTTATTAATTGTGGTTGAGATATTTTACTATGTCTATATTTTTCCGACAGAGTCTTTCAGAATTTTTTCCCTCTTTAAATGAGGGGAATTGATATTTCCCCAAGAGTCTGTCACTTGAATGTGGGCTCCGCTACTATTCATGTGACAAGAGCCTTGTGGAAATATATCACATCCCTATATGTTTTGTCTCTATACACACAAACAAGTTTTTCTTCATGCTCTTGGAAATCAATGGTGGATTACTCTTCTGGGTACTTATGATTTATAGAACTTTGAAGTCTGATGCTCATGGTTAGCTTAGAGATATGTCCATGGATAGATGTAAATATTTGACGAACCTTAAACCTTTTGCATTTACAGAAGCGGCAGCATATGGCAATGATGATGAGAATGCGGTAGGTCCTCATAACATTCTATATTGCTTTTCTTATTATGAATTGTAGTTTTATGCTTATAGATCTGTTTTACTAAACTGAACTTTCCCCATTTTAGTCTCTTGATGCAAAGGCTCAGAAGGCGTTAGAATGCCCATGTTTAGCTGACTTGCAGAAGGGTCCTTGTGGTAGCCAGTTTTCAGGGGCTTTCCTCTGTTTCCTCAAGAGTACTGCTGAAGAAAAGGTAGTTTATCATGATGGCTGAAGCAAGTCATATGCAAACAGCCTCATCTTTACAATAATGTCATCAAGGTTGATTATGTGTTTCATTTGTTTTTGACTGTTCTTATGTTCTGCATTATTCAATTAGATGAAGGTTGGCTTTGATATGTAATTGATAGCACATCAAGATTGATGATATTTATGATACTGCTGAGGGGTCTTCACAGATGAATAGACATATTGCTAGTTGCTTATTTAATATATTTGCGCACAACCACACACATTTACATTCTTGGTGTATATGGTTTTAAAGTGCTCCATTATTTTGCTTGGGAGCTGAGAAATCCATAATCTTAAATCTGTTTAAATTGTTTTCTTTTTCAAGGTATACTAGTGAATTTTATCTTTCTGTCTGTTTTAGCAAACAAACTTAACATTAATGACCTTGTGCGCTCACACATTACCTTTCTTTGGGGAACTCTTGTTGGCAACCTCTATATATTGATTAATCTCTTAATCTGTTAATCATTGGTGAAGAGTGCATTTGATATTTAATACGCCCTGCATTCCGTTATAACTTTGACATTTTAGCGTATTTTGTATATTCCAAAATAAATGCAAATATCGAGGAGAATCTTAAATTTTATCTCCTATAATTCCCATATTTATGTCCTCTTTTCAATGGTATTTAATACAATCAAACAACTATTCTTTTTCTCTCCTTTTCCCAATAAAGGATAATAGTGTCATTTTCCTCTTAAAACTAAGCTATTGATTGTTATCCTTAGTAAGTGTGCATATTCTTTTAGTGATTACTATTGTATGGAATGGAGGAGAGTATTCACTAGAATACTCCTATGTTTGAAGTGCATTTTATGTAGGCGTTCCCCCATCTCTACATTGAAGTTTGAATCGCTGATCAGATCATTACAAGTGCATTCACCTACTAGCAATTATTTTTGTGAAATCTTTGATGATCTTGGTAAGAATAACTCTTTGGTTGTTTTATTTTGTAGGGCTCAGATTGTGTGCATCCATTTGTGGCTCTGCAGAGTTGTATTAAATCTAATCCTGGTGCATTTCCAAAGGACATTTTAGAGGATGACAGAGTAGAGAAAGATGAAAAGCCAACCCAACAATACAAAATCATACCTCCGGTTTGGTCGGTTGAATCAAGAAAGCCAAACCCCAAGCTTTAGGAAAGTTTTACTTATTACTTCTTTGATGTCGCCCTGAGCTTAGGAAAGTTTTACTTGATGTAATCAAGCCCTATGCTTTAGGAAAGTTTTTACTTTCCCTTCTTGGATGTGTGGCAAACTCATTTATTACGTCATTATTTTATACACCCAACTGTTAACTTGCTCAATATGCTTAATGATAGCCATTAGAAAATTTTCACATTTTATGTCTATGGCAGTGAAAAGAATTGATCTTTATTCAAATCAAATAAGCACAAAAACGCTACAAGAGGCTAGCCACTTGAAGTGATTGTGTAAGTACGAGGATTGTAGTTGGGTTTTTCATTCTTATATCTGTAAATTTATAAATGAGAAACGTATATTTATCGCATTGGCAGCCTATTCTCTAAAAAGCTCCTTGAAATTTTCGACAATTTGAATTTTTTCACACAAAGTGATTACATATCCAATATATGGGGAACTTGGAGTAATTTAGAGCAGGGAATTTCAACTTGTTCTATGGTTGGAAAACAATTTAAAATATTTCGTTCATTAGCTCAGCCCCATTGGTCTAAGCTCTTATACTACCATATGTCATATGCATGAAGATCGGAAAACAACTGTAAGAATGTGTAATTGGAAGCCCAATCATGCTGACTGAACTACAGGAGAATACACTTAATACTTCATTTTTACTTGCAGCAATAATAGAAGCTGTAATGAAAATTGAGCATCAACACTCGATGATCATCATCATACTAGAATATGACTAGTTTAGATACAAGAATCAGATGAAACTATTGGGGTAAAATTTGCAGGAAAAAAAAACAATTAAAACTACAGGATATGCTAATCCCATATCAGGAAAGATCAATATAATACAATCATTGAACACAGACTTGATCTGCGGACCGGCGGCTTCATTCCCTACTACTCCTCATAGGCTTAGCAGTTTACATGTTCCAGTAAAGCTGGAGAAGACAGATTTTTACTGATAATCCGCAAGTTTTGAACAATGCAAAATCTTTGAAGCATCGCGCCTAATTCTGGACCTGGCATTGCAGAAGAAAGCAAGTGTAAGGTGCAGTACTTTCAGGCAGAGACCGCTTCACTAAAAGGCAGCAATCAAAATGTGAAAAGCTTAAATACATATTCAGTTTTCCGTGTAAAATGTTAAATGAAGCAATCAAGAGCCAAATGGGCTCAAAACATCTTCTCAAGAGCAAGTGGCTCCAATAAATGACAGTTCGATATTACAGATTAGTACTCCTCTAGAGTATGTTTTTATCAACAGAGGGAAAAGAGAGAGTTACTCATAAGAATGAGAAATGGCTCCTAAAAGGCTAAAACATGTGAACACGGTGGACTATTTGAAGCACTGCTGAATCCTCTAGAAACTTTATTCGGGTTCATGATATATACTTCATAGGCTTCAATGTGGCAATTTCTATTACACAAGTACATTACTAAGTCAACTTAAGGCAAAGATCAAATGTTTAAGGAATTCAATTGATTCATTAGTATATAAAGACCTAAGTGACCATTGATAACTGAACTTCCACAAGTCATGGTTGCCAAATGATGTTAAACGCAGGTCTGAGAATCGTTGCAATTAACGCCAGAGAAGCAGCACAAATCAGGCAATTCTTCTTTAAGGGGTTTAATCCCAAATAAATCATTCTGCAGAATGCCTTTGCCCATTGTCCACCACCATAGTGACATGCTTCAAGAACCAGCCCCGAAAGATACTCTTCCATAAACTCATCATGGTTGCGCCATATTTCTTATCAGTCACTAACTTCAATGAGCTCCACCTTTTTAATGTATTCCTCCATAATCCATAGCCATCTCCCAACACGGCATGTTAACTTTTTTCCTCTTTACCAATTAACACTCCTTTACAATCAATCACTGCAAACATCTTCTTCCACTAATGATGCCCAAACTCACCTTATTACTCCTCCTTAAGAAACTTCTCTAGACCATCTCTCATAGAATCTCCTTTGTTGCTATAATTATGACAATCTAGGTAAAATGTAGGCACTCTTTACAATCATAAATACTACGTTTGAGGGTATAACTTGCTTGCATTCCACCAAGTGTACTAAAAGTAGTAAATGTCCTTATAATAGATGAGGAAACATCTCTGTCACATCCTCATCTTTAATATTGCAATAATTCTATGGTTTAAAAACATAAATACTTTAATAACCATTGTCCTGAAACACTAGTCGCTTTTAACTTCAATCTTGCAAACTCCCATTATCATTTATCAGAATATTTTTAATCACTATTCCAAATAAAAGCCAGAACCAAGGTCATTACAAAATAAACAACCCTAATTAATCCCACGTGACATGACAAACTGTACAATTTAAAGATAACTTTTCTAAAAATCACATCTTTAAAATAAAAATTGCAACAGAATTCAAATATACCAACATGCAAGTGTCTTTACATCAACAAAAACCTCACAAAGACAGGGTTAACATGTGAACAAGAATTAAGGGTTTGAAGAAAAATTAGTGAGCACCCACAACCCAATAAACAAAAATGGGAAAGAAAAGTAAAAAATAAAAAGTAAAATCAGCTTTTACCTTGAATGAGCAGAAACCATCTTCGGCTGTGAAGAATCCTTGGTTGTTGAGGAGGCTATGTTAGGGTCCGGGACTGGATTGGAGTTAAAGGGGGCATTTTGTAACCCTAGGCTAATTGATTTTTGAGAGAGAAACTTATATTCAACAGACTTTAACTTCCCTCCGGTAAAGCTTGGAGAAACAGTGAAACAGTTTCTAACAGTAAATGGAGTGCTCCAGGGCTACTGTGGCTGTGGCTGTGGCCTGTGGGTTTAAGAAGGGTTTTTTTTTTGCTGGCACGAATCACGAGAGGGGGCCATCCGACCACCTACGTAATAATAGCTTGCTTCAATTTCTTTTCCTTGTTTAAATTCTCTCTTTTACTTTTCGCCGCTCTTTTTTTTTCTTCTTAAAATTAGTAACCCAAGTCTCAAATTGTCATTTTTCTCTTCCATTAATAGTAGAATAAGAAATTGATATTTTCAAAAATAAAATCATAATTTTATAAATTTTATATGAAGGCAAGATTCATTTACTATGAAGGCAATCTTTAATTTTCTAAATCTATTTTGACTATTAAATATTACTCCCTCCATTCTATGATAATAAATTTTTTAGAAAAAAAATTATTCTAATTTATTTGTCATTTATAATTTTACAAGAGAATACATTTTTTACTTTCTTATATCCCTCTCTAACTTCTCTCATTGTTATAAGAAATTATGGCTATTGTATTACTCCATCTGTCCCTTTATATAAGTTGTTTTAGAGTTGTGCATAAGTATTAAAAAAATGATTGTATAACATTAAATATGATATTAATTATTTATATTGTCCTTGTATTAGAAAAAAAATATTATTTATTGAACAAAAAATAGTAAGAGAAATAAAATTATATTTAATATTTTAGATAATATTGAAATACTGCTTACTTGAAATTTTCAAATATTAAGAGATAAAAACACTCTTCTAAAACGACTTATATTAAAGAACGAAATGAGTAGTAGTTTTTATATTATAGGAGTAGTGATAAAAATTTACATAAATTTTAGCCATTAAATAACTTTCTCAATACATTTAAATTAACGTAAAATGACTATTATTATTGCATGGATAGAGTAAAGTGTAATGTATATAATTATATAAAATATGAGGGTTAAAAAGGAGATTTAGGGGGCATTTGTTATAAGTTATTTAAAGTGTTAAATGTCCGATAATGCGAGCAGTTGTCTTTATATATCGTGTTTGTTACACTGATAATGTTACATTCTTAGTAATCAAATAATCGATAAAATATCAAGATTTATAGGGGTTAAATACATTTTTCTCACTCTACTCGACCTCAGTTTACAAATGCATCATTGAACTGAAATTTTTTACAGTCAACTCATTGAACTATAATTTTTTTACAAAAATTGAAATTTCCGTCTAAAAGTGTTAAAAGTTAACGGAATATTGATGTGGCACCAAATCATATGCTTAGGTGGATTTTCAATAATTAAAAAAATAAAACAATTGTCTAATTTATAACAAATAGTTAAACAAAATATATATCAAATTAATGTACATAACAAATAACTTTCGTTTAATTTTTTTTCAATTTTCAAGCTTGGACTCTCTCTATTTTTTTAAATAACAAATAATTAAATTAATTAAATAAATTAATAATAAAATATATTAATGTATAATTTTTATAAATGTTTTTAGATAAAATTAATGAATTCATTATTTTAAAAAAATTTAAATATTTTAAGTTCACTTTAAGAATAAAAAAATATCTAATATTTTGAAATGAAGGGATTATTATTATAATTATAATATTTAAAAATAAATTACTACTAAAATAGCCATTATATTTTACAAAACAAATTATGAATAATATTTAAAAAAATTACTACCAAAATTAGAAAGAAATTAAAATTAAATTCAAACTAAAAGAACAAATTAAACAATATATTATCTGATTAGATCACATGAAGGCGATAAAAACATATTTTGACAAATAAAAATGGACCAAAATACAGTCATAAAACTACAGCAAATCAAAACAAAAAAGAATTAACAGAACAATCGAAATCAAGGTTTGAAGAAACAACCTAAATCGATATAGACTGGAACGAGAATAAATTATTAAATTGAATTTAAACAAAAAGAAACCAACTAATTAATTATAATCTGAATCTGTAACCTCGCACAAACAATATGTTGACCATCTTTTTCAAACTTTGAAATTTCATCTTACATCATCATTTAAATGTAGTGTTATGATTAATCTAATTCAAAAGCAACAACATCTCTGTTTCTATCAATACCAGATCTAGAATCCAAACATGGATTAAGGGAGCCTTCCTTTTAATGCAATGATAAAAATTACTCAGGATCAGCAAGTTGGTTCCTTTCCTACAATAGAATGTTAAGTTGACGATTTCAGTTATGACCATGACAGCCACATCTCCTCTTGTCTTCATAACCCAATTCAAAGATCTAACAATAACACCCAGATGCAAGAACAGATACACATTTCTAATGCGAATGCTTAAAAGCTATCGACATTTCGCTTGGCCAATATATAAACAGCTTTATTCATTTCATGGATCTCTTCTTACCCTAACCCTTTCACCTTTAAAGTGAATGTATTTCCATCTACCATAGGAATTATGATTTAATTTCCACTTGAGATAAGTTCGACCATATCCACCACCGCGCCACCTTCACGGCGTCCACTATTTCCTCCACTGCGTCTCATTTTTCAATGTTGCGAATTCGAAGCCTCTAGATCTGCAACATTAAAGAACACAAAATAATTAGATCTGATCAGATCTTAATCAGCAAACAAAAACAAAAAAAATTCCAACTCAACTGGCCTAGGATTTGGCTCTTCATCTGCTCCCTCAAATTCAAATCCAGTAACTAACAAGAAGAAACAGAAGGGTAAGAGAGAGAGGACATCACTAATTCGGTGAACACCAGTTGAAAAACCCAAGTTTATTTCACAACAAGATGAGAGCAAGCTCAAGGCACAGAGTAAAAATGAGAGTTTATTTGCTTGTTTTAGGTATTTGAAAATTTGGGATTAGATATTTGGGTTATTTTTATTATTATGTTAGTTCTAATTTTAAATTAAATGAATCATGATAACGTGGCAATGATTAGAATTAACCCATGTAAAATAAGTGACGTGGACTCAGATGTGGTATTATTTTTTACTGATGTAATATATTTCTGTTAAAAGTCAACTCATTTAACAGATTTTGTAACGGTTTGATAAATATTTGTAGTTCACTGATTCGATTGTAAAAAAATTCAGTCCAGTGATACATTTGTAAACCGAGGTCGAGTAGAGTGGGAAAAAGTGTATTTAACCCAGATTTATAGTAATCAAATGACCAAAAAATAGGTAGTAATATGAGATTACCACATAGTGATCATCTTAAAAAAATTATTTAGACAAAAATATAATTTATTTTTAATAATTAGGACATAAATTTCCATATTAGTCATATGATTTACATTCATTTTTGTTTTTTTGTTAGTCGACATAAAAAAATTTAATACGATATACTAAGTAATACATAATTGTGACGCCCCCAAAAATAGGTATACATCACCCATCTTGGGTCGTCAGATACATAGTACAAAATATAAATACAACTTACTAATACAACTGTCGTGTACAATACGACAAAACATAAACTGTGAGTTTGAATACAAATATTATCTTCTAGAGAGTATTCATACTCAAAAGGAGTTCTCATTACATTTATTAACACACCATTACATAGAATAGTGAGGACTACTAACTAATACTATCATTCGGACCATCACTCCGTTCCCCAACTTGCCCCAGCTACGTTCTCATTTCCTAAGAGAACAGTGAAAGAAAGGGTGAGCTCAACTAGCCCAGTAAGAAATATTATGACTAAGATAATGCAGAATAAATTATCATTAGCCTTCAACAATGTTAAACTGATAAAATATAATAGACATCAAGTTTAACTGCAGCGGAACAAGCAATCCATTAAAAGAGTCAAGTAGAAAATAAACTCTACTATCTTTTATGATTTAAAAGATTTTCCAACACTGTGATCGCTGAGACTCAGCTTAATAAAATAATTCACATCATCGAATCACCCCTGCACTACGGCCAAGGATATTCGTATATTCATTAATGGTCATGATCATGCCAACAACTGTCCATCAACGCACTACGGGCCAATGAGGACTTTTACCACATCATTTGTAACATTACGGTCATGATTATACCGAATAATCCCTGGTCATAATCATACCAAGTCCATCTATGCACTACAGCCACAGATGACTTTTAACATTTTATAAACATGAGGATGATGACAATGATATAAGAATTCAATAAAACAAGTTCAAGAATTAATTTATCCAAGAATTAACAACGTCCAAATTGTCAACATGATATTGCTTTGTGGAGTAAAATTCAAGAATACTTAGAAGAATATTTTCATGAAAAGATACTGGATGAACCGCAATTATCAAGGATATTCCACAAATTTCATGGAGTATAGAAGTCAAAAACTTAACCAACTGAGTACAATAAAGAATGGAATAACACAAAGAAATCATCATGCATGCGAATAGAACCAGCACAGACAGGTATTCCAACAGAATAATAAATAATGGAACCAA